>JAHNEJ010001405.1:0-206755 GCA_022559845.1 Amorphophallus konjac | reverse complement strand
CCATCCCAAGGTCAGAAAACTCTGAAGCAGCTTTGAAGCCTCACTAGCTGAAGCTAAAGCAAAGAAAGGAGTTGCCTCAGCCCGTGTACGGTCGACATCTATCCAGACCAACATGCCCTAAGGGCTGGTCTACATCAACCTTGGCTATCACAAGTCAGCAATTAGCCACCTTCTACATTCGGCGACATACCTCAGCGGTCAGCCGACACATCAACATGTTCGGCTACATCTCAGATGTTAGTCGGCACACTTTGGCGACACCTTAGCAGTTAGCCAGCTTTAACTTGCGGCTACACACCTCAGCGGTTAGCCGACACGTCTTCAGTGGCATCTTAGTGGTCAGCCAGCACCATGACTTTTGTCCAAACGCACCCCCAAGGGTCGGCCAGTGTCAGTCTCCAGCTATCACAGCTCAATAGTCAATCAACGACGACTCAGATGGATGCGCCTCTTCGAGATAGGCCTACATCAACTTCGGGCTAACAAGTCTCTCAGAAGCAGGCCCCCATCAACTTTGGGTTAATAAGTCTCTCAGAAGCATGCCCCCATCAACTCGGGCCAACAAGTCTCTCAGAAGTAGGCCCCCATCAACTCTAGGCCAACAAGGCTCTCAGAAGCAGGCCTACGTCAACTCGGGCCAACAAGTCTCTCAGAAGCAGGCCCCCATCAACTTCGGGCTAACAAGTCTCTCAGAAGCAAGCCCCCATCAACTCTAGGCCAACAAGTCTCTCAGAAGCAGGCCTACGTCAACTCCGAGACAACAAGCCTCTCCGAGGCAAGCCAGCATCAACCCTCAGCTTTCTGGAAAGCAATGAAGCAGTAAGGTGCAGCTCTACAGAGGGCACGGACCGTCCGCCTCCGCCCCGACTTTGACGAACGTTCCGTGGGGGGCATTTGTTGGCAGCAAATTTTGCTGTGCAAAAATACCTCCGCTTTTATTTAGTTGAAGCAGAAATGGGCTAACTTGGAGATGGAAGACCCGTCCGGGGTCGGAGGAACCCGTCTGGGGTCGGAGGGACCCGTACGGGGTCGCCCTCACCCGGACGGGTCCGCCCGGAGGTGGGCAAACCCGCACGGGGCCGCCCTTGGGCGGGCGGACCCGTCCGGGGTCGCCCGACCCCGGGAGGGACCCACCCGGGGTCCGCGACCCCGGGCAGGTCCTGCCCGGGGGGTCGCGACCCCGGGGAGGTCCCCCCGGGGGGTCGCGACCCCGGGCAGGTCCCTCCCGGGGGCCGCGACCCCGGGGAGGTTCCCCCCGGGAGCGCGCGACCCCGGGGAGGTCCCCGGGGGTCCGCGACCCCGGGCAGGTCCCCCCCGGAGACCTGTGACCCCGGGCGGGTTCCCCCCGGGCGTCCGCGACCCCGGGATGGTCCAGGACCGTCCCGGGGACTCTCCACCCCGGGGAGGTTCCTCTCCCGCGCACGCAAATCAAAATATGACCTCCCGGAGTCATTTTCATCCCGTTGGACCCGTACGGGGTCGAACACTCCCGGGGAGGTTCCCCACTTCTATAAATAGACCCCTGGAGGTCCAGAAGGGGGGAGGGAAGCGCTACTACACTCAACAACCTACGGAAGACACTCGGAGCGTTTTGTTCGTTTGTTCGTTTGTCTTGGCCCGCGAGGGGTAAGTCCCCGGGTTTTGTGTAGGTCCCCCTATGAGGGTATATTTGTAATTTTGCCCCTCAGTGGGCCGTGTTGTTGTTTCTGGCAACACACAAAAAGAAGATAATACGACGACGACGACTACTACAAGCAGCAACCTACGGAAGACGCTTGGAGCATTTTGTTCGTTTGTCTTGGCCCGTGAGGGGTGAGTCCCCGGGTCTTGTATTTATGCCCCTACGGGGTATATTTATGGTTATGCCCCCCCAATGGGCCATGTTTGTAGTTATGCCCGTCAGCGGGTCACGTTTGTAAGTCTTTACGTCTCGGGACGACTAAGTCTTGTATTTTTGCCCTTATAATGGCGAAATTACAAAAATATCCTTCCCGGGATGGTAAAAGACCGAAGTCCTGTAATTTGCAGTTATGCCCTGCAATCTTTTGTAATTGGGACTACGTCCCCATCTCCCGCTCTAAGGCGGACGTTTGTACAGTCGACAACTCGCCGACAACCCTTGTACTCACATGGAATTATAAAAGCATTTAGCATGTTTTATATGTAACCTCGGGTGGGAAAATTATAAGAAAACCCCCCGACTTTGGAGAATTGCGTATATACCCCTCCTTCGATCAGTTTGACAGAGCTATGCTTTCTATGAAACCCTTTGTCATTCCTTCGGTCCGGAAGTGTTGTCAGCTTAGTCCAGCACTCGGGTATCATATCAAACCTAGGTCTAGGGTCTGATAAAATTACCAAAATACCCCTGTAACCTAAACATGGCCTCAGAGCCCTCGAAACCCTCCAGAAAGAGCCTCAATGCCTTGGGGAGTTAGAGATCCAGTTTCACTTCCACTCCAGCCCAGAAAATTTCATAAATGTCCCTGGCCTGGAAAATTACCAAAATACCCCCGGGGTCCAGAAAACTTCCCTTGCTTTAAAAATGCCTATGGCTTCCGCATATTTGCGCCTCTATACCTAAATCTTAGGGTTTTGCTCAGACCTAGCCCTAATCTAGTTGTTTCTATGTGTTGGTGGTAAAATGAGTGGTCATGGAGAGTCTCTCGAGTGAGCTTGCCCTCCACATCAGAACCTCTGTAGAAGTCTTTTGGGACCTCTTTGACAGTTAAACAAAGGTGTTCGGACGTTAGGCCGATGTAAATCAACACTGACTCCGGTCAGTGGGGAAAGGTCCAGCACTCGAACCCAAATCGTCTGATACTATGCGCACCCACGGAACCCTCTCTACGCAGAGGAGTGTTTCTTTTCAAAAAGAACGAAAATCTACCTTTTATCTACGATAAAGAGTATTCCTTAGATTTTTTTCCGTGTCCAACACTAGCAGAGACGGGAGGTCTAAGCCAGGATAGAATATGGACGTTGACTCGTGGAGATGATGGGATCACCAAACCTTGCCCAGACAGAAAGTCTGAGACAAAGCGAAGAGGTCTTTTATTAGTTTATTAGTTTGGATTGGTTGAGTTTACTGAATTTGTTCAGTCTATTGAGTTTATTGGATTCATTGACTTTGTTGAGCTTATTGAGTTTATTTAGTCTATTGGTTGAGTTTATTAAGGTTTATTTGGTTTATTGGATTTATTGAATTTCGTTGTACCCATTGAGTTTATTGCTTTTATTGGGTTTATTAGTTCATTAAGCTTATTTTAAATTATCATCTTTATTTCTTTATTACTTCATTTCTTTATTTCTTCTTTTGTTTCCTTTTTTTGTTTTTTTGTTGTTTTATTTATTTATTTGTTTTTTTGGTCTCCCTGGTGCAGACTCATCTACGGTGCGGGATATTTTTGTCTGGTGGGACTATTGATGAGATTGACTATTTATTCTGCCGATGGGGCTTGGGATTGATGTCCAAGAGCCCAGCGGACCTGGCGAGGGCGGAGCGCCTTAGGCCAAGGAAAAGAGTTTTACGAATCCTGCCCAGTGGGACAAAGATTACTTTCGAGCTCGGCGAGGGCGGAGCACCTCAGGCCAAGGAAAAGATTTTACGGACTCGGCCCGATGGGACAGAAGATAATTTTCGAGTTCGGCTAAGGCGGAGCTCCCCTGGCCAAGGGAAAGCTTTATGGACACAGCCCGACGGGACTGATGGGTGAATTATTGAGCTCGACAAGGGCAGAGCGCCTCATGCCAAGGAAAAGGAGATTTTATTGGGATGGCATTGGGCAAGAAGTCCAAACCGGCAGTGATGGGAGAGTCCCGTGAGACAAAAATGGCATTATTGCGGTTGAATGCCGAAAGGTAATGAGAATGCATTGGCTGGGAGCGTAGGTCCCAGATCAAGGGTGGAAGCTTAGTCCCAGTGGGACAAGTGGGGAGTACCGCCATAGGATGGGAAGATGGTAAGGCACCATGAATCCTGGCGGAACCAAGGGGTACTGAGACAGGCCAGTAGAAGCCGAAAGGCGTTTATTTACTGGCTTGATAGGGAGTCGGGGGTGTAGCCGACTGAGTAAGGATTGTTCCTTTCATCCCCCTCAATGGGCATGGACCCGTATTCGAAATGGACGGCCTAGTGTCCAATGAGGGATCTTTAGCGTCGGTGGGACTGTTGATTACATGGTCCTCCCGGGGACATTAAGTGACAGCTATGCATCAAATCAGCGGCTATCTTCTTTTGTCATTGATTTCTTCAGGAGATGCTCTGAACAGCTCCGGTTCGGGCCTCCGGTGCTTCCGCCAAGTGTCATTCTCTTGGTCCTTTTCTTAGAGGCTGCGGCTGTCGGGTCTTCCCACCTCCGCAGATGGCGCATTCATTTTATTCCCCCTCGGACATTCACCATGCAATGCTACTAGGGAGTCTTCTGCCTATGGGGCAGATGGGGAGGCCTTGCTGACCTTATAAGTTCCATTCTTCTTTTCTTTTGCATTCATTTTTTGAACGGACAACTCGGATGGCGCCGAAAGTGCAGTGCAGTGCAGAGCCGTCACCCTTCATCCATTTATTTTTAAACAGACCAAAGTGGATGCATAGGAGAGCGCTCACCCCCTCAGAAAGGGGATAAGTGGTTCGCTCCACCATACCAGCCCCACAATGGTAGTTTCTTATTTGGCATGGACCAAGATATGAGGGGAGTGATATCTCCCTTGGTAGACGCAGCCATTAAGGCCTCTTTCATTTTATTTTAAATTTCTTCTCTTTTCTTTTCCTTTTTTTTTTTGGTACCTACCCTCAGAACATGCCCTTTTCCTTTCCTTTTCTTTTCTTCTTTTTTTTTCTTTTTTTTTTGCCATTCTTCTTTTTGTTGGCAAGCATCCGCATTCAAGTTATGCGGGCTTGCTAGACATCGGCTTCAGCCAGATTTGCGAGGAGCAGTTGAGGCAGTAACGCCGCGCGGGACTGCTCTTTTAAGGATGGATATTTGATGAGGGCACGGTGGGTCCACCTTATACTCGCCCATCTGTAGTTCGCCTTTTCTGATCAGGCCTTCAATAATGTCCTTAAACACTGTGAGACACGGAAAAAATCTAGAAATACTCTTATCGTAGATAAAAGGTAGATTTTCGTTCTTTTTTGAAAAGAAACATCCCCCCTATCTGAGTAGAGGGTGATCCCGTGTGTGCGCGTCGTATCAGACGATTTGGGTTCGAGTGCTGGACCTTTCCCCACTGACCGGGGTCAGTGTTGATTTACATCGGCCTAACGTCCGAACACCTTTGTTTAACTGTCAAATAAGTCCCAAAAGACTTCTACAGGGGTTCTGATGTGGAGGGCAGACTCACTCGAGAGACTCTCCATGACCACTCATTTACCACCAACAAGTTAATAGGATTAGGGCTAAGTCTGAGCAAAAACCCAAGGATTTAGGAATAGAAACACAAATCTACAGAAGCCGTAGGCGTTTTTGAAGTAGAGAGAAATTTTCTGGACCCCGAGGGTATTTTGGTAATTTTACCACCCTAGGGGTATTTTGGTAATTTTCCCAGGCCAGGGGTATTTATGAAATTTCTGGACTGGAACGGAAGTAGGATCGGGTTCCTGACTCCCCAAGGCATGGAAGCCGTTTCTGGAGGATTCAAGGGCTCTGAGGCCATTTTTAGGTCGCAGGGGTATTTTGGTAATTTTACCAGACCCTAGACCTAGGTTTGAGATGATACCCGAGTGCTGGACTGAGCTGACAACACTTCCGGACCGAAGGAATGATAAGGGGCTTCATAGAAGACACACATCCGTCAATTTGGCCGAAGGAGGGGTATATATGCAATTTTGACAAGTCGGGGGTTTTCATATAATTTTCCCACCCGAGGACATACATAAAACATGCTGAGTGCTTTTATAGTCCGAATGAATATAGGGGTTGTCAGCGAGTTGTCGACTGTACAAAAGTCCGCGTTAGAGCGGGAGATAGGGACGTAGTCCCAATTACAAAAGATTGCAGGGTATAACTGCAAATTACAGGACTTTGGTCTTTTACGGTCCCGTGGAGGACGTTTTCGTAATTCCACCGTTGTAAGGATAGAACCACCTGACTTAGTCGTCCCGGGACGTAAAGACTTACAAAACATGGCCCACTGAGGGGCATAATTACAAACATGGCCCACTGAGGGGCGTAAATATAAATATACCCCGTAGGGGCATAAATACAAGACCCGGGGACTTACCCCTCACAGGCCAAGACAAACAAAACAAACTCCTCCAGATGCTTGGTAGCTTCGTACGTTGTTCTTCTATCTCCCCCTCAGCACTTGGACCCTTAGGGTCTATTTATAGAAGGCAGGAGGGCCCAGAGGGGTCAAATGAACAAATTTACCCTGATTCTGTCAAGGTGGGGTGGCAAAAAGCTATTTTGACCCCTCTGGATGTCAGAAGGCTGAACGACCCCTCTGGATGCCAAAAAGGGATGAATGACCCCTCTGCATGTTGGAAGGGCCAAATGACCCCACTAACCTGACCTGAGAATTACCCACGTAAGCCAAGCCATGGGCCATAGGCCAACTGCCATCATAGGCCAGAAGTGCCCACGTACGTAAGCCATCACAAGCCATGCAAGCGTATATAAGGGGGAGGTGACAATTCTCTTAGAGTCACCTTTGGCCCGGGAGGTGACCGGAACCCCCGGGGGGGGGGAGAAGAGTGGGTGACCATATCCCACAGCCTTCCCCACCCCGAAGGTGGCAGTTCCCTTCCCTGGCGGAACGGTTATGAGTCCCGCTGGCTCCTGGCCCCGCTGTGGAGCGGTTCTGCCTGGTTTGACCCCGCTGGCTGTGCTATCCCGCTCCCGCTCCTGGCGGTTCTGAGTTCCGGACGACCCCGCTGCAGTGCAGTTCCACGGAACGGTTATGAGTCCCGCTGCCTCCTGGCCGGTTCTGAGTTCCGGACGACCCCGCTGCAGTGCAGTTCCACGCGTCCGCGACTGTTGACTCCAGCGCACCCCAGGTGACTCCCTGCCGGTTCTGGGTTCCCGATGACCCCGCTGGCAGTGCACTTCTGATTCCCGCTGCCTCTCCTGACCCCGCTGATGGTTGTTCAGTGCAGGTCAGCAGGACTGTGGCTCCGGCACGTTTTGACCCCTCTCACCACCGTTCCGCTCTATTTTCGTCGTCCCGGGTCGGAGAAGAGCCGTGGTGGAGCTATATATTTCGGGGCGATCGTCCGCAGAGGGAGCATTGTTTGTTTGTCTGGTCGCTCGTCGCCGCGTAGGGAGGAAGCTTTGCGCCCGTGTGTGCCGTGTGATACACTTACTCGGCTACTCGGACCGGTATACGCATGTTTCTTCCTCGCTAATCTTCTTGCTGCGACGTCGGACATAATAATATTGTTGGATCAATAGACCCTAAATCACGGAGATACTCCGTAGTTCGACGGTGTTGACGATACGCCATCTTTGTCATCGAACGTTGCATAGCAACAAATTCTCAAAATAGCTTGAGATAATTTCGGGTGCAACAAATGCATCTTTGTCATCGAACATTGCATAGCAACAAATTCTCAAAATAGCTTGAGATAATTTCGGGTGCAACAAATGCCCCCCACGGAACGTCCGCCACGGCCGGAGGCATGGGGCGGATGGCCCGTGCCCTTTGAAGGGATTGGAATGGTGCCATGCAACTTGTTAGACTGCATCGAATGATCGTATTGCTGTCCAAAAATATTTTTAGCCTGACGCTTCTTCATTTTTGTTTCCCCTCTTTGTGCTTTCAGCCATGGCTCGCAGCAGTGGGAGTGGGGGTCGGTCGAGGAGGTCCCGTGCTAGGGGGGCTGACGACTGCGGGGTTGAGCGCACGGACCGGCGGATGCCGCCTTTCCCTCCCCGTACCATTGATGATGGGAACATCAACCAACTAGACCTTGGCTATTCATGGGTCGCTGAGGGCCCAACAGAGAGTGCCGGAGCAGCTGAAGGTCTTGTTGATGTGTCTCGGATTGCGAGGCAAGGCGGTCTTTATACATATGACCGCACTGGAGGGTATCCATGTCACTATCCCCTGGATCGTCATCTTTACAGTTTTCTGCAGGGTTTTGCTCCCGTCGGCATGGAGACTGACGATCCGTCACTTCCAGAGGAGAGGCGTCGCCTCGAGAGGGCGATACTGGTGGGGAGAGACGGCATGCAGGGATTGTGTTCCCTGACTTATCCGAGTTACCCGGAGGGCTTTTCTCGGCAGCGGCAGTATCCGGACAGGCAGAGTCTGGGCTCTTTTCAGCGACACGAGAGCTTTACCGTCCGGGCTACGCCGATGTCTCCAGCGACCTGGCATCTGCATGGACAGCATAAGGCCATAGACCAGGTTGTAGATGGCCTCTTTCTGGCACCCACCGGAGCTAGCTTTGCACAGGAAGAATACCTCCACGATTGCATGTTAGAGAGGGTTCTGGCTTTAAAGACTCCCAGCTGGTATGGGAAGTGGTCTGTCATTCCCTCTCATAGTTATCACCGGGGCGCAACAGAGTGGCTCTGGGGCATTCTGCTAGTTTACCGGTCTTTGCTGGATAGGGTAGGGATTCGTCATGCAGTGACTGCTGCCCTGTACTCCTATCCTTATCACACTGGCCTGCTACAGGCTCTGGTGGAGAGATTCAGCCGCCGGTGGAACACTTTTGTCACAGCTGGCGGGGAGACTTCTTTAGATCTCTGGGCCTTCCAGAGGATTTCTGGTCTTCCGATCTGCGGAAGACCCTACGAGGAGCTATCACCAGATGACCTGCACCTCAGCTCTACAGATGGGGCGGGACACTACACCCTGCCATACTGCTTCAGATTTCTGATGAAGACTTGGAGGGACTTAGCCCGAGTAGGCACAGATCGGCCTCCACGCACACCGCGGGTGACACTGAATGCCTGGGTGAGCCACTTCTATAGCGGTCCTTACTGCTTCCATGAGGAGTTTGCACAGTCCGGCACCACCTGGGATGAGTACCGAGAGGTCCGGGTAGACGTTCCTTCTCATCCTCGCCACCTGCCTGCGCCGACACAAGGGTGGAATTCACGGGAGCTGCATCCCGTTACTTATCTGGCAGCTTATCTGGCGTACTGGCTCTCCAGCTTTGTAGTCCCTCATGGAGAGGAGGGGGTCCTACGGGTGGAGGTGATCTATCCAGCCTGCATGCTAGCTTGTGGACAGAGACTCGCCATCGCACCAGCAGCCTTGGCGAATATTTTTCATTCACTTGGGGCTTTGTCTTCCCACTCCTCACCACGGGAGAAAGGTATATTGCTGCCCACTCATTATTTGAGTGCTTGGGCAGGGCTACTGTTTCCAGAGTTGTCCAGGAGGACTCCGGTCGAGAACCCAGCAGCACCATTGATTTTCTGGTTTACGGGGCAACCATCCCAGGACCCAGTTGCTCAGCTAGTCGGGGCCAGGCGGGCCTTGTCTTTTATTCCGGTGAAGAGGGGAGAGGGCATAGCCCTTGACTACTTCTCCTACCTTCACCGCCCTTTTGCTGGACAGGAGGGAGACGTCATCGTCAGCCGGGTTTCCACCCATGCTTTACCTTCCCCCCAAGGTTTAGCAGAGTGGGTCGTCAGCATCCGACCCAGTGTTCTTGTATATCGACGCTCCAGTACGGCGATACTTGAGCCTTACTACCCACACCGGTTCGCCAGGAACTTCGGGTATGATCAGGCTATCCCCTCCAGCGGAGAGTTTTCTTTGCCCCTCCGGCTATACAGGCACAGGGACGTACACTTGGTCGCGGCAGCTTGGCAGGACTTCCTTTGCCGCGAGGCAGGGCCGGGGTACCCGATCCCAGAGCAGGAGCGCAGAGGCTACTTCGACATCTATTATGCTCGCTGGTGGTTCAAAGCCAGCAACCTTTTCCGGGAGCGCCGAGATGCTATTCGTACCGCTGAGGAGCAGCGTTTGGAGCGGGAGGATCTGCCTCCTTTGTGTGTCGATCCAACCTTCCTCAGGTCTCATTTTTCGGGGATTGCCCGAATTGTGAGTGACATTGAAGAGCGCTGGCGAGCAAAAGGCTGGACACCCATTGTTGACAGGAGCCAGTATAGTGGGGCTTTGAAGCCCTTGAAGAGCAAGACGGCGTCGGCTCTTGGAGTCTCTTCTTCCTCTACCACAGGCGCAGCCCCGGGCCTCTCAAAGGCCTATTCTTGGTGGGAAGATTTGCAGACATCTTGCGGGGTGAGGAAAAAGTTCCAGTTGTCCCAGCCGATACCCGACGGAGCACTTGGGGGCAGTACCTTTGCTGAGTGGAAGGCCCATGTGATCAATGCAGTGGGCTGCGCAGGTCCCCTGGAGTACCTCTCTAGCCTTGAGTTGGCGACGACTCCACTTGCCATTTACGATGCTGTAAAGGCAGTTGCACGCGCCCTCCGAGTGAAGCCGGAGCAGATAGTATTAAAGCCGATGGAGCCCATAGCGGCTACAGGTGATTCCTGTTCTTCCTGACTTTAATATACATATGTATATTTATATTCTGGGACATGCATTTACATATTCCCATGACACTTGCAGGTGGGGCTGTTATAATAGCCGGTGCTGCACCACTGAGGGATCCTCCTGATGCTGAGATCGGGAGGGATTCTGCTGTCGCCAAGAGACCTCGGGCCGAGGTTCCCGAGGAGGGGGATGTGAGGTCAGCATCCCGTCCTCGGCTGGAGGTTGAAACCCCTGAGGTTGAGGCTGTGTCTAGTAAGTAGCTCTCCCAGATACTGGTCATTCCTGAGCATATATATATAATGTTATAACACATGCTTGCTTCGTTCAACGCAGCCCCCCCAGAAGCTAGGGCTGACATGAGCTTCTCTCCTCCCCCGGCGGGAGATGACATGCCACTGGATGAGTCCGCGCCGGACATTACTTTCAGCTTCAAAGAGTTGATGTCAGACGATTATATGCCGGTGACGGCCAACTCTCCCTCGCCTATTACAGCAGGGACCACAGAAGGTCAGGCTTTAGGTAGCATGCTCAGCCTTGTTTTCTCCATTGATACATGAAGATTCGAACAGCAATAACCCCTTAGTGTTTTGCTGGCTGCACAGGGGTTCATGAGGTTATTCCACCTGGCCCGTCAGCGAGAGGTGATGTCGGCTCCTCCTCCGAGGCCGGATCCGCTTCTGGGAGTGGATCCACTACTAAGAGTGGGAGTTCTGCGGCCCCAGGCTCTCTCCCTGACGGGAGCTCGAGCTCTACTTCCAGCGCCACGACCTCCAGTTCTTCATCCAGTGAGAGTGACTCTCAAGAGGAAGGAGAAATAACAGATACCGGAGGTGAATGCAGCGACATACATTCTGTTTAATTGAGCCCTTCTTATAAAGATTTGTTTGACTCATATAATTGTTTGTCCCACAGGAGTGGACTTGGCCCGATCCATGGAGGAGTTCTCACAACTTTTGGGATCCGGCTCACTTGTGGACCTTTTGACTGGCGGCAATGCCTCGACAGGCACAAAGGCCATAGAGGTAGCAGGTGTTGACACCACAGCACCGGGAGATCCCACGCCAGTGGGCTCCTCTGATGTTGACATTGGTGAGGACATCATAGCTGAGGACGGCATAGCTGATCTTTCAGGTAAGAGATGTTAGAGGCTAATGATAGACCTCTTTACCATTTTGCATCTGCTTTTGTCAAGCTGATTAATGCATCTGTTATGTGGACAACTTCAGGTCAGGCCATTGAAGAAAGTGCATCACTCCCTGGTAATATAGCTCCAACAGGGGAAGCTTCTCAGGGCGCACCAGAAGACCTGCAGACTCCAGGGGAGAGTGCCTCACCGGCAGACACCCATGCTACAGGTACTGCTCGTTTCTGACAACGAACATAGCAAATGATACATGGATTCTGTTGTGGCACTGACCCCTCTCCTGTTTTTGCCATGTAGCTTCTCTTTCTACGGAGCCGATGGTTGAGGCCTCCTCACAGGAGGAGGTTAAGGAGGCAGGGCCGACTTTTGAGACTGAGCAATCTTGCTCCCAGAGGTTTCCTGGTACAGAGTCTGCCCTTCCCGGCATAGCTGAAGAAGGGGCTGCTACTGAGACAGGTACATAGCTGTCCTCTGGACTTTGACATCTTGTGCGTGCCACTTTATAGATAAGCATTTACATGTTATTGCTTAACTGTAGAGGGTGGGGACGCAAACGTCCTGCCTGGCGGACCCGGCTTAGCTTCTGTCGCTCATTCTTCCCCGGCTGTTGAGGATGGACAGGAGTCTGCGGCAGCATCAGGTATATGCCCATGTTGTGCCTTTTTATAGTCGTTTGTGAATGCCCACTTGATTATGAACAAACACTCATTCGGCCTCCTTCTTTCTTTGCAGCTCCTGAAGAAGAGGCACCAGAGGTGCCTGTGGATTTCCCACCTCTTGGAGTTGAATGGCCTGACGCCCTTGTACTTGGAGTGGCATTACATGCTGGCATGGCTGATCAGCTTCTGCAGAGTCTTGACCAGCTTCTTCAGGCCGACCCATTGCCCACCGTGGAGACTTTGAGGACCGGTCTGGAAGTATTCACCAGGAGCTACCATGGGTTAAATCTTCCTCGAGATGCATGGGCCACGAAGCTGGAAGGCTTGTGGAGCGAGTTCGCTCGTCTCCATCTTGCACAGGAGCAGAGACAGAGAGTCCAGTTACAGATCCAGGAGCAGGAGGAGCGGCTACGTGAGCTTCGAGCGGCCCGGGCAGAGGCCGGTCTTCTCCTTGCGAGCTCCGAGGGGGATAGTCGGAGGACCTCTCTCCGAGTGGAGGAGCTGCAGAGAGAGCTTCATGAGGCTGCCGAAGAGCATCGTGTTGTCCAGGTGAGGGTGGAGACCTGCCGTCGCCGATTTGATGAGCTTCGGGAGGAGATCATCCAGGAGGAGTCCCGTCTTGCGGAGCTGCAGAGGGACGTACACCGTGGTTGACGAGCTCTGGCACTTTCTTGTACATAGGGCTCTCACGCCCCGTTTTTTGTTGGAGTTATTCCCGAGGGCTTGTCTCGGGCTCCCTTGATGACATTAATGAATAAAGGATAGAACTTAGCATAGCCGTTTTTGCTTCCATCCTCTTGCATGTATGTCTTTCTTTTTTTTTATTTTTAATCACTTTACCAGCCCTACCGCCCTTTCGGGTTTTCGCCAGGACTGGCCCCCTTTAGCTTTTTCCAGTGCGCCCTTTCGGGTTTTCACACTGAGGGGTACCCATTTTTGCCTAAGGCGCCCTTTCGGGTTTTCACCTTAGCCGGGTTAAAGCCTTTTTGCCCTTGATTGCTCCCCTAACAGAAACAACCAAGTCCGCTGGGGCATCAATATTTTTAACCCCGTTTCTTTTTTTCTTTTTTTTTCTTTTTTTTTTACCCTATAATGCCAGAAGGCAATGAGAAAGTGGCAATCCCGTAGGGATGTGTGTGCCACAGAGATGGGACAAATGGGTAGATTTGATTATCCGGGTGGGACGAGTGAATCAAATCTGTGAACCGAAAGGCAAAACGGGTTGGTAGCCTGAGAGGGCGTACTGAGACCGCACCCGATGGGGTAGAAACGAGCCGAAAGGCATGATGGGTCGGCAGCCCGAGAGAGCATACTGAGGCCGAACCCGGTGAGACCAAAAGGTGTAATGGGTTGGCAGCCCGAGAGAGCATACTGAAGCCAAGCCCGGTATGACAAGAGGGGTGGATTCGACTGTCCGGGTGGGACGTATAAGTCAAATCCGTGAGCCGATTGGCAAATAGGGTTGGCAGCCTGAGAGGGCATGCTGAGGCCAAGCCCGTGGGGATAAAGGAGTAAACCTGACGATCCCGGCGGGAGACATGAGTCAAGTCTAAAACCAAGAGGCGAGATGGGTTGACAGCCCGAGAGAGCATGCAGAGGTCAGACCCAGAAGAAGAAAAAGGGTGGATTTGACAGCCCTAATGGGACGTGAGAGTCAAACCCGAGAGCCGATAGGCGAGATAGGTTGGCAGCCCGAGAGAGCATACTGAGGCCATTCCTGATGGGACAAAGATGGGTTTGACCACCCTAGTGGGACGTGAAAGTCAAACCCGAAAGCCGATAGGCGAGTAGGTGGGTTGGCAGCCCGAGAGGACATGCTGAGGCCAGACCCGGTGGGACATGTGCCAGAAGACACGATGGATTGGTAGCCCGAGAGAGCATACTGAGACCAGATCCCAAGAAGATAAGATGAGCCAAAAGGCATGATGGGTTGGCAGCCCGAGAGGGCGTACTGAGACCAATCCCAAGGAGGTTAGATGAGCCGAAAGGCATGAAGGGTTGGCAGCCCGAGAGAGCATACTGAGGCCATTCCCTAGAATGAAAAAGGAGCCGAAAGGCATGAAAAGCTGGCAGCCCGAGAGAGCATACTAAGGCCAGTCCCAGTGGGACAAGAGAGTAAGCGGGTTTAACTGCTCAGAAGAGACACGTGAGCTGAACCCGAAAGCCGATAGGCGGAATGGGCCGGTAGCCCGGAAGAGGTATGCATAGGCCGAGCCCGATGGGACAAAGTATGACACCGTCAGAATGCCAGTGGGACTAGGTGTCACAGGACGACATGTAAGGCGTAGCCATGGCATCAGTATGATGCTTTTGGTCGAGATGGGGTGGAGTCATTGACTTAGAGCCACCCATAGAATAGATAGAGAGAGGATTTTTTTTTTTTTACATTACCAACCTCACCGCCCTTTCGGGTTTTCGCCGAGGCTGGCCCCCTTTAGCTTTTTCCGGTGCGCCCTTTCGGGTTTTCACACCGAGGGGTTGCCCATTTTTGCCCGAGGCGCCCTTTCGGGTTTTCACCTCGACCGGGTCTGTGGCCTTTTTACCCTCAGCCAACCGTTGAAGGCTGACTGAGTCCGCCGGGGTATCAGTATTTTTAACCACTTTTTTTTTTGTGTTTTTTTTTTTTTTTGAACCTTCACTGAGGAGAGGTATTGTCCTGTGAGGACTGCTGCAGAAACTCTTGCGGTGGCGCGTGGTAGAGCTTCATATGCTTGCCGTTGAGAGGAGGGAAGGGATTGTCTCCCTTGTGGTCAAGGACCGTATAGGCCCCTCCTTCGTAGACCTTCTGAATGACGTAAGGCCCACGCCAATTAGGCTGGAGTTTGCCGCTGGATCTTCCCGCGAGAACCTCCTTTTCTTTGACCATGATGAGGTCGCCTTTCTTGAACGCCCGTTGCTTGACTAGCTTATCATAGGCACGTGTCATGCGGGCTTGATACACTTGTAAGTGTTTATAGGCTTTGAGTCTTTGACCTTCCAAGTTGGACAATTCCTCGAGCCTTCTTTCAATTTCAGATTGGTCTTGACCTGGCAATCCGGCGTGCACAGCAACACGGTAAGATGCTAGCTCGATCTCCACAGGGATCACTGCTTCAGCTCCGTAGACCAGAGAGAAAGGGGAACATCCCGTAGGGGTTTTGTAAATAGTCCGGTAGGCCCATAGGGCTTCGTGGACCTTCTCGCCCCAATCCCGTTTGCGGCCACCTACTATCTTGGACAGCAGCTTGCAGAGGGTTTTGTTGAAGGCCTCGGCCAACCCGTTGGCTTGGGGATTGTATATTGATGACGTCCTCCAGTCAATATGGAACTTGGCCGCCAGAGCATAAATAGTCTTGTTCTTGAACGGCGTGCCATTATCGGATATAATCCGACTGGGGGTGCCGAATCTGTATATAATGTAGTGCCGCACAAAACGAGCAACTATCTCCCCCGTAACTTCCCGTAGCGGAATGGCTTCCGCCCACCTGGAGAAGTAATCAGTGGCAGCGAGTATGAACTTGTGCCCCTGGGACGATGGTGGGAATGGTCCCACAATATCCATACCCCACTCTGCAAATGGCCAAGTAGGCGCTGTTGGATGGAGCGGGTTAGGTGGCCGCCGAGGGACTGGGCCAAATGCTTGGCATTGATGGCATGTACGAGCGTATTGATTGCAATCTTCGTACATGGTGGGCCAGTAGAACCCTTTGAGCTTGATGCTATTCTTCATCTTGGCTCCTGCCTGGTGAGCTCCGCACAATCCGGAATGAACCTCGTGCATGACGGTCTTCGCTTCCTTGGACGAAAGGCACCGCAGGAGGACCGATCGGTCTTTTCCATGGACAAGCCTAAAGAGCAGACCGTCAATCAGCTGGTAGGATGTCGCCCTGCGTAGCAGTTGCACCCTCTGAGCCCGATCAGGAGGGAGCCAGCCGTTCTTTATTTTTATAATTGGCTCGCGCCAATCTTCTTCTTCAGGAGCATTGTCCTCTTGAATGTTGTCGACTTCGTAAACAGTGAGGCCGGATTCTTCGTCGAGCACACTTGGCATGAGCCTTCGGTGTCTGACTGTAATATTCAATTCTCCCTCAGGCGGGAGTTTTAGGGCTGCTGCCAACTTTGCAAGAGCATCAGCCTGGAGTTGCTGCCTCTGGGGACATGGCCTATTTCAAATAGATAAAATTTTTCCTTGAGCCTCATGACGGCTGCATGGTAGGGGACGAGCTCCTTTTTACGGACATCATAGACGCCCAGTACTTGTCGGATGACGAGCTGAGAATCCCCGTACACTTTGATGCACTTGATATCTATCTCCAGTGCCAGTTGAAGCCCAATAATTAGTGCTTCATACTCTGCCTCATTATTAGTCAGCGACTTCATGAGAGCGCAAGAGTTGTGGAGGATGCCGCCTTGTGGAGATACAAAGACTACCCCCGCGCCTGAGACATAGTCTGTAAGGCCACCGGCCCTTTTGATTGTCCGAGAGGCACCATCAAAATATAACTCCCAATGTGGGAGGTCGAGGGTGAGGACACCCGACTCCATCTGTGGTGGGACTTTTTCAGAAGACTCCCCGATTTCTGAGAAGGCACTAACACCTCTTCGTCGGGCAACTCGAAGTTGAGTGGCGAATCTTCTGGCACAGGGTGTGCAGCTAAAAACTCCGCCATCCCTTGTCCCTTAATCGCCTTGCGTGGGACGAAGGTGATATCAAACTCCATGAGGATAAGTGCCCATTTACCAAGCCTACCCGAGAGGACAGGCTGGCTGAGCAGAAACTTGAGTGGGTCACATTTTGAGATGAGCTCCACTCGGTGGGCTAGAGATAGTGCCTTAGCTTCTTGACAGCAAACACCAGAGCTAGGCACATCTTTTCCATGGGAGCGTACCGATGCTCAGGCCCGATCAGTTTTCGACTGAGGTAGTACAGTGGCTGCTCTTGCCCTCTTCATTGACCTGGGCTAGGAGAGCTCCCAAAGAGGCATCCATAGCAGCAATATATAAGATAAGGGGTTTCCCTCTGACAGGTGCCCCTAAGACTGGAGGAGTCAGCAGATACTCCTTGATTTGCTCGAAGGCCTTCTGACAGTCTTCGTCCCATATGAAGGGTGCTCCTTTCTTCATCAGTCTGCCGAAAGGTAGGCATCTCCAGAGAGATTGAAATGAACCGCCTAATATAGGCGAGTCTCCCTGAAGAGATCTAAGCTCTGTCAAGTTCTTGGGCGGAGGCAGTCTCTTATGGCTTGATTTTCTCAGGATCGATTTCTATACCTCGATACCTGACGATAAAGCCGAGGAACTTGCCGCTGGAGACGCCGAAGGCACACTTCATCGGGTTCATCTTGAGTTGAAATTGTCGAAGCCTTTCAAAGACTCGACGCAGGTCAGCTAAGTGGTCCCTCCCGCTTCTTTGTCTTGACGACCAGATCATCGACATAGCATTCGACAAGGTCATGTAGCATCTCGTCGAAAGATCTTGGTCATTGCCCTTTGATAGGTTGCGCCGGCATTCTTGAGACCGAATGGCATCCTTTTATAGTTAAGATCCCCTTAGGAGACCGAAAGCCGTATGGTCTTTGTCTTTGACGGCCATGCGGATTTGATTATAGCCCGACGATCCGTCCATAAAAGACAAGGCTTCATGACCAGTGGTCATATCAACCATTGTCTCAGTGATTGGGACAGGGAAGTCGTCTTTCGGGCATGCTTAGTTCAAATCCCTGAAGTCAATGCAGACTCGGACTTGGCCGTTCTTCTTCTTGACAGGGACGATGTTGGCGAGCCATACAGGGTACATGCAAGGCTCTATGAAGTCCACATTGAGCATTTTGTCAACCTCAGCATTGACCTTCAGCTCCAGCTCGTGGCGCATACGCCTTTGGGCTTGCTTGACTGGCTTGACTGTTGAAAGTATTGCCAGCTCATGTTCAGCCACAGAAGGGTCGAGCCCGGGCATTTCTTTATAAGTCCAGGCGAAACAATCCCTGAACTCTTCTAAAAGCTGTCGATACGACTGCCTTTCTTCCTCACTGAGGAGAGCACTTATGAAGGTGGGACGATAGTCACTTTTGCTTCCAAGATTGATTTCGATCAACTCGTCCACAGTTGCTTGACCACCGTCTTCAAGCTCCGGTGGAGCTGGTTGGAGGTCGACGAAGTCTCCCTCGTCATCAGTGTTGGCTTCATAGACATCAAATTCTTCGAAGCACTTTTGCTCGTGGCTTGAAGCCGAAGGGCTTGCTTCATCTTGCTGATGGTTAGCAGGCTGAGCTGCTCCTTCCTCTGAGGGGTGGTCATTGTCGACTCCTGATGAAGGTGATGGTGTCGTAGACACATCAGCGGACTCCCTCACAGAGTCATCAACCTTAGGCTCAGCTTCAGCTTGCCCATTAGGGAGAGGTAGCAGTCCTATGGTGTTGACTGCAAAGTGGACCTCGAAGTCCTTTTCCTGGTCATAGCCAAGGCCCCTTGTATCTTTGCGGAGAAGGGAGGTTGCCCGCGGACTTGCGGAGGGTTCCATAGCTGGTGGAAGTATGCCGCTCGTGTTGGGTCCAAAGTTTGCGGGATGTGCTGCTTTTTACACATCTCCTTAATGTGCTCTGGCATATCGTCCATCTCCTGGACTGGCTCTGGCACCACATCGGCGGGAGTATCCCAGCCGAAGTCATCTTTAGGAGGACACGGTGGGACTAAATCACCTTTGTAAAAGATGATCGGTTTGACCTCCTTGCCCTTGTTGCGTCTCCTTCTCCGTTGATAGGAGACTGCAAAGGTCTTCAACTGCTCCACCTCATACTCGTCCCGTTGGGACGAGAGCTGAAGGCACTTGGGTGGTAAGGAGATACTCCCATCAATGACCCGGCTGATAAGGTTGGCTTCAAAGTCCATACTCCGCCTTTCTGGTTGGGTCGGCTTGGAGGCGGCACTGAGGCTCAGCCTGTGCAGCTTTACCATGTCTTGGTTGACAGTGAAGAGCTGCCCTTCTTCAACTTCAGGGTCCACCTTTTGCTTCCCTTTACCTTTTAAAGGCTCGGGGATTGTTAAGGTGGGCTTCCCAAAATATAGTGAAGCATCGGCCAGATGGCACTCATTGGGATGGAACGGGGCTGGTCTGCGAAGACCGTATGTTGCTCCCCTTCCTTGGCATATTTAATGCATTGATGCAAAGTTGAAGGAACGACCCAATTCTCATGAAGCCAAGGTCTTCCAAGCAGCATCTTGTAAGATGTGTCGGAGTTGATGATATAGAATGTCGCTTGGGTGACGAAATCGCCCAAAACTAGTTTGACAACAACCCGACCAAGCGCCTCCTCGGAGCCCTGATTGAATCCCGAGATCTTGACATCGGTCACCTTTTGCAAATAAGGTGCCAAGTATAGAGACTTGAAAGTCTTCAAAGGCATAATGTTGACGGCTGCTCCGGCGTCCACCAGGATGCGATTCACGTCATGCCCATTGATCGTCCCCTTCATATATAAGGGACGATTATGGCACGGAGAAGACAGCAACATGTCTTTGTCCGTGAAGGAGATGTTGGCCGTGAGTGCTTCATATGCCTGGGCTTGCAACTCTGTAACATGGGCTTCATATGCCTCTGGATCTTGAAGTATCTTGACAAGAGCCTCTCTGAGGTCTTTGCTCCAAGCAATGGCTTCCCAAATAGTGACATTTGTTGGGAACCGCTTCATATGATGAATGATTTTGCGATCCGCCCTGGCACGGGTCTTGTCAAATGGCGGAATGATTTCCGCCAAGGCCTTCGGCACCTGGCGAGACTTCTCCCGTTTAGGAGGACGCTCCCCGTCTTGCTGGCCTTCCGCATCTTCCTGGAATAGCGGAGCCAAAGACTCTTCTGGAGGTGGCAAAGGCTCATCAGGCTGGTCTTCATTAGAAGGACCTACTGGGCTTGTAGACTCGACCCTGTTGGAGGGGCCGGCCTGCTCTGACACCTTCTCGCGCACTGGCGACTTAGCTGACTCCTCTTCTTCATCAGAGGATGTGATTGTAAAAGGGACGCCACCCGGCTTAGCCGTTGAGATGGGGCCTGAACCCTCTGAGGGGTTGAGGATGAAAGGGATCCCCCGAACTTGGGTTTCCGGGACAGGACCTGGTTTCTCCCCTCTGAATATTATGACCCGATCGGGAGCAAGGGGACCTTCACGTCCACGTCCTCGGCCACGACCTCGGCCACGTCCCCGGCCATTTCTCGCCGAGCGGCGCCGATATGTCGCCATAGGCGCCTGGCCTCCAGCGCTATCAGCCGTGGGACAATAAATATTGTCGGGTGGCGGAATCGCCACCATGTTGCAAGAGAGCTCTTGCAGCATTTCCTCGAGCATCTCGACAGTGAGCTCCTCATCTTTGTAGAATAAGGAGAGCTCCTCCGGGATTGGGAAGTCTTCACCTTCTTCAAGACGGTGAACCATTTCTCGGAGCCATTGTAGAAGACGAGCTTTGCGCCCAAGCTTGTCCCAGGGAATATATTCGTCTAGAGTGACGACCCTGGTGGGATGAGGGGGAGTGTACTCCTCCAGCTCATCTATGAGCTTTTGAAGTCTTTGTAGAGGAGTTAGCTCCTTAGGAGCCTCCATAGCAGCGGCTTGCTCGGCTTGCTTCTTCAACCTCCTCTTCAAGTTCTTCTTGCGATTCTTCTCCTGCTTCTTTTGGCGTGTTGCCTCTTGAGAAGAGAGAGGAGTTTGCTTCGGCAGTGGGACTCGCTTGCCCCCAGAATTTTGCTTCTTGCTCTGGGCTGGCTCCTTAGGAACCTTAGTGCCACGACTTTTTCTGGGGGCAATCTTGGTCCAATTGACCTCCTCCGGCTGAGCTTGGAAGGTGGCATTGATTGCCTGAGCAATTATTTCAGGAAGCAACTCCTGGAACTCTGCCAGTCC
This sequence comes from Amorphophallus konjac, assembly GCA_022559845.1. NCBI lineage: Eukaryota > Viridiplantae > Streptophyta > Magnoliopsida > Alismatales > Araceae > Amorphophallus > Amorphophallus konjac. The sequence goes on along the minus strand of JAHNEJ010001405.1, from coordinate 185,624 downwards.
ACAGTAGGGCCTCTGGGAGCTTTGTAGTTCCACCGACTTTGTTTGGTCTGGTGGGTTGGCTTGCTTGAGCTGCTGAGGCCTGGTGGCCGTGGCCTTGCCTTTAGTGAGTAATGGAATTCATCATTTTCCGTAGGCTCACTTGGCCGGACTAATCGGGAGAAAGCTTCAGTTTCTCGCCGGGCCTGCTGGAGTGTCTCCCTGGCGGCCTCTGCAAGGCGTAACCTTGTCATGGAATTCCCCTGATGATCGACAACCCCTCTCTGGATGAGGGCTTCAATGAAGTCTTGAACCTCTGGGCATTGCTGAGTGGGGTGAGACACCCTTGCATGATACTTGCAATAACGGGGGTGACTCTTGGCCGTCTCATTGTAATAAGACGGCGGGTCATGTGTCAACACCCAACCCTCCTCCAGAAGCTTGTCAAAAATCTTCTCAGTGTCCTCCTTGGGGAAAGAACACTGGTGAGAGGGTCGCCACCCTGGATACCAGAGTGTGGACTTGGGCGATTGGGAACTGGCTCCCTGGGAACTAACTCCCTTCTCCTGCGACTCGGGGAACTGGAAGGCTGCTGCAGCGTGAATGACGTTGACGGAGAAGTGAAGACTCCTTCGTGCATGCGGCTGCGGTGGGTCGACTAGAAATTCGCCCATATCCACCTTCCCTCGCCTGATTAAGTCTTCGGCGAGGTCCTTGAATGGCTCACAGTTGTGGATAACATGGCCAACAACTTCATGATATGGGCAATAGCCCTGATGAAAAGCAGCGCCTGGCGTCTGCTCTATGGGTGACGGGGTAATCAACCCCGCCCGCTGACATGCGAAGAAGATATCAGGAGTTTTCTCCAAAGGGAAGGAGTATAACTTCTCTGGGAGCTCGACTTGAAGTGGAGCCTCCACGTCTTCCGGTGAGTCCTCCTCGTCTTCAGTTGAATCCGAGGACTCCTCAGAGAGCCAACCCCTGAGTGGGGCCCGACCGCAAGTGATACACCTGCCTCCCGTATGTGGGCTGGAGCTAACCCCCTGGCAAATGGGCCAAAAGGGAAAGTGGATAACTGCTGATCAATGCTCTCTCGGAACTGCAGCAAGCGCCTTTGTTCCAGCTGCAATTGCCGGATTTCCCCTCGGATTTTCCGAATGGTCCTCCGCAGCGCTAAACATTCTGGGAATGGAGGAGGAGTGGTTCTGGGACCACCATTGGGCTGCCGACTTGAGGGCCCGACTTCGGAGGCATTGGAGCTTGAAGCCATCGCCACCAAATGGACCACGTTAGCTGACCGGTTCGATCGGCTCCAAGGATGAGGCTGGGGTGGATCGACTGCATGGCCCAGCATATTTACCAGGCCCTTTTGAATGAGCTCCTCTGCTATATTCTTGAAAACATAGCAATCCCCGACGGTGTGACCCAACCTTCGGTGATACACACAATAGGTTGGATCATCTGTCTTATCCACCTCCGCGGGCTTCCGCGGGTCCGGCAGAGTGACGAGCTGCTCCTTCATACATAGATCAAAGAGCATCTTAGTATGCTCCTTTCTGAAGGAATAAGGCGTCTTCATGTTCTCCGCTAAGAAAGACGCATTTGTCTTATCACCAGACTTCTTGCCTTTTCCTTTAGACTTTCCTTCCCCTTTATCTCCATTCGTCGGGGAGAAGTCCACGCATTCACCTCTTTACCGCTAGCCAGACGGTCTTTGGAGGGTTTGCCTTTTGTAGAGGCTTGTGCAGGGTGATCAGCGAAGAACATCTCAATCTCCGCCACGACCGTGTTGAGCTGGTCGAAGCCTCTGATGTTGGAGCCCAGAAGCTTTTCGCTGACTTCTGCCGAGAGACCCCTACGGCAGATGGTAATCGCATCTTCAGGCGTCGGAGGATTATCGCAGTGCATGCTGACGTCCCTCCATCGCTTGATGAAGTCCAATGCTGTTTCGCCCTTCTTCTGTCGAAGGGAACAAAGCTCTGCTAAGGAGACTTTGCGCTCGACCATTTGGAAACGGTCGACAAACTTCTTCTGCATATCAGCCCAATCAGATACTGAGTTGGGCTTTAACCTTGAATACCATTGGAAGGCGGTGCCAGTCAAAGACGTGGCAAAATACCGCAGCAAGTATGCCTCTTCCAAGGCTAATTCACCCATGGCTGTCATGTAATAGGCCAGGTGTTCATGCGGAGAGCCCTGCCCGTTGAACTTCTGGAGTTTCGGGGCTTTCGGGCAATCTGGTGGAAGCTTCTTGAATTGATGATGGAGGGGATATGGCACGCTGTACAAATCAACGGTAGCCACACCCTCGCCATGTTGAGCGAACTTCGCTTCCACGATGCGCTCAATCATCTGCTTCTGGGCCATGAGGCTTTCTGCAGCAGGAGTAACAGATGACCGCGCATTGGCTTCATGCGGCGGGACTTCGAAGTCCACTGCCAATGGGAGTCTTGCAGCGGTGACAGAGGCATTGGCTGCTGTCGGAATGGGAGAAGGATGCTGATCCACTCCAGTCGGTGCCGTTTGAGGCGGGGAAGGAACCTCCTTTTCGCGCAAAAGCGACTGTAAGAGGTTCTTGAGCTCTTGGTTTTCCCGTTGAAGCTCGTCCAATGTGGGGCCCCGTAGTTCCTCCGCCAACTCTTCTGCATGCCGGGAGTGACTGTCCCCATCAATACTGTGGACGTCTTCCTGGCGCTCTTCGTGCCGTGCCGGCTCAGGCTGAGATGTACCGGCGGCCGGCGCTTGTTGTGTTTGTGCCAGGCCGCGGGACCCGGACCTTGGCCTCCTCGAGTATTGAAGAGGCTGATTGAGTTCCCCCGAGGTGCCCTCGGCTTGTTTTTCGCCGGAGGTGGCGTAACAGGTGAACACTTTAACAGTGTCATCGGTCACCTGAACCACCCGCTTTTTCTTGGGCAGTTGTCGCTCCGGCTTGGGCGGCCTCCCAAGTCTGTCGAAGACAGACATTCGGGATGTGGCTGCTTGGGGTGAGCGATCCTCCTCCGTGTGTGTAGAACTAGCCCACGGGGAAGTCGGCCGCACCTTCTTGCCAGCTCCGTGGCGCTTCTGCCCTCGTAGGGGCTGATTTGTAAATTGCGGAGAGACCGAGGCCTCAGTGCTTGTCGGACTCCGCATTCGTCGAAGATCCGACATGTGAAAAGGCTCCTCCGCCTTCGCGCGTCTTATAATTCGGGCCTCCTCTTTGGTGACCCAGATCTTCTTCAAATGGAGCTGATGCTCCTCAGTTGGATTGCCCCCTGTCCTTGGACGGGGAGCTCGTGGCTTGGGCCGTTGCAGAAGGCCCTGAGTTGCCGCCGGTACGGCAGCCTTCTTCTTCTTCGCTCCGTCCTCCCGAACTTGCCGGAGGGACTCGAAGCGATTGGAGGTAGAAATAGTAGGGACATGACGATCCCGTGGCAAAATCGGCTCGCCTCCATCGAGCCGGATGCGGATGTCTCCGACAATTACAGTCTTGCCGGAGCGCGAGACAGCAGCCTCGGGCCTTGCACCCTTGCGGCTACGCCGTTGCCCCCATTGGGCAGGGGCGGCGGTGGTGACACCCGCCATAGGCCTGGCGTCATCCTGACGGCGGCGTTGCCCCCGTTGAGCAGGGGCCGCACCTCTGAGGGTGACCGCAGTGGGTTTGGCGCCGTTGCGGCGACGGCGTTGCCCCCGTTGAGCAGGAGCAACGTCAGTAGTGATTTGATTGACCGAGAAGACTCGGCCAACAGCTAGGGCAGAAGGCCTGACACCTTCGGTCGTTGACATGGCAGCCAAGGGAACTCGGCTGGTTGTTGGGATGAAGGGCTTGATACCCTTAACAGTTGGATAATTGACCGGATGGACCCGGCCGGTTGCTGCAGTAGAGGGTCTGACACCCCCAGAAGCTAGCTTGTTGGCCGAACAGACTCGACCAATTGTTGAAGCCGAGGGCCTGGCACCCCCGACGGCTGGCTTGTCGACCGGGCGAACCCGGCTGGTTGCTGGAGTCGAAGGCCTGACGCCTCCTACAGTTGTCTTCTTGACCGGGCGGACCCGGCCAGTTGAAGGGGCCGAGGGCCTGACGCTCCCGACGGTTGTTTTGTCGACCGGACTGAACCGGCCAGTTGTTGAAACCGAAGGCTTGACACCTCCGACAGTTGTCTTCTTGACCGGGCGGACCCGGCCAGTTGAAGGGGCCGAGGGCCTGACGCCCCCGACGGTTGTTTCGTCGACCGGACTGACCCGGCCAGTTGTTGAAACCGAGGGCCTAACACCCTCAGTGATGGTCTTCTTGACCGGACTAACCCGGCCAGTTGCTGGAGCCGAAGGCTTGATGCCCCCGACAGCTGTTTGAAGCGTGGCTGAACTGGCTTCAGCCACCGGTACCACGCCCAAGAAGAAGGGCGAGCCGACGACAGGTGGGAAGTCGCCGAAGACCAGCAGTCGCCAGGAATCCGAGCCTGGCATGGTTGGCGACGATCTCAGGGCCGTAGATAACGGCAGCCATCGCTGTTGAAGTGTTGGTGGTGGTGGTGCGTAGCACGAACGGAGTGGCGTGCAGATGCACAAAGAACTCTCAAATGAACAGAGAGATGTGCCCTCCTCTTCCCGTCCTGTAAGAGGAAGAGGGGCAATCAGAACCTTGAAGAAGATTTAGAGACTTTCTTTGACAGAAAGAAGAAAGGCGGGAAAGGTCCCACCGGGCGTGCCAGTCTGTGAGACACGGAAAAAATCTAGAAATACTCTTATCGTAGATAAAAGGTAGATTTTCGTTCTTTTTTGAAAAGAAACATCCCCCCTATCTGAGTAGAGGGTGATCCCGTGTGTGCGCGTCGTATCAGACGATTTGGGTTCGAGTGCTGGACCTTTCCCCACTGACCGGGGTCAGTGTTGATTGACATTGGCCTAACGTCCGAACACCTTTGTTTAACTGTCAAATAAGTCCCAAAAGACTTCTACAGGGGTTCTGATGTGGAGGGCAGACTCACTCGAGAGACTCTCCATGACCACTCATTTACCACCAAGTTAATAGGATTAGGGCTAAGTCTGAGCAAAAACCCAAGGATTTAGGAATAGAAACACAAATCTACAGAAGCCGTAGGCGTTTTTGAAGTAGAGAGAAATTTTCTGGACCCCGAGGGTATTTTGGTAATTTTACCACCCTAGGGGTATTTTGGTAATTTTCCCAGGCCAGGGGTATTTATGAAATTTCTGGACTGGAACGGAAGTAGGATCGGGTTCCTGACTCCCCAAGGCATGGAAGCCGTTTCTGGAGGATTCAAGGGCTCTGAGGCCATTTTTAGGTCGCAGGGGTATTTTGGTAATTTTACCAGACCCTAGACCTAGGTTTGAGATGATACCCGAGTGCTGGACTGAGCTGACAACACTTCCGGACCGAAGGAATGATAAGGGGCTTCATAGAAGACACACATCCGTCAATTTGGCCGAAGGAGGGGTATATATGCAATTTTGACAAGTCGGGGGTTTTCATATAATTTTCCCACCCGAGGACATACATAAAACATGCTGAGTGCTTTTATAGTCCGAATGAATATAGGGGTTGTCAACGAGTTGTCGACTGTACAAAAGTCCGCGTTAGAGCGGGAGATAGGGACGTAGTCCCAATTACAAAAGATTGCAGGGTATAACTGCAAATTACAGGACTTTGGTCTTTTACGGTCCCGTGGAGGATGTTTTCGTAATTCCACCGTTGTAAGGATAGAACCACCTGACTTAGTCGTCCCACTGAGGGGCATAATTACAAACATGGCCCACTGAGGGGCGTAAATATAAATATACCCCGTAGGGGCATAAATACAAGACCCGGGGACTTACCCCTCACAGGCCAAGACAAACAAAACAAACTCCTCCAGATGCTTGGTAGCTTCGTACGTTGTTCTTCTGTCTCTCCTCCCCCAGCACTTGGACCCTTAGGGTCTATTTATAGAAGGCGGGAGGGCCCAGAGGGGTCAAATGAACAAATTTACCCTGATTCTGTCAAGGTGGGGTGGCAAAAAAGCTATTTTGACCCCTCTGGATGTCAGAAGGCTGAACGACCCCTCTACATGTCAAAAAGAGATGAATGACCCCTCTCCATGTTAGAAGGGCCAAATGACCCCACTAACCTGACCTGAGAAACAAGTGTATATAAGGGGGAGGTGACAATTCTCTTAGAGTCACCTTTGGCCCGGGAGGTGACCGGAACCCCCGGGGGGGGAGAAGAGTGGGTGACCATATCCCACAGCCTTCCCCACCCCGAAGGTGGCAGTTCCCTTCGGTTATAAGTCCCGCTGGCTCCTGGCCCCGCTGTGGAGCGGCTCTGCCTGGTTTGACCCCGCTGGCTGTGCTATCCCGCTCCTGGCGGTTCTGAGTTCCGGACGACCCCGCTGCAGTGCAGTTCCACGCGTCCGCGACTGTTGACTCCAGCGCACCCCAGGTGACTCCCTGCCGGTTCTGGGTTCCCGATGACCCCGCTGGCAGTGCACTTCTGATTCCCGCTGCCTCTCCTGACCCCGCTGATGGTTGTTCAGTGCAGGTCAGCAGGACTGTGGCTCCGGCACGTTTTGACCCCTCTCACCGCCGTTCCGCTCTATTTTCGTCGTCCCGGGTCGGAGAAGAGCCGTGGTGGAGCTATATATTTCGGGGCGATCGTCCGCAGAAGGAGCATTGTTTGTTTGTCTGGTCGCTCGTCGCCGCATAGGGAGGAAGCTTTGCGCCCGTGTGTGCCGTGTGATACACTTACTCGGCTACTCGGACCGGTATACGCATGTTTCTTCCTCGCTAATCTTCTTGCTGCGACGTCGGACATAATAATATTGTTGGATCAATAGACCCTAAATCACGGAGATACTCCGTAGTTCGACGGTGTTGACGATACGCCATCTTTGTCATCGAACGTTGCATAGCAACAAATTCTCAAAATAGCTTGAGATAATTTCGGGTGCAACAAATGCATCTTTGTCATCGAACATTGCATAGCAACAAATTCTCAAAATAGCTTGAGATAATTTCGGGTGCAACAAACACATAGCAATCCTCAATGAGATGCCCCAACATTTGGTGATAAGGACAGAATCGTGAATCTTCTTTTCTTTCGGCATCGCCTGGCTTCTTCGGCTCCGGGAGCACTACTTTGCCGTATTCACGGGCCCACTCAAAAAGTGCCCTAGTCTTGTCCTTTGGAAAGAAATACAGTTTCATCATTTTGCCCCTTAATGAGGGCCCTTGTTTTGTCGGATCGGCGGAAGATGCCTCTTTCATTTTCTTCTTCTGTTGCTCGAAGGCTTCAAAATTTGAGGCGCAAGCTTCTTCTTGTGCCGGAGGTTTGTTGATTGGTTTATTCTTTTGACCCGAGCTCGTGGAGGCTGGGCAAAGCCTTGCAAGGACTGCTTCGGCTTCTGCTGCGATGTCACTTAGATATTCAAACGTTGTGACTTCGAAGTCAATGACCCATCGCAGAATTTCCATCTTCAGATTCTCTCTGCAAATTTGGACAGACTCCTTGTAACTAGGTGGGTGCCTACATCTTTCACGAAGGCTCCTCGATCAGCTTATGTAGCGTTTTGTTTGGCTGCTTGTAATTCGGCTTCAGTGACTTCTTCTTCAGCCGTCTTTGTATTCATTGTTCGTTCCACCTTTGGCTTGTCCATTGTGGCTAGACCCGCCGATCTTGGGTGTACGTCAGTTGGCTGCATATGCGGCATCATTGACCTCATTGCCGGAGATGCTTTAGTTGCCCCCCGACTTACCCAGGGGACTGTGGGTTGAAATGGTTGAGGGAGGATGCCCCCTGAATGATCATGTACTATTCGGGACATTGTTGGCCATGTTGAAGCTTCTGATGAGCTAGCACTGTTTTGGGCTGTCTCATATAGATGTCTTGTCAATTGTGACGTATATGGCTTTATGTTCATTTCATTCAGCTGCCTTTGTAGCATTTCAATCTCCTGTTGCTTCTGGTGTAGTAGTGCCATTATGGCAGGGTCTTGTAAGAAGGGATCGGGAGTGCTACTGCCCCCCGCCTCTGATTTGTGCAAGATGAATTTTCTCCCGGTATCATTGCCAGCTGTAGATAGCTCCTTTGGGACAGAATCCCTTTGTTCTATGCCTCTAGGTGGAGGAGGAATATGACATTGAGCCTTCCTATCAGCCGGTGAGCGTTGCTTCGGAATCCTCCCAGACCTGGAAGATGGGTGAGAGGCAGAAGCTTTAGCTGGAGCTGCTTCCTTTGGCACAAAGCAAATTTCTTCATCTTCTTCATCAGCAGTTTGCGCCCCACTGAAGGATGCTGACAATGTGTTGCAGGAGAGAACAAGATTCCCCCTTTTAGCATTTGCACTCTTCTTTTTATTTCCCTTCATGGTCGGCACTTTCCCCCACAGTGGGCTATTTGACGCATTCAGCTTTTCTGCTTTTTCTTCAGTTCTTTTTGTTAACCGGCAGGACTCATTGCATCCTCGAGGGGCATGCTTTTTGAGCTGCATAGGCTGGTTCTTTGGCTGCTCATGGTTATCAGGTCCACTTATAATAGCTTGTGACCGCTCCATGGCTGAGCTAGCTTCTTCATATACCCGTGATGGGGTCTGTTTCTTCTTTTTATTATCAGTTGACCTTTTGATGGCCATTGGAGAGGCTATTTGAAGGCGGGCAGAGACTGCAAGAGGCAGAGTAGGCCGGTCCATGGTGCCAGGAATTTGGGCTTCCAGTGCCGGGCGATAAGCCGGTTCTGTTCCTTTCTTTGTTGGCGACGCTTGCCAATTCTCTTGCTCCCTTTCATGCGATGGGATATAGTCTTCATGAGTGTGCCAGGCACAGCCCTCTGGCATTTCTTCAGGCAGCTGTTGGCATATGGATATCATGTTAATTGATGCCCCCGTAGCGGGCACTTCATGAGGGCATGGAGGATCGACTCTGTCCTTCCCCATTTGCAAATCCCCCCTTTTTATTAAGCCTTGGGCGATGTCCTTGAATATTTTGCAATCTTCAATAAGGTGCCCCAAGATTTGATGGTAGGGGTAGAAATAAGGATCATCTCTTCTTTTGACGTCATCTGGTCTCTTTGGCTTCGGAAGGATGACTTTACTATATTTGACAGCCCACTCGAACAATGATCGAGTCTTGTCTCGGGGGAAGGCATAGAGCTTCTTTGCTTTGTTCTGTGGAGGATGACTCTCTCGACATTTAGTAGGTTCATTGGGAGGAGGATTGTGCACCCCTTTATGCCTTTTTGCTTTGACACTGACAGCATGAACCGCTTTCAGCATCGGCCGTTTATTAACCTGCATGGCTTCGTGACTTGAGTCGGTAGAAACGGAGGGAAATCTTGTGAAGAAATCTTCAACCTCCGTGGCAATATAACTTAATCGGTCGAATGACCGGATTTCTATTCCGATCATCTTTTCCAGAATTTCCTTCTTCAGATTTTGTTTGCATATTTATATTGCATCTTCTGGATGCGGAGGGCGCCGACACCTCATGCTCAGATCCTCCCATCTCTCGATATATTCTGCAGCCGTTTCATCATCTTTTGCTTGGTTGCCAACAGCTCAGCCACGGTCACCTCTGCCTCGATGACGTGGAATCTGTCACTGAATTTCTATTGCATATTTGACCAGTCGTGGATAGACCCGGCCGGTAAGTTGGAATACCATTCGAAGGCGGGTCCTGTTAGTGAAGACCCAAAGAACTTCAGCAGGTACGACTCGTCCGCTGCTAAGTCGCCCATGGCTGCTATATAGTGTGCAACATGCTCTTTTGGGGAGCCCTTCCCGTTGTATTTGTCAAATTTTGGGAGTTTATTGACGCCCGGCGGCAATCTTTTGGCAGTATGGTAGTCTGGATATGGCACTTCATATATGTCGAAGGGGGCGTAATCATCACCACCCCTCTTTGCCAGCCTTGCCTCAATCATCTGCTCCACCCTCCACTTGTCCATCATAACTGGATCTGCTGGTTGAGGGTAGAGGTGGGCGGTCTGCACTAATTGTGCAGCCGGAACTGCAACATGAGGTGGCAAGGGCTCTACCAAGGGTACCTGTTGCTGCATTTGAGGAGGCGTTAGCCGTGCTGGCTGGAGCCATTGGGAATAATGCTGGGGAGTGGCCCAGTTCTGATCAGCAGTTTGTGAAACAGCTGGTGAAGGAGCACCCGTGGGGTTGAAACTTTCTTGTGATGGCCCATCTTGTGCCCCCGGTTGCTCGGGTGCTACAGCATGTTCAGCCTTTTCATTTAATTTTCTCTTCAGTAGTTTTATCTCTTGTTGGTATTCTTGCAGCAACACCAGGGTGGCAGGATCTATTGTTGTCTTATTACTGATGCCCTCGAGCGTGTTGCCCAAAGGACCTTCAATTAAAGGAGGTAGAGATGCTCCTTCTTGCTCAGACGCCACTATTCTGGCGGTGATAGTAGTGATGTTTTCTTCAGCAAGCTGCTTGCCCTTTGTGGTTAGCAGTAGCTCAGCCTCATTTTTACCATGTCTTGTCACCGGGTCTATTCTTCTGGTAATCTCGACCAACTCTTCTTGTTCATTTGGTAGGGGACTAGGTGTACTCATTACCCCTGTCATATTGCAAGTAAGAACTTGCATTCTTCTTTTGTGCTTTCTGACTCCCCTTCGGGCCTGACGGGAGAAAGTCGGCTCTTCATATATAGAAGCTCTTTTCATCTTTTCATTTTGTGGAGGCTTTTCAGGCCTTCTAGCCCTAGGTTGCTTCTCTTCTTCATTCGCCCCTCGGGTGATATTTTGTCTTTTTCTTCCTCTTCGGTCCTGATGACACGAAGCGACCTTTGTCGGCCCAGGGCAGGACTCCCGAGGCTATGGAAGTATTCCTAGACTATCTTTGTCATGTCTTCTTGACTGCACTCTAGAGAAATAGCAGGAGGCAACACTTGGACTCGGGCAGACGGCGTATGTGAAAGCCGTATCAATTTGACAGCTAGAATGGGATTCCTTGATAATTTGGAGATGTGGGCTTGTCTTGCGGAGACCCTGATGGCAGGTGGAGGAGTTGTAACCACGGTCTCTTCTGCATGTATAGCCTTTTTGCCCGCTCTCTTGGGGATCTCGGCATAATTTCTGAAGCCTTGCGAAGCTAGTGCAGGGCCTCGGATCCTCTTGGGAACCCAGATCTGCTTGAACTTTGGCAAGTTTGGGGTTGGCCTCCCTTGCTTGTTATCGTCAAAATTCACCCTCCGGCCTGCTAGCACTTGGAAGGCGTTGTGAGTGGGCACAGTCGGGGTGATCCGATCTGGCAGAACTTCGGCGCCACGGCCATTGAACTAGACTCGGATGCCCCCGATCAACATGGACTTCCCAGAGGCTGAAAGTTGGCTCCGAGGATCAGCAGCAATTCTTCCCCTGGAGCTCTTCTTGTTGCCCCCAGCAGGCTTCTTCTCATGTGCCGCAGTTGGGCAAACAGTATGGTAGACGTGGCAGCTCACGACCACCGGGCTCTTCAGCAAAGCTCCCTCGACATGGCCCTCACTTCGGCGAGCCGCAATTTTGTCGTTCTTCAGCTTCGCAGGTTCAGAACTCTCCACGTCAAGGAGATCCGCGAATGCAACTCCAAGAAGTTGGGGAAGCCTACAGCTGGTGGGAAGTATCCGAAAACCACGGGCACCGCCAGGTACCCGTGTTCCGTGTGGTCGGTGACGATTGCGGGACCGAAGCCAACACCAGTGAGTCCGAATGACGTCATCGTTCGCCTTAGACAACAGACAAACAATCAGTATTCTTGGGGGAAGCCCCCGAAGGTATCCTCTCTTGGCAAAGAGATGAAGGGAGACTAGAGTTCCACCGGGCGTGCCAGACTTGTGGGGATTTTTTTTTTTGTTATCCTTTGTTTTGTTGGGTTTATTAGGCGTGCCAGTCACTGTAGTGATAATTCGTTGTGCGCTCGACCTGACTTAGTCAGTCGATTGTGATATTCGTGTCAGGACCCGGAGTCCGTCATACCATAAAGGCTATGACGTTAATTACGTCATTCCAAAGAAGGATAACCCTTGATTAGTTGCCAAGAAAGGATGCCTCGGGGGCAAAATGAGATAAGACTATTACGCTAACTCCGCTAACGGGATGCGAAATATGCATAGAAAACCGTGCTACGCGGGACATGATAACGGTGTTATGGCGCAAACCCGGCAGCACATCCCCTTATTCTGGACTATGCCAAAGGGGGAAAATAGGTCATCCACCCACGGAATGCCGGGATGGAAGCCAAAAGAGAGGCGGGCGTAGCCCTGGATCCAAAAAGGATTTGAGTGTGACGGGACAGTGTCCATTGTCACGGTGTTTGTAGATGTACCCTTTAGGGACCACTAGAGGGCTTACAATGGCAAGACTCCCGGGGTCGGTAGGGTTGGAAGAAAAACCCAACGGCTAATGGCGTAGAATATCGGGGTGAGACCCCGTTAATATAGCTCCGTTTAGACATGGATGAAGAACCATGGAACCCTCGTGATATGATGGGGACTGGTATAATGGCCCGTGGGGGGGGGGGGGTCAAGGTCCTAAGTCCAGGTTGATGGTGGACTTGGCAGGGCTTCTGGAAGTTGGGTATATGACAGGTGGCCAACAACGGAAGGAGCCGGCGCGGCTAAGGTTTCGGCACGAAGGCAAACCGGCACGGCTGGGGTTTCGGCACGAAGGCGAACCGGCGCGGCTGGGTTTCGGCACGAAGGCGAACCGGCGCGGCTGGGTTTCCGGCACGATGGCCAACCGGCGCGGCTGGGTTTCCTGCACGATGGCCATGCCGGCGCGCCCTTCACCCGGCGCGAAAGTGGCGCCGGGAAGAGGTCGCGCCGGGAGGACCCGGGCGCCGGGAAGAGGGCGCTTCTGAGCTTTCAAGTATTTTGAGGGGTTTTATGAATTCAAAGGGATCCTTTGTGTTCAATGGGGGTTTCAAGTTTGTTCATGGTGGTATTTGGGTAGGATAGAGAGTGAGGGTAGCCTCATCCATAGAAATTCTAAGGAGACCATATGACTGTGATGGTTATATTCCCCTCTGACGGTGGACGGTGGTGAGCAGAGGATCATGAGATGGTATAGCTCAGATCTCTGCCGCACAGTTGGGGTTAGATTCATAATTTCAGTGAAAACGTCACACTACACGATAAGTAAAGCTCGTGGATGAATTTTGGCAGCATCTCCCCTTATTTTGGACCATGTCAAAAGGGGAGTATAGGTCATCCACCCACGGAATGCCGGGGTGAATGCCAAAAGGGAGGTGGGCGTAGCCCTGGATCCAAAAAGGATCTCCATCTTATGGGACATTGTCCGCTTATTGTGGGACTTATTGATATCCCCCGTGCAGCCAATGGAGAACATACAGTGGCATAACTCCATAGGCCAGTGGGGCAGTAGAATGTAGGGGGGGTTAACCCCATTGATTTAGTTCCCATGGGCTTGAGTGAAAGACTGTTGCTTCTCTACGGGGTGATGGGATTTCATGCTGAGTGGTTAAAGGGCTCGGGGGCTCCTGAGGGCGTCGGCACGGTAGTGTTTCGGCGTGGTTAGCTTTCGGCGCGACGGAAAACACAAAGGGGGCATTGGCCTCGGCGCGATGAGTGGCATTTAGGGGGTCTCGGCGCGCTAGATGGTGAATGGCCAATCGGCACGAGTAGCTCTCGGCACGGAACTCGCGCCGGGAGAGGGTCGTGCCGGGAGGCCGTTAAGGGGCCAATGGAAGGTTTCTGAGGGTTTTGTGAGGCTGAGGGTTCTGGGGCTTTATCTGAGGATTTTAAAGGGGTTCTATTCAGGGATTTTGAGGTGCTTCGCCTAAGGTTTCGAGGGGTTTTATTCAGGGTTTCGGGAGGCTTTATACGGGGGGCTTTGAGATGGCCACGGAAGACTGAGGATTGTTTCAAAACAAATCACCCCGAGGAGGAGAGGGCTTTCACTCTGGGGCACCACTGGGAGCCAGGTTATCGATTGAATCATGTGAGCTTTGATACGAACATATCCCTCGCCATTTCACAAATGAGAGGCCATGAGATGGACTGTCTCAGGCTCTCATCGTGATCGTGAGGTTGAAAATACAGAGACGATGCAATAGAAATCACTCAGATGATCTGAGGGATCTATCCACAACAGTTACTGAATGCAGTAGATTTCAGAGGGGCAGAGAGAGAGAAATAACTCCGGAATCTCATATTTCATTTCATCGCATAAAACGCATACATTCAGCACATAAGGGAAAATCAGACTGCGAGAATCTAAATACAGAGGATGCCCCTTGACAACCGGGCTACACTGGCAGTTGATATCGTCAGAAGAACAACGCTCGGAAGCAGACCAAAAGAAAGAAGACAGACTCAAATAAAAGATGGGGAAAGGGGGAAATATAGCCCCTTAGGGCATTCGACAGACGACCCCACCTTGAATCCTCTTCCCCGGGCTTCTGTAACTTTGTTTCTTTCTTCAGATCTCTTCAGCGGGTGCTCAGACCTTTCTCTTCCCTCTTTTTCTTTCTCTTCCACTGGCTTCTCGATTCCTTTCCTCCTGGTTTTTTTGCTGCCCTCCTCCTTGTGCTTGAAGCAAGGTTCATATATATAGAGGTGTGGCCCTGTTTCCATCGGCGCGTAGAAGAACCGGCGCGCTAATTGGTGTTTGCGCGCCGATTGCAATCCCGCGTCGGTTTCATTTCGTGCCGGTTGACCTCTGTGCCGGTTCACTCCCGTGCCGGTTGACCTCCGTGCCGGTTTCAGCTCATTTCTTAGCATCCTTTGGCCCATTTTTGTTTGTTTAGGCCCATTTGTGTTCGTTTCTCATTTTGCGAGGGTTGACCCATCGACTGACTTGTCTTGCTGTCCGAGCTTTTATCTTGTTCATTCAGAGATGGTCCCGAGCCTTTTCTGAGCTCTTGAGTCTTGCTTCAGCGGCTGTCCATTGGAGCCGGGCGTCTTTTCTTTTCTTCTCTCTTTATTTTGTTCTTCATCTTTGTTCGGCTTCTGCCACTCATTTCCTTCTTTCCTTTTCTTATCGGCATAGGGGTACTTCAGCCAGGGCTCCATACTTGCAAAAGCAAAAGGTTTAAGAAATGTCAGAAATATTTTCAGTGTCAACAATAAAATATATGCATGCAAATGCAAATCTAGGACAGATTCTCAAGTAATTTGTTTCTAACAAGAATATTGATGCAAAAAACTGTTAATGCTTTTTTGCCTGGAAGGGACTCTTTTTACATGGCAAAGGTTATTATTTGAGTTATGTACTCCTTTGGACAGGTTTTTTGGCTGGCGTAGGGGGTGAGATACTCTTCTCTTATTATTTTACATCTTCTGTTCCCTTAATGAATTTGTGGTACTTTCCAATTTCCCCCAAAAGGAAACACTTCATGCAGAAAAGTGGTCCATGGCAGTGATGTAGCAGTACTTGACAAACAGAGCCAAAAGGAAGAGAAGAATAGTGCTAAACTGGCCTATCCTCCAGGAATCCATCGGCCTCAATATATCTATTCTCAACTATCCAAATATAGCAAGTACCACTACCAAAATACAGCAAAGAGGTGCCCACAATAGGTCACCATGAAAAGGAAAGTTTCAGCCCAAAGCAATCAAAAAGGGCTCTGTACATAAAATAGAAATGATAAAAGGATCTAATACAGAAACAGAAATTGACTATAAACAGAGTATCCGCTGTCAGTACTAACATGCCTGCATTGAGTCCCAATCTGAACCCTCCTGACAAATGCATTTCTTCCCCTTTAAGTTTAGAGCCAACTTGTATGATAGGGAATTTCTTCTAATTTTCTAGAACTACCTCCATCCAAGTTTCTTGTGGCAGATTCCTTTTGCATATCCAGATGGTCCCTTGTGATTGATCCTGCTTCCAATCTACATTTTACATAACCATCTTTAATGGTTGATTCCACATGTTGTCTGCTATTGGTCCAAAGTTGGAGTTTCTCCTGATATCTTCTTTCTAAATTCCATGTCTTAATGGTTGTACTGCTCTCTCTCTCTCAAAAAAAAGAAAGAATGGTTGTATTGCTGATTCATATCATTCTCAAACATTATCCTCAACTTATTTTCATATGCTTCACTATCTAACATGTTGTTATTGCTACTTACATGTCAGTATTGTAAAACTAAGTAGTAAGCTGTAGTCTGAAAAAGCTGAAGGTTATCATCTTTCTTATAGAAATGTCAAACATATTTACTACAAATTTAAAGTTCTACCCTTGGTTGTGAACAATATTTTCTCAGATCTAATTAGATGATTATTGTTCATTGCATGAGAGCCTCGTTCATGCTTTTCTTGGGGTGTGGGGGCTGCCTTTTCAACTAATTCAAGCAAAGCCATTTTGCTTTCATTTTTCTTTAGAGAAAAAGAAGCGGGTGCTTGAAAACCGGTTCTATTTTCCACAAATATCTTTAAAGTGCCTTTTACTTATAATTCATTTTTTTATTCAATACCATACATTTTTAAAAAATTTCTTGCCATCAAAAAATGTCTTATTTTTTAATTACAGCAGATTTAGTCAACTATAAGAGTGTTACCTGTGGTTTGAGTTCTGATGGTAGTTATTCTGTCTCAGGATGATTTCCTACCAAGGACGGCCACTCCTTTGGAAGACATTTTCAAGTCACTCTTTTGGTAAAATATAGGCCACCACACCCTGCCCCAATCCCATCAGAAATGCTTTGGTGCTCTGTCTTATTTTGATGCCAATCAGAGGAACATTTGCCTGTCTGATAAAACAAACTCCATCTGATTGTCACAGTTAGTTTAATTGGTAATGACAATCTTTTTTCCCCATTATGAGTGTGATATTTTTCAAAGAGTTTTTTGGGAAAGTGAAGACCATTGCTATATATTGTGATGCCATGGTTATTGATCATGAAACATATTCTTGGGATTACACTGTGTTTCCAAGCTCTTTGATTTTATCATGAACAAGTGGATGCTTCTTCAAATGTGCAATTATCATGGCCCCGGTATTAGTTGGATGAATGTAAACTCATTGGGCAGATAGAATTTTTTGGATTGGTTTCCTGTAGGTGGATACCTAGCATGGGGCATGCGAAACCTTGGTCATAGAATGTGGTTTCTTGGAATGAAAATCAGGTGTGTACCAAAGGAACATGCACAGCATGTGAAACTCTTCGTATTACAGGCCACTAGCACTGCAGCTAGAGTTGTCTTACCTCGAGGATGAACTCCTTATTTTTGGAGTTGAGAGTTTTCCTTTTACATTGACATTTCAAGAGGTGGTGTTGCAATTGGGGCATGGGGTGGTGGGAATGGGAATTGGCCTGCACAAGTTGTGGGTTTATACTTGCCGCTTCTCCTTTGATTAACACAATCAGAATACATGTTTATTTTCAGGGGAAAACTAGATGTTTCTGCACATCTAGATAACTACTAGGCATTTCTTATTACTTTTTTCATAGTCATCTTAAAGAAAGGATGAATTCACAGATATGCACTGAAAATCTTGTTGAAAAATTGCCATTAAAATTTGGAAATAAGATGGAATCACCTTACAGCACTGATCTTGGAACATTGAATTTTCATGTAATTTCTGTTTGGACAGTTTGCCATGCATACTTAGCCTAAGATGCATGAAGGATACATGCATACCAGAAGAGATCAAGTTCAGGGATCCACGGCGGCTCTACGCACCAGGTCGTCTATATCACATTGTTGAGAGAAAGCCTTTCAGGTAACTTTGATCTGGTTTCTTCTAATTTTTGTCACCTTATGTGATTGTTAACAACTTACCCCATGCACAGAACAGCCATTTGGGTTCTATTGAAGGTGCATGTTAGTACAGTAAAAGGTACTTTTCTTGGATAATAAGCATTGGTCACCTAAGTGGAGCCTTGCCAATTATGCTATTCCCAACTTGATGCTTAGATGTTAAGTCTTGTCAACTAAGACAAACCACTTACTGCCCAAATGTGCATCTACCACTCAGAATTCAGATGTAGACCTTTATAACCTAGCCATCAAAACATAATTATCTATCTATTAAAATTTTCAATCTGTTTGAATAGCTTCTGATATCATTGATATATAATGGTGGTGGGTTTTTAAAAAAATTTAAATGCACATTCATTGAGTATTATTATTTCCTACTCCTAAAACTGTTTTCCTCCCATCCCTAACCAACTAATATGGCCAACTAATATGGCAAAGTTTACAATATATAATAAACGGGTGGTTGATATCGGGTTAGCAGGTGGCTGGAAAGTTTAGCTCAAGTCTGTTGGGATTTGAATTATCAAAATCCTGACTCACCCAATTGGTGGGGCAAGGCTTGATGTTGATGTTAATGTTGCCCAACTCCAGTTGCCCACCTAGATCTCTTGGAGTAATGACAGTTTAGGCAGGTCCACATCATGTTACACACATATCTCACATGGTTGTCATGCTAAATATACACTGGTCTTCCATTTACAGCATAGGTACCAGATAGGAATTAAAAGCAAAATAAAAAAGGCTTCCTGTTCTGGTCTCTTTCACATCCCCGCCTGAGCTCCAGGAGAAATGACTTCCATACAAAGAAAGTCAGGACTTACTATAAGCATTTATGCATACGATATAGCGCCAATCTCTGTCTAATTTATGAGAGGTCTAAAGCTTTTGGAACCTTATGTGATGCTGTGGGTTCTCTTGCATGTAGGTGTGGAAGATTTCCACCAGTTGTCCGCACTGCAGTACCTGTGGATGGCAGATTTGAGCACATTGTCCTTTCTTGCAATGCTACTTCAGACCATGCCATTGTTTGGATAGAGAGAGAGGCGCAAAGGGCTTTAGATGTATGTCTTGAACATTTATACTTCCTTACTCATTGAAGTGTATGTGCTTCTTAGTCCTTATAAATATGAAAAAGCTATGTCAGCTATTTGAAAAATAATATCCAGTTTTCAGATAATTTTCTAATAAGCAAATGACTTGGAAGGCAAAGCTTCATATCCTTTTAAGAGGGAAGATAGGCATTCCTATGAACCTGCTGCATTCCTATGAACCTGCTTTGTTTTTTGGTTTGATCAGTGATTTGATACTTCTGCATGCAAGTTTGAGAAATATTTCTAGCACTGAACACACATGCTTCAATTCATGCTTGATGAATAGTGAGTGTGAAACTGAAAATAGCATCGTTCCTGTTACCATATGGATCATCCGTATCCCACATTTTCATGAATAAACATGATAGGTTACACTATCTTATTACAACTGAGATTAATTGACTGCTTGTTAATGCCTTGTTAGATTGACCACACATTTTACTCACTTGGATGGTTAAATTCTGTTAGAAGACGACTTTTTTAATTAAATTTCCAATTCCTATCCTTTGCTGGTATTCTCTTGAAATGCTTGATTCCGCAACCCATTAAGAAACTTGGCCTTTCAACCATCTTGAAACAGATTCCCAAGTTTTCATCTAATGGAAACTGCAATTTTATGCATCAGATCTCCGTGCTATCTTAAATCCATCGTTGAGAGCACCCAGTGTTTCCTGGTATCCATGAAATTATGCACCTAGACAATTTTTAACAGTCTATCTTTCTAATGGAAGATGTATCCCTCTGAGCTCAGCTCATGTTGGAGAAGGAGCAAACCATGGAGATCCCCACAAGGCAACGGATGGAGCGGCAGGAGACTGTCGCAAGGGAGCACACTGAAGAGTACAGGGCTGCTCTCCGCCGAGCTGTCACCCTAGACATCCCTCATGCATTCTTTCCTTCAGCATATGGCACTTTTGATGAGAGTTCCACTGCGGTCGGAGAGATTTCCCCGGCCTCTAGAAAATCCAGGGAGAGGGAGAGCTGGGGCGAGTTGATTGGACGGATTTTTGAGATAGATGAGTCCGGGCAGATGGTGCTTCGGAGATCTACAGTCCATGATGCACAGTGAATTAACTTCTCTGGAGCCTATGGGCCATTATTTATCCCTTTTTATTGGCTAAATTCATATTGTAAATACATATTGATTTGCATCCATTGTTGTTGTTGCTGCCCATTGTACCACTTTTGGGTACTGGCCACCTATTTTGTTTTGTTCTTACACATCAAAATTAAGCTACAAGTTGTTCCGTTGCCTTCTCAACCTGCTCCCTGTTGTAGGTTGATACAGAAGTTAAGCAGCTTTTTAGGTCTGCATAATATGCAAAAAAATTGCTGGTTTAAATGGAATTTACATATCCATGTAAAGTTTGAAGCCCTCCCACTTACATTTCCACAGGCTACTTATCCGGATATATTTCAGTCGCAAATGCAATGTGTTTGATTACATTAACATATAGAGATTCATTTTTATTGCAAGTGCCGATGACACGCCTATTATGGGGGATGAGTAATACTTGCTGCACAGTGTGCAGCAAATCTGCAAATCCCTCTCTCATTGACCTGTATGGGACTAATGAGATTTGGGGAGCAAGAGAAGATTTTTTGGAAAAAGAACGTTGTGTCCCAAATCCCATTGATGCCATGTGGACCGGTAGGAGGGGGTTTGCAGATTTGATGCACACCAAGGCAGCAAGTATTACTCATGGGGGGGGGGGGTGCAGATGTAGCAATCACATTCTTCTGTATGATCCCAAAGCCACATTTCCACAGGTTTAGGAAAGAGAAGAGTTGTGGCCATATTTCCAGGTGATACAAATATTGTCCTCGGGCAAATTTACTCAAAAAATTAGAAGGTTTTTGTTGATATATAATTTGTCCAAGTTTCTTGGCGAAATTTGAACAAAGCCTTTTAAAGATATAATGCCTTTGTCAGTCCGCTTAACTTAACAGGACATGATATCTTTGTTTCCGACAAAGAGAAGTGATAGTTGCCCTCGTGGATGGATAGAAAGGCTAATGGTTTAGGTCCGCTCTGTTAAACGAATTGTCGAGAGATTGTCAAACTTGATGACAGAGAATTGAGAGGGGAGGGGGCACACACTCTCTCTCATATATACTGTTAATCAAGTTCGAGCACCGTGTTCGACTCTCTCAGGTCGAACATGGTAGCTGTACTGGAAAATTAAAGCAGACCTTAGCGTGTTATTATTCACACAATGGCGCGTAGTTCTCACCCAACAAATTCTTTAAATGTTTCTTCGATGTTTATCTTTTTCTATAAAATTATTTATTACTCTTGTTATTTGTCACCTTTAAAACTAAGGGTGATAAATAACAAGTTAAAGGTGACAAATAATTTTAACATAAAAAATCATTTGTTATTTTTAATTAGTTATTTGTCACTCTTAATATTAAGGGTGACAAATAATCTACTAAAGGTGAGAAATAATTTTTTTGCATTGAAAGTGTGAATCTGTATAAAAAAAGGAGGGAAAAGGTCAAAAAGAGAAAAATATGATGAGATTTATATGCTACATACGTGGCCCAATGACGTAGAAGAGGGGAAGTAGACATTTCTAAAACATAAATAAGGAGGCCTCGTGATCAAGCGGTCCGCATCCATTTGATTTACAAAGTTGGACGGTTTGCGTAGATTACACTGTTACATTGGATGTACGAGTATATGAAATGACTACTAATGGGGACTAATGAAGATCGGTACATGTTTAGATAGTTGTCATTTTCCCCTCTCAGTGTGTCCTCTACACTTCGGAAATTTCCTACTTGTAATATTGTTATCAATTTATGACATGATGGACCTATGATTTCATCCAATTAAAGAAAAAAAATTAAAATTGTTGTTAGGAAAATACGTACGAAGGATAGGAGGTTGGATATCTTTTTGGTTT
This sequence comes from Amorphophallus konjac, assembly GCA_022559845.1. Classification (NCBI taxonomy): domain Eukaryota; kingdom Viridiplantae; phylum Streptophyta; class Magnoliopsida; order Alismatales; family Araceae; genus Amorphophallus; species Amorphophallus konjac. Next base: position 163,968 of record JAHNEJ010001405.1, on the reverse strand, counting down.
TGTAGTTGGGAGGTCCCAATTGTGAAGGTTAGAAGTGCTGCTTCCCGTGATTCCCAGTTTTGAACTCCCAACCCTTGTGTGGGACCCAATTTTCTAGCTACCATTATGAGGAGTCCCCTGCAGACATTGACTATCATGAAAGTGATTATGTAACTTCATAAAAAATAACTCTCCATTCCTAGTGATTAGGTGAACATAATAAAACTAGAAACTACAGTTTTAGTAATAACATAGATTAACTAATCAACAAATCTGTAGGTAAAAACTGTTTAATCCTATATTGGGTATTCAAAAACCACTTCACCTCTATATGAACCCTGCAACCCTTAACTCACTAATTCAAGTTTTGTGTTAATGGCTCAATTTAGTAACATAGTAGCAAAGCTTCTTTGGTTGTTGGATACCCCCACATTTTGGCCTCGTGGTTTTTAGGAACGCAAGGCAAAGACTCCAGTTCAGAATACAAGAAGGTGATCACAAAGAAGGCCGTTTTAGTCCCCTGCCAGACACTACAAGCAAGTCGGGGTCTATATTAGTTTGAGATATTTCATTATCCACTAGCTAGAGTTTTATATTGTTCGTTCGGTCAAATACAAAATCCACGAGCACATCGGAGGGGAGAAATGCTGCTACTCCCGCCTCCTTGCCTTCGTTGGCCCAATCTCTTTCCACATGGGGGTCTCACGTCAGAGTGGCACGGTCCATCAAGGTCGGGATGCATGCTTGAGCAAAATGTATGACTTCGCAGAATGTCCAAACCGGAGCAAGCACCTCATGATCAAAGCATTTTCGTAACTTAGTTTTTCATTGCTCAAATATTTCCAACGTCTAATTCACATGTACATGGACTTGAATCTCCCGTTGGTCGGTCGACTTTCCAAAACACACCAAAAAAAAAAAGATAAGGAAATAAAAAGAGAAAACAAGGATAGGAAAGTTAGAAGAGAGAATGTAGAAGAGAGGCAAAGAAGACAAGAAGCGACTCAAGTTTTGGAGAAGACAGATTTTTTAAGGGGACGCCTGGAATAAGAACCTGCTTGTTTTGCCTAGGAAGACAATTTTCTATTTAACATTGAGAGGATAAATCAAATTAAAGAAGCAAGTACCTAGGCATGCACTATTCGCTGCTAGCCGTATAAAAATTCATAATCCATAACAATTAAATTGAAGTCAGGAAAGGAAAGGAAAAAAAAGAAGAAGAAGGGGACTAAAACATAGAATAGAAAACAAAAGAATATGTTAGAAAAAAGGACATCAAAAGTATGTGCAATTTTTTGAGTCTAAAGATGCATTTACATCTTCCCTTTAAGACTTAATTATCATGTTGCCTTAAAATGTCATCTCTCTTACCTTCGATTTGTTCTCAGCTTGCTTCAAGATGGCCAATAGGCAGCAACATGCAATGTAATTAGACATTATTATTTTGTAAAACTGGATTTTAAAGTAATAGTCAACCAACCAAGCACACAAGACAATCCCCACCGTCCAGAAAAAATTGCTTTTACCACGGTATGAATAATTATATTATCTACTGCCAACCATCTAAAATGCGATACACAGATCATCAATTATGAGTACCCGTCTAGAAGATATGTCGGGGTTTGGGACTCTTCAGTAGACAAAAACATTCTTCATTTGCTCTTATTATACCTGCACATCACAAGTTAGTGTTATGAAGAGAAGGCGTTCCCTAAGAACACATGTATGGAAATGAAAGTTGGGAAAGTGCCGAGTCAGCAAGTTGGTTGTCCAGAGTCAGGTTACTGAAAATCAAACTAGGTTTCCAAGTGACAATAACCAACTGTCTCATCGGCATCCAGACACTTTAAACTTTGGTTTATAATGGCTCTTGTTATATAGACACTCAAAAAATGTACAATAGCCTCCCGTGTATAGAGCAGACTGATTTCATATGATTGTCACTTGGAGGATTCCCAGAAATCTTACTAGCTCAGAAAGATTGATATCATGTATGTTTCTTCCAAATCTACAAGTTAACATGTTAAGGATTCATCTTTACTGTGAACCTTACCGTGAGATTGATGCCAAATCATTGTACCTTGGGCAAAGAAATCAGCAGGACAAGATTCTGGGAATTGGCCTCTTTTCAGAGGGGAATTTCTTTACAGGGAGGGGGGAAGCCCCGGAAGTTTGCATTAAATAATACCGATGCTACTTCCAATGAAGACGCCCAACAGTTTATGAGAAGACACATTGCTGAATATTGTCTTGTAGATCAAGGTTATACAAACCTTCCCTTCCCAATTTCTTCTACACCTGAAGGTCTAAAACTGCTTCACCTGCCAATGGAGAACGTGGGAGAACTGTTGAAGGCAGAGTATCATCTCAAACAAAAGCAAGCAAACTCACTACAATGGCTCGACAATGACAAACGAGGGAATGTCACGAGTCCCCGTACAATAATGAGAATCAGCAGGATGTTTATCATATCATGACATTTTTTTTGGGTAGGAGTTATTTTTTTTAAGGGGGAGGGGGGAACCGGGATCAAACCCAGGACCTCCCCCCTGGGAAAAGGGAGGGGGTGTCCACTCCGCCACTAGCGGGGGACTTGAGGAAAAACAATAGAGACGCACAGTTCGGAAAGGCTAGTTTTCATCAAAACAAAAGGAAATTTAAATAAAATGAAAAAAGAGAGTAATTTTTGACATAAAGAAAAGGGAGTATGGGACTTGGCTGGGTACTCACCAGGATGCCTTTTAGCATTTGGTTTCCCTGAGAAACTAGCAAAATCAACACATTAGTTATTTTTGACTTCTCCACTTTCTCGAAGCAACAAACTTTAATCCACTACACTACCTCCATTTTTCTTTTTCTGGTTTCTGTTTCTGCATGGTCGAACAAAATTGCACAGACTTCCCAATCAATGCCATGGTTTGTTGGATCGGACTGACTCGGTCTGATAGAGCCATACCGTACCATACTCTATGTTATCAAAGGCGATGGAGGCGATTGCCTAGGCGAGGCGAGGCGGCCACAAGTCGAGGCCCTTTTATGGGCCCAGCCCACCTCCGCACTATTGAGAACGCGGCTGTTGGAAGCAAATTTTGTTTGTAAAAATACCTCCGCTTGTATTTAGTTGGAGTAGAAATGGGCCAACTTGGAGATGGAAGACCCGTACGGGATCGGAGGAACCCGTATGGGGTCGGAGGGACCCGTACGGGGTCGCCCTCACCTGGACGCGGGGCCACCGCCCCTGGGCGGACCGACCCGTCCGGGGTCGCCCGACCCCGGATGGGACCCGTCTGCGGTCCGCGACCCCGGGCGGGTCCTCCGGGGGGCGCGCGACCCCGGAGAGGTCCCGGACCGGCCCGGGGACCTCCCACCCCGGGGAGGTCCCATCTCCCGCGCACGAAATCAAAAAGTGACCTCCCCGGGGTCATCTTCATCCCGTTGGACCCGTACGGGGTCGAACACTCCCGAGGAGGTTCCCCACTTCTATAAATAGACCCCCGGAGGTCCAGAAGAGAGAGAGACGAAAAAACACACAAGGGATAACTTATGGAGCATCCAGCATTCAGAGCTCTTTTGTTCGTTTGTTTCGGCCCGCATGGGGTAAGTCCCCGGGTCTTGTACTTATGCCCCTACGGGGTATATTTACGTTTATGCCCCTCAGCGGGCCGTGTTTGTAATTATGCCCCTCAACGAGCCATGTTTGTAAGTCTTTACGTCCCGGGACGACTAAGTCATGTATTTCTGCCCTTATAATGGCGAAATTACAAAAATGTCCTCCCCGAGATCGTAAAAGACCCAAGTCCTATAATTTACAGTTTTACCCTGCAACTTTTTGTAATTGGGGCTATGCCCCTACTTCCCGCGTTAGGGCGGACTTTTGTACAGTCGACAAACTCGCCGACAACCCTTGTATTCATTTAAACTATAGAAGCACTCAGCATGTTTTATGTATATCCTCGGGTGGAAAAATTATAAGAAAACCCCCGACTTCTGGAAATTACATATATACCCCTCCTTCGATCAAATTGACAGATGTGTGCCTTCCATGAAGCCCCTTCTCACTACTTCGGTCCGGGAGTGTTGTCAGCTCAGTCGACACTCGGATATCACTTTAAACCTAGGTCTAGGGTATGATAAAATTACCAAAATACCCCTACGACCTAAAAATGGCCTAGCAGCCTCCTAAAACCCTCTAGAAAGAGCCTCAGCGCCTTGGGAAGTCAAGGATCCAGTCTTACTTCCACTCCAGCCCAGAAATTTCAACAATGCCCCTGGCCCGGGAAAATTGCCAAAATACCCCTGGGTTGGTAAAATTATCAAAATGCCCTCGGGGTCCAGAAAATCTCTCTACTTCAAAAAACGCCTACGGCTTCCCCCAAATCATCTTTATATTCCCAAATTCTAGGGTTTTGCCCAAACATGACCTCAGTTAAAACCCTAACCTAGTCTTTGTTGTTGGTCGGTGGTAAATGAGTGGTCATGGAGAGTCTCTCGAGTGAGCTTGCCCTCCACATCAGAACCTCTATAGAAGACTTTGGAATTCCTTTGACAGTTAAACAAAGGTGTTCGGACGTTAGGCCGATGTAAATCAACACTGACTACGGTCAGTGGGGAGAGGTCCAGCACTCGAACCCAAATCGTCTGATACTATGCGCACCCACGGAATAAACCTCTCTATACAGAGGAATGTCTCTTTTCAAAAAGAACATTTATTTTTCCCACGTGAAAATATTCTGTGTCTCACAGACTGGCACGCCCGGTGGGACCTTTCCCACCACTCTTCTTTCTGTCAAAGAAAGTCCTCTAAACCTTTCTAGGTTCTAATTGCCCCTCTTCCTCTTACAGGATGGGAAGAGGAGGGCACACCTCTCTATTCATTTTGAGAGTTCTTCGTGCATCTGCACGCCACTACTTTTGTGCTACCCACCACCACCACCAACACCAGCAGCAGCGATGGCAGCCGTCACCTACGGCCCCCAAGTCATTGTCGACCATGCCAGGTTCGGATACCTGGCAACTCCGATCGTCTTTGGCGACTTCCCAGCGGTCGTCGGCTCGCCCTTCTTCTTGGGCGTGGTGCCAGTGGCTGAAGTCAGTTCAGCCGCTCCTGCAGTACCAACAATCGCTGAGGGCGTCAGGCCCTCGACTGCAGCAACCGGCCGGGTCCGCCCGGTCAAGAAGCCAACTGTCGGGGACGTCAGGCCCTCGGCCCCATCAACTGGTCGGGTCCACCCGCTCGAGAAGACAGTAGTCAGGGGTGTTAGGCCCCCGGCCCCAGTAACTGGCCGGGTCAGTTCGGTCAACAAGACCACCATTGGGGGTGTCAGGCCCTCTACTCCAACAACTGGCCGGGTCCGCCCGGTCGATAAGGCAACTATCGAGGGTGTCAGGCCCTCAACCTCAATTGCTGGTCGAGTCCGCTCGACTAAGAAGACAACTGTTGGGGGTGACAGGCCCTCGGTCTCAACAACTTGCCGAGTTAGTCCGGTCAACAAGGTCGTCTCTGGGGGCGTCAGGCCCTCGGCTTTGTCGATTGGTCGGGTTCACTTGGCCAAGAAACCAATCACTGAGGGTGTCAGATCCTCTACTTCATCAACTGGCCGGGCTCGCCCGGTCAAGGAGACCGTCCTCAAGGGTGTTAGACCCTCTGCTTCAGCATCTGGCCGGGTCCATCCGGTCAACTCTCCAATTGTTAAGGGTGTCAAGTCCTTCATCCCGACAACCAGCCGAGCTCCCTTGGCTGCTACGTCAATGGCCGAAGGTGTCAGACCTTCTGCCCCGACTATTGGCCGAGTCTTCTCGGTCAATCAAATCACTGCCGGCGCCGCCCGTGCTCAACGGGGGCAACGCCGCCACCGCAACGGCGCCAAACCTACTGTGGCCACCCTCAGAGGTGATGTCCCTGCTCAACGAGGGCAACGCCGCCGCCGTCAGGATGACGCCATGCCTATGGCGGGCGCCACCACCGTCGCCCCTGCCCAATGGGGGCAACGCCGTAGCCGCAAGGGTGCAAAGCCCGAAGCGACTGTCTCTCCCTCCGGCAAGACTGTAATCGTCGGAGATATTCGCATCCGGCTCGATGGAGGCGAGCCGATCATACCACGGGATCGTCATGTCCTGACTATCTCTACCTCCAACCGCTTCGAGCCCCTCCGGCAAGTCCGGGGGGACGGAGCGAAGAAGAAGAAGTCTGCCGTACCGGCGGCAACCCAGGGCCCTCTGCAACGGCCCAAGCTACGAGCTCCCCGTCCAAGGACAGGGGGCAACCAAGTGGAGGAGCGCCAGCTCCATCTAAAGAAGATCTGGGTCACCAAGGAGGAGGCCCGAATTATAAGGTGCGCGAGGGCGGAGGAGCCTTTCCGCATGTCGGATCTGCGACGAATGCGGAGTCCGACAAGCACTGAGGCCTCAGTCTCTCCGAGATCTACAAATCAGCCCCTACGGGGGCAGAAGCGCCGTGGAGTTGGCAAGAAGGTGCGGCCGACTTCCCCGTGGGCCAGTTCCACGCACACGGAGGAGGATCGCTCCCCTCAAGCATCCACATCCCGAGTGTCGGTCTTTGACAGACTTGGGAGGCCGCCCAAGCCAGAGCGACAACCGCCCAAGAAAAAGCGGGTGGTCCAGGTGACCGATGACACCGTCAAAGTGTTCACCTGTTACGCCACCTCCGGCGACAAATATCCCGAGAACACCTCGGGAGAGCTTGACCAACCCACCCAATATTTAAGGAGGTCAAGGCCGGTCTCCCAGATTCTACCGCAGACGCAGCAGGCGCCGGCCGCCGGTATATCTCAGCCTGAGCTGGCACGGCAAGAAGAGCGCCAGGAAGACGTCCACAGTGTTGATGGGGACAGTCACTCCCGGTACGAAGAAGAGCTGGGGGAAGAGCCACGGGCCCCCACATTGGACAAGCTTCGACGGGAAAACCAAGAGCTCAAGAACCTGCTACAGTCGCTTTTGCGCGAAAAGGAGGTTCCTTCCCCGCCTCAGGCGGCACCGGCTGGAGCGGATCAACTGCCTTCTCCCATTCCAGCAGCAGCCAACGCTTCCGCCACTGCTGCAAGACTCCCACTGGCGGTGGACTTCGAAGTCCCGCTGCATGAAGCCAATGCGCGGTCATCTGCTACTCCTGCCGCAGAAAGCCTCATGGCGCAGAAGCAGATGATCGAGCGCATCGTGGAAGCGAAGTTCGCTCAACATGGCGGGGGTGTGGCTACCGTTGATTTGTACAGCGTGCCATATCCCCTCCATCATCAATTCAAGAAGCTTCCACCAGATTGCCCGAAGGCCCCGAAACTCCAGAAGTTCAACGGGCAGGGCTCTCCGCATGAACACCTGGCCTATTACATGACGGCCATGGGTGAATTAGCCCTGGAAGAGGCATATTTGCTGCGGTATTTTGCCACGTCATTGACTGGCACCGCCTTCCAATGGTATTCAAGGTTAAAGCCCAATTCAGTATCTGATTGGGCTGATATGCAGAAGAAGTTTGTCGACCGCTTCAAAATGGTCGAGCGCAAAGTCTCCTTAGCAGAGCTTTGTTCCCTTCGACAGAAGAAGGGTGAAACAGCGTTGGACTTCATCAAGCGATGGAGGGACGTCAGCATGTGCTGCGATAATCCTCCGACGCCTGAAGATGCGATCACCATCTGCCGTAGGGGCCTCTCGGCAGAAGTCAGTGAGAAGCTTCTGGGTTCCAATATCAGAGGCTTCGACCAGCTCAACACGGTGGTGGCGGAGATTGAGATGTTCTTCGCTGATCACCCTGCACAAGCCTCTACAAAAGGCAAACCCTTCAAAGACCGTCTGGCTAGTGGTAAGGAGGTGAATGCCGTGGACTTCTCCCCGACAAATGGAGATAAAGGGGAAGGAAAGTCCAAAGGAAAGGGCAAGAAGTCTGACGACAAGATAAATGCGTCTTTTTTAGCGGAGCGCATGAAGACGCCCTATTCCTTCAGAAAGGAGCATACCAAAATGCTCTTTGATCTCTGCATGAAGGAGCAGCTCGTCACTCTGCCAGATCCGCAGAAGCCCGCGGAGGTGGACAAGATAGATGATCCTACCTATTGTGTGTATCACCGAAGGTTGGGTCATACTATTGGGGATTGCTATGTCTTCAAGAATATAGCAGAAGAACTCATTCAAAAAGGCTTGGTAAACATGCTGGGTCATGCAATTGACCCACCCCAGCCTCACGCCTGGAGCCGATCGAACCGATCGGCTAATGTGGTGCACATGGTGGCGATGGTTTCGAGCTCTAACGCCTCCGAGGCTGGGCCTTCAAATCAACAGCCCAACGGTGGTCCAGAGCCACTCCTCCCTCATTCCCAGAATGTCTAGCACTGCGGAGGACCATTTGGAAAGTCCGAGGGAAAATCCGACAGCTGCAACTGGAACAGAGGCGCCTGCTGCAGTTCCTGGAAAACATTGATCAGCAGTTGGCCACTTTCCCCTTTGGCCCATTTGCCAGGGGGTTAGCTCCAGCCCACATACGGGAGGCGGGTGTATCACCCACGGGCCGGGCTCCGCTCAGGGGCTGGCTCTTTGAAGAATCTTCAGATTCATCCGAAGACGAGGAAGATTCATCCGAAGGCGAGGAGGCTCCACTTCAAGTCGAGCTCCCAGAGAAGTTATACTCTTTCCCTTGCGAGAAGACTCCAAACATCTTCTTCGCGTGCCAGCGGGCTGGACTCATAAGCCCGTCACCCATGGAGCAGACACCAGGTGCTGCTTTTCATCAGGGCTATTGCCCATATCATGAAGTTGTTGGCCATATTATCCACAATTGTGAGCCGTTCAAAGACCTCGCCGAGGCCTTAATTAGGCGAGGGAAGGTTAGTATGGGCGAATTTCTAGTCGACCCACCGCAGCCGCATGCACGAAGGAGTCTTCACTTCTCCGTCAACGTCATACATGCCTCAACAACTTTTCAATTCCCAGAGCCACAGGAGGAGGGAGTCAGTTCCCAGGGAGTCAATTCTCAGCCACCTAAATCCACATTATGGTACCCAGGGTGACGACTCTCTCATCAGTGTTCTTTTCCTAAGGAAGACACTGAGAAGATTTTTGATAAACTTCTGGAGGATGGCTGGGTGCTGACACATGACCCGCCGTCTTATTACAATGAGACGGTCAAGAGTCACCCCCGCTATTGCAAGTATCATGCAAGGGTGTCTCACCCCACTCGGCAATGCCCAGAGGTTCAAGACTTCATTGAAGCCCTCATCCAGAGAGGGGTTGTCGATACTCATGGGAACTCCATGACAAGGTTGCGTCTTGCAGAGGCCGCCAGGGAAACTCTTCAGCAGGTTCGGCGAGAAACTGAGGCTTTCTCCCGGTTAGCCCGACCAAGTGAGCCTGCGGAAAATGATGAATTCTCATTGCTCACTAGAGGCAAGGCCACTTATAAAGGGCCTAAGGTCCAGAACCCAGGAAGCCAAGCCGCGGGAGAGAGTTCCAAGGTCCGTCCCAGGTCCAATCAGCCTGGCATCATCATAAGAGAGAACTTTCGGCCAGACAACAAAGGCAAAGCCAAGGCGTCAGAGCCTTTAGCCAAAGCTCCTGCCCAGTCAGCAAGGCCATTAGTCGTAGAGAGGACTAGACTTCTTGAGCCCGCGAAGACCCCAAATAAGGCCTCTGTCAGCCCAGCGAGGATGCCAATTGTAGAAAGGCCTCAGCAGCTCAAGCAAGCCAACCCACCAGCCCAAGCAAAGTCGGTGGAACTACAAAGCTCCCAGAGGCCCTACTGTGGACTGGCAGAGTTCCAAGAGTTGCCTCCTGAAATAATTGCTCAGGCAATCAATGCCACCTTCCAGCCTCAGCCGGAGGAGGCTAATTGGACCAAGGTTGTCCCCAGAAAAAGCCGCGGCAGTAAGGCCCCTAAGGAGCCAGCCCGGAACAAAAAATAGAATTCTGGGGGCAAGCGAGTCCCACCGCCGAAGCAAGCTCCTCTCTCTTCTCAAGAGGCGGCATGCCAAAAGAAACAAGAGAAGAACCGCAGGAAGAATTTGAAGAGGAGATTGAAGAAGCAAGCCGAGCAAGCCGCTGCTATGGAGGCTCCTAAGGAGCCAACTCCTCTACAAAGAATTCAAAAGCTCATAGATGAGCTGGAGGAGTACACTCCCCCTCGTCCTACCAGGGTCGTCACTCTAGACGAATATATTCCCTGGGACAAGCTTGGGCGCAAGGCTCGCCTCCTTCAATGGCTCCGGGGAAATGGCCCACCGTCTTGAAGAAGGTGAAGACTTCCCGATCCTGGAGGAGCTTTCCTTATTCTACAAGGATGAGGAGCTCACTCCCGAGATGCTCGAGGAAATGCTGCAAGAGCTCTCCTGCAACATGGTGGCGATTCCGCCGCCTGACAACATTTACTGTTCCACGGCTGATAGCACTGGAGGCAAGGCTCCTGTGGCGACATATCAGCGTCGCTCGGCAAGAAATGGCCGGACGTGGCCGAGGTCGGGGCCGTGGACGTGGACGTGAAGGCCCCCTGGCCCTCGACCGGGTCATAATATTCAGAGGGGAGAAGCCGGGTCCTGTCCCAGAAACTCAAGTTCGGGGAATCCCTTTCATCCTCACCCCTCAGAGGGTTCAGGCCCCACCTTAACGGCTAGGTCGGGTGGCGTCCTTTTACCATCACCCCCTCCGATGAAGAAGAGGAGCCAGCCGAATCGCTAAAGTGCGAGGAGGCGTCAGAGCAGGCCGACCCCTCTAACAGGGTCGAGCCTGCGAGCCAGGCCAGTCCTTCTAATGAAGACCAGCATGATGAGCCTTTGCCACCTCCGGAGGAATCCGTGGCACCGCTGTTCCAAGAAGATGCGGAAGGCCAGAATGCGGAGGAGCACCCTTCTAAGCGGGAGAAGCCTCGCCAGGCGCCGAAGACCCTGGCGGAGATCATCCCGCCATTTGACAAGACCCGTGCTCGGGCGGACCGCAAAATCATTCATCATATGAAGCGGTTCCCAACAAATGTCACCATCTGGGAGGCCATCGCCTGGAGCAAGGATCTTCGGGAGGCTCTGGTCAAGATACTCCAAGACCCGGAGGCATACGAAGCCCATGTTGCAGAGTTGCAAGCCCAAGCATATGAGGCACTCACGGCCAAAATCTCCTTCACGAATAAAGACATGTTGCTGTCCTCTCCGTGTCATAATCGCCCCTTATATATGAGGGGGACGAGTAATGGGCATGACGTGAATCGCATTTTGGTTGACGCTGGAGCAGCCGTCAACATCATGCCTTTGAAGACTTTCAAGTCTCTATATTTGGCACCTTATTTGCAAAAGGTGACCGATGTCAAGATCTCGTGATTCAATCAGGGTTCCGAGGAGGCGCTTGGTCGGGTTGTGGTCAAGCTAGCTTTGGGTGATTTTGTCACCCAAGCGACATTTTATATCATCAACTCCGACACATCTTACAAGATGCTGCTTGGAAGACCCTGGCTGCATGAAAACTGGGTGGTTCCCTCAACTCTGCACCAGTGCATTAAATATGCTAAGGAAGGGGAACAACATACGGTCTTCGCAGACCAGGCCCCGTTCCACCCCAATGAGTGCCATCTGGCCGATGCTTCGCTATATTTTGGGAAGCCCACTCTAGCAATCCCTGAACCTGTAAAGGATAAAGGGAAACAAAAGGTGGACCATGAAGTTGAGGAAGGGCGGCTCTTCACTGTTAACCAAGATATGGTAAAGTTACACAGGCTGAGCCTCAGTGCCGCCTCCAAGCCGACTCAACCAAAAAGGCGAAATCTTGACTTTGAAGCCAACCTCATCAGCCGACTCATTGACGGGAGTATCTCCTTACCGCCCAAGTGCCTCCAACTCTCGTCCCAGCGGAAAGAATACGAGGTGGAGTCGTTGAAGACCTTTACAGTCTCCTATCAACGAAGAAGGAGACGCAACAAGGGCAAGGGGAACAAGCCGATCATCTTTTACAAAGGTGATTTAGTCCCACCGTGTCCTCCTGAAGATGACTTCGGCTGGGATACTCCCACCGATGTGGCGCCAGAGCCAGTCGAGGAGATGGATGACATGCCCAGCTACATCAAGAAGATGTGTAAAAAGCAGCACATCCCGCAAACTCTGGACCCCGCGCGAGCGGCGTACTTCCATCAGTTGTGGAACCCTCCACAGGTCCGTGGACAACCTCCTTTCTCTCGCAAAGACACAAGGGGACTTGGCTACGACCAGGAAACGGACTTCGAGGTCCATTATGCAGTTAATGCCATAGGGCTACTGCCTCTCCCTAACGGGCAAGCTGAAGTTGAGCCCAATATCGGCGACTCTGTAAGGGAGTCCGGTGAGGTATCAATGACACCATCACCTTCACCAGGAGTCGATGACGACCACCCCTCAGAGGAAGGAGCAGCTCAGCCTGCTAACCATCAACATGATGAAACCAGTCCTTCGACTTCAAGCCACGAGCAAGAGCGCTTCGAAGAATTTGAAGTCCATGAAGCCAGCACTGATGAGGAGGGAGACTTCGTCGACCTCCAACCAGCTCCACCGGAGCTCGAAGACGGGGGTCAAGTAACTGTGGACGAGTTGATTGAGATCAATCTCGGAAGCAAAAGCGACCATCGTCCCACCTTCATAAGTGCTCTCCTCAGCGAGGAAGAAAAATAGTCGTATCGACAGCTCCTAGAAGAGTTCAGGGATTGTTTCGCCTGGACTTATAAAGAAATGCCCGGGCTCGATCCTTCTGTGGCTGAACATGAGCTGGCAATACGTTCAACAGTCAAGCCAGTCAAGCAAGCTCAAAGGCGTATGCGCCACGAGCTGGAGCTGAAGGTCAACGCTGAGGTTGACAAAATGCTCAACGTGGACTTTATAGAGCCTTGCATGTATCCTGTGTGGCTCGCCAATATCGTCCTCGTCAAGAAGAAGAATGGCCAAGTCCGAGTCTGCATCGACTTCAGGGATTTGAATAAGGCATGTCCAAAGGACGACTTTCCTGTCCCGATCACCGAGACAATGGTTGATATGACCATCGGTCACGAAGCCTTGTCTTTTATAGACGGGTCGTCGGGCTATAATCAAATCCGCATGGCCGTCAAAGATAAAGACCATACGGCTTTCCGATCTCCTAAGGGATCTTCAACTACAAAAGGATGCCGTTCGGTCTGAAGAATGCCGGCGCAACCTACCAAAGGGTAATTACCAAGATCTTTGACGAGATGCTACATGACCATGTCGAATGCTATGTCGATGATCTGGTCGTCAAAACGAAGAAGCGGGAGGATCACTTGACTGACTTGCGTCGAGTCTTTGAAAGGCTTCGGCAATATCAGCTCAAGATGAACCCGATGAAGTGCGCCTTCGGCGTCTCCAGCGGCAAGTTCCTTGGCTTCATCGTCAGGTACCGGGGCATAGAAATCGACCCTGACAAAATCAAGGCTATAAGAGGACTACCTCCGCCCAAGAACTTGACAGAGCTCAGATCTCTTCAGGGAAGACTCGCCTATATTAGGCGGTTTATTTCTAACCTCTCAGGAAGATGCCTACCTTTCGACAGACTGATGAAGAAAGGGGCACCCTTCATATGGGACGAAGACTGTCAGGAGGTCTTCGAGCAAATCAAGGAGTATCTGCTGACTCCTCCTGTCTTAGGGGCACCTGTCAGAGGGAAGCCCCTTATCTTATATATTGCTGCCATGGATGCCTCTTTGGGGGCTCTCCTAGCCCAGATTAATGAAGAGGGCAAGGAGCAGCCGCTGTACTACCTCAGCCGAAAGCTGATTGGGCCTGAGCATCAGTACGCTCTCATGGAAAAGGTGTGCCTAGCTCTGGTGTTTGCTGTCAAGAAGCTAAGGCACTATCTCCTAGCCCATCGGGTGGAGCTCATCTCAAAATGTGACCCACTCAAGTTTCTGCTCAGCCAGCCTGTCCTCTCTGGTAGGCTTGGTAAATGGGCACTTATCCTCATGGAGTTCGACATCACCTTTGTCTCACGCAAAGCGATCAAAGGACAAGGAATGGCGGAGTTCTTAGCAGCGCACCCCGTGCCAGAAGATTCGCCGCTCAACTTCGAGCTACCCGATGAGGAGGTGTTAGTGCCTTCTCAAGAAATTGGGGAGCATTCTGAAAAAGTCCCGCTACGGATGGAGCCGGATGTCCTCACTCTTGACCTCCCATACTGGGAGTTATATTTTGATGGTGCCTCTCGGACAATCAAAAGGGCCGGTGGCCTTACAGACTATGTCTCAGGCGCGGGGGTAGTCTTTGTATCTCCACAAGGCGGCATCCTCCACAACTCTTGCGCTCTCATGAAGTCGTTGACTAATAATGAGGCAGAGTATGAAGCGCTAATTATCGGGCTTCAGTTGCATCAAAGTCTGCGGGGATTCTCAGCTCGTCATCCGACAAGTATTGGGCGTCTATGAAGTCCGGAAGAAGGAGCTCATCCCCTACCATGCAGCCGTCATGAGGCTCAAGAAAAAATTCTACCTATTTGAAATAGGCCATGTCCCCAGAGGCAACAACTCCCAGGCTGATGCTCTTGCAAAGTTGGCAGCGGCTCTAAAACTCCCGCCCGAGGGAGAATTGAATATTACCGTCAGGCACCGAAGGCTTATGCCAAGTGTGCTCAACGAAGAATCCGGCCTCACTGTCTATGAGGTCGACAACATCCAAGAGGACAATACTCTCGAAAGAGAAGATTGGCGTGAGCCGATCATAAAAATAAAGAACGGCTGGCTCCCTCCTGATCGGGCTCAGAGGGTGCAATTGCTACGCAGGGTGACATCCTACCAGCTGATTGACGATCTGCTCTTCAGGTTCGTCCATGAAAAAGATCGATTGGTCCTCCTCCGTTGTCTTTCATCCAAGGAGGCCAAGACTGTCATGCATGAGGTTCACTCCGGATTGTGTGGAGCTCACCAAGCAGGAGCCAAGATGAAGAATAGCATCAAACTCAAAGGGTTTTTGGCCCACCATGTACGAAGATTGCAACCAATATGCTCGTACATGTCATCAATGCCAAGCATTCGGGCCAGTCCCTCGGCGGCCACCTAACTCGCTCCATCCAACAGCGCCTACTTGGCCATTTGCAGAGTGGGGTATGGATATTGTGGGACCATTCCCACCATCGTCCCAAGGGCACAAGTTCATACTGGCGGCCACTGATTACTTCTCCAGATGGGCAGAAGCTGTCCCACTACGGGAAGTTACAGGAGAGATAGTTGCCCGTTTTGTGAGGCACTACATTATATACAGATTCGGCACCCCTAGTCGGATTATATCCGATAATGGCACGCCATTCAGGAACAAGACTGTTTATGCTTTGGCGGCCAAATTCCATATCGATTGGAGGACGTCATCAGTCTACAATCCCCAAGCAAACGGATTGGCCGAAGCTTTCAACAAGACCCTTTGCAAGCTGTTGTCCAAGATAGTAGGTGGCCGTAAGCGGGATTGGGGCGAGAAGGTCCACGAAGCCCTATGGGCCTACCGGACTATTTACAAAACCCCTACGGGATGTTCCCCATTCTCTTTGGTCTACGGAGCCGAGGCGGTGGTCCCTGTGGAGATCGAGCTAGTATCTTATCGCGTTGCTGTGCACGCCGGATTGCCAGGTCAAGACCAGTCCGAGATAGAAAGGAGGCTTGAAGAGTTGTCCAACCTTGAAGGTGAAAGACTCAAAGCCTACAAGCACTTACAAGTGTATCAAGCCCGCATGACACGCGCGTATGATAAGCTGGTCAAGCAAAGGACGTTCAAGAAAGGTGACCTCGTCATGATTAAAGAAAAGGAGGTTCTCGCGGGAAGATCCAGCGGTAAACTCCAGCCTAATTGGCGTGGGCCTTACGTCATCCAGAGGGTCTACGAGGGAGGGGCCTATACGGTCCTTGACCACAAGGAAGATAATCCCTTCCCTCCTCTCAACGGCAAGCATATGAAGCTCTACCATGCGCCACCACAGGAGTTTCCTCAACAGTCCTCACAGGACAGTACCTCTCCTCAGTGAAGGTTCAAAAAAAAATGGGGTTAAAAATACTGATACCCCGGCGGACTCAGTCAGCCTTCAACGGTTGGCTGAGGGCAAAAAGGCCACAGACCCGGTCGAGGTGAAAATCCGAAAGGGCGTCTCGGGCAAAAATGGGCAACCCCTCGGTGTGAAAACCCGCAAGGGCGCACCGGAAAAAGCTAAAGGGGGCCAGCCTCGACGAAAACCCGAAAGGGCGGTGAAGTTGGTAATGTGAAAAAAAAAAATCCTCCCTGTCTATTTTAAGGGTGGCTCTAAGTCAATGACTCCACCCCATCTCGGCCAAAACATCATATCGATACTATGGCTACACCTCACATGTCATCCCATGACACCTAGTCCCACCGACGTTCTCACGTTGACATACTCTGTCCTATCGGGCTCGGCCTACGCATGCCCCTTTCGAGCTGTCGACCCATTCTGCCTACCGGCTTCGAGGTTCAGCTTAGGTGTCTATTCGGAGCGGTTAAACCCGCTTACTCTCTTGTCCCATTGGGACTGGCCTCAGTATGCTCTCTCGGGCTGCCAACCCTTCATGCCTTTCGGCTCCTTTTTCATTCTAGGGAATGGTCTCAGTATGCCCTCTCGGGCTGCCAACCCATCATGCCTTTCGGCTCACTTTACCCACTGGGATTGGCCTCAGTATGCTCTCTCGGGCTGCCAACTCATTATGCCTTTCGGCTCATCTTACCCTTTTGGGTTCGGCCTCAGTACGCCCTCTCGGGCTGCCAACCCATCATGCCTTTCGGCTCACTTTACCCACCGGGATTGGCCTCAGTATGCTCTCTCGGGCTGCCAACTCATTATGCCTTTCGGCTCATCTTACCCTTTTGGGTTCGGCCTCAGTACGCCCTCTCGGGCTGCCAACCCATCATGCCTTTCGGCTCATTTTACCTTCTAGGACTGGCCTCAGCATGCCCTCTCGGGCTGCCAACCCATCCTGCCTTTTGGCTCATTTCACCTTCTAGTGATTGGCCTCAGTACGCCCTCTCGGGCTGCCAACCTACCTCGCCCTTCGGCTCATCTTATCTTCTTGGGATTGGTCTCAGTATGCCTTCTCGGGCTGCCAACCCATCACGCCTTTCGGCTCATCTTACCTTTCTGGGATCTGGCCTCAGTATGCCCTCTCGGGCTGCCAATCCATCATGCCTTTTGGCAGATGTCCCACCGGGTCTGGCCTCAACATGTCCTCTCGGGGTACCAACCCACTTCTTCGCCTATTGGCTTTAGGATTTGACTCTCACGTCCCACTAGGGCTGTCAAATCCACCCTTTTTCTTCTTCTGGGTCTGGCCTCTGCATGCCCCTTTCGGGCTGTCAACCCATCCCGCCTCTTGGCTTCAAACTTGACTCATATATCCCACCGGGATCGCCAAGTCTATTCCTTTGTCCCCACGGGCTTGGCCTCTGCATGCCCTCATCGGACTGCCAACCCTATTTGCCTATTGGCTCACGGATTTGACTCGTACGTCCCACCCGGGCTGTCAAATCCCCTCCTTTCATCGCTTCGGGTTTGGCCTATGTATGCTCTCTCTGGCTGTCAACCCATCCCGCCTATCGGCCTCCAGGTTTAACTCGCATGTCCCTCTCGGACTGTTAAATCTTCTCCTTTGTTATCCCAACCGGGCTTGGCACATACACACCTCTCTTGGGTTGCCAACCCGTTCAACTTTCGGCTTTCGGATTTGGCTAATTACGTCCCGCTAGGGCAGCCGAAGCCATCCATTTGTCCCACCTCTGCGGCACACACATCCCTACGGGAGTGCCACTCTCTCCTTGCCTTTTGGCATTATAGGACCAAAAAAAAAAGAAGAAAAAAAAAGAAAAAACGGGGTTAAAAATATTGATGCCCCAGCGGACTTGGTTGTTTCTGTTAGGGGAGCAATCAAGGGCAACACCCGGCTAAGGTGAAAACCCGAAAGGGCGCCTTAGGCAAAAATGGGTACCCCTCAGTGTGAAAACCCGCAATGGCGCACTGAAAAAAGCTAAAGGGGGCCAGTCCTAGCGAAAACCCGAAAGGGCGGTAGGGCTGGTAAAGTGATCAAAAAAAAGAAAAAAATGATGAGCATACATGCAAGAGGATAGAAGCAAGACTGCAAAACTCTGTCCTTTATTCATCAACATCATCAATGGAGCCCGAAACAAGCCCTCGGGGATAACTCAGACAAAAATGGGGCGTGAGGGCCCTATATATAAGAAGTGGCTGAAGCCCTCAAGCACTAGACTCGCTCCTCCTCAGCTCGGCAAGGCGAGTCTCACTCTGAAGAGCTTCCTCCTGGAGCCCCTCAAGCCTACGGCGAAGAGTCTACATTGACACGCGCAAGACTGCGCTCCTCAGTCTCTTGGACCTCTCGCAAAATCTCCTGGAGCCCCCTCAAGCCTATGGCAGAGTCTACATTGGCGCGCGCGAGACTGTGCTCCTCCTCGGTCTCTTAGACCTCTCGCAAAAGCTCCTGGACCTCTTGCAAGAGTTCCTCCATTCTTCGGGAGGCCATCTGCTCGCACTCATAGGCGGCCTCGACCAAGGCGCCCACCTCAGCCTGGGCCACCCGAAGTCTGCAAAGTTGCCGCTCCTCCGGCTGAACCATCAGCTGAGTCCTCCGCCTCCGCTCCTGAATAGCGCGAAAGCAGGCGAACTCCTCCCTTAAAGACGCAAGCTCAGTCATCCAGGCGTCCTGAGGGAGACCAAATGCATGCATCTGGCAATGCTACACCAAGTTGAGGACCATTCGGCCACTCCATCCTAAGGGCCAGGAAACTCTGAAGCAGCTTTGAAGCCTCACTAGCTGAAGCTAAAACAAAGAAAGGAGTGGCCTCAGCCCAGGTACGACCGACATCTACCCAGACCAACATGCCCTAAGGGCTGGTCTACATCAACCTTGGCTATCACAAGTCAACAAGTAGCCACCTTCAACATTTGGCGACATACCTCAGCGGTCAGTCAACACATCAACATGTTCGGCTACACCTTAGATGTTAGCCGGGCACATCTTTGGCGACACCTCAACAGTTAGCCAGCTTTAACTTGCGGCTACACACCTCAGCGGTTAGCCGACACGTCTTCAGTGGAATCTCAGTGGTCAGCCAACACCACGACTTATGGTCAACGCACCCCTAAGGGTCGGCCAATGTTGATTTCCAGCTATCACAGCTCAATAGCCAATCAACGACGACTCAGATGGATGCGCCTCTTCGAGACAAGCCTACATCAACGTCGGACCAACAAGCCTCGTCGAGGCAGGTCCGCATCAACTCTAGGCCAACAAGTCTCTCAGAAGCAGGCCTACATCAACTCCGGGCCAACAAGTCTCTCAGAAGTAGGCCCCCATCAACTTCGGGCTAACAAGTCTCTCAGAAGCGAGCCCCCATCAACTCAAGGCCAATAAGCCTCTCAGAAGCAGGCCTACGTCAACTCCGGGCCAACAAGTCTCTCAGAAGTAGGCCACCATCAACTTCGGGCTAACAAGTCTCTCAGAAGCAAGCCCCCATCAACTCTAGGCCAACAAGTCTCTCAGAAGCAGACCTACATCAACTCCGGGCCAACAAGTCTCTCAGAAGCAGGCCCCCATCAACTTCGGGCTAACAAGTCTCTCAGAAGCGAGCCCCCATCAACTCAAGGCCAATAAGCCTCTCAGAAGCAGGCCTACGTCAACTCCGGGCCAACAAGTCTCTCAGAAGTAGGCCCACATCAACTTCGGGCTAACAAGTCTCTCGGAAGCAAGCCCCCATCAATTCTAGGCCAACAAGTCTCTCAGAAGCAGGCCTACGTCAACTCCGGGACAACAAGCCTCTCCGAGGCAAGCCAGCATCAACCCTCAGCTTTCTGGAAAGCAACGAAGCAGTAAGGTGTAGTTCTACAGAAGGCACGGATCGTCCGCCTCCGCCCCGGCTTTGACGAACGTTCCGTGGGGGGCATTTGTTGGAAGCAAATTTTATTTGTAAAAACACCTCCGCTTGTATTTAGTTGGAGCAGAAATGGGTCAACTTGGAGATGGAAGACCCGTACGGGATCGGAGGAACCCGTCCGGGGTCGGAGGGACCCGTACGGGGTCGGAGGGACCCGTACGGGGTCGCCCTCACCTGGATGGGTCCGCCCGAAAGTGGGCAAACCCGCGCGGGGCCGCCCCTGGGCGGGCGGACCCGTCCGGGGTCGCCCGACCCCGGATGGGACCCGTCCGGGGTCAACGACCCCGGGGAGGTCCTCCCCGGGGTTCGCGACCCTGGGCGGGACCCACCCGGGGTCCGCGACCCTGGAGAGGTCCTCCCCGGGGGCGCGCGACCCTGGGCGGGTCCTCCGGGGGTCGCGCTACCCCGGGGAGGTCCCGGACCGGCCCGGGGACCTTCCACCCCGGGGAGGTCCCTCTCCCGCGTGCGGATACTAAAAAATTTCAAAAAGTGACCTCCCCGGGGTCATTTTCATCCTGCTGGACCCGTACGGGGTAGAACACTCCCGGGAAGGTTCCCCACTTCTATAAATAGACCCTCGGAGGTCTAGAAAAAAGGATCTACGATCTACACACAAACTACAACCTACAGAGCATCCAGCATTCAGAGCTCTTTTGTTCATTTGTTTCGGCCCGCGTGGGGTAAGTCCCCGGGTCTTGTGTATGTGCCCCTATGAGGATATATTTATAATTTTGCCCCTCAGTGGGCCGTGTTGTTGTTTCTAAGTCCTGGGACGACTATGTCATATGCTTCTGCCCTAATAATGGGAGAATTGCATAAATGTCCTCCCCGGGGTCCGAGAAACATAAAAGTCCTGTTGTTTGCAGTTTTACCCTGCAACTTTTTGTAATTGGGGCTATGCCCCTACTTCCCGCGTTAGGGCGGACTTTTGTACAGTCGACAAACTCGCCGACAACCCTTGTACTCATTTGAACTATAGAAGCACTCAGCATGTTTTATGTATATCCTCGGGTGGGAAAATTATAAGAAAACCCCCGACTTCTGGAAATTACATATATACCCCTCCTTCGATCAAATTGACAGATGTGTGCCTTCCATGAAGCCCCTTGTCACTACTTCGGTCCGGGAGTGTTGTCAGCTCAGTCCGACACTCGGGTATCACTTTAAACCTAGGTCTAGGGTATGGTAAAATTACCAAAATACCCCTACGACCTAAAAATGGCCTAGCAGCCTCCTAAAACCCTCTAGAAAGAGCCTCAGCGCCTTGGGAGTCAGGGATCCAGTCTTACTTCCATTCCAACCCAGAAATTTCAGCAATGCCCCTGGCCCGGGAAAATTGCCAAAATACCCCTGGGTTGGTAAAATTACCAAAATACCCTCGGGGTCCAGAAAATCTTTCTCTACTTCAAAAAACGCCTACGGCTTCCTCCAAATCATCTTCATATTCCCAAATTATAGGGTTTTGCCCAAACATGACCTTAGTTAAAACCCTAACCTAGTCTTTGTTGTTGGTCGGTGGTAAATGAGTGGTCATGGAGAGTCTCTCGAGTGGGCCTGCCCTCCACATCAGAACCTCTATAGAAGACTTTGGGATTCCTTTGACAGTTAAACAAAGGTGTTCGGACGTTAGGCCGATGTAAATCAACACTGACTACGGTCAGCGGGGAGAGGTCCAGCACTCGAACCCAAATCGTCTGATACTATGCGCACCCACGGAATAAACCTCTCTATACAGAGGAATGTCTCTTTTCAAAAAGAACATTTATTTTTCCCACGTGAAAATATTCCGTGTCTCACAGCGGCCCTCTCTCATGACCCTCGCCTTGCCAATTACATTAATACACTTATGACACCACTAATCACCAATTTACAGTAATGCCCCCCGTAACCTGAGCACGTAGGTACTAGGTCGATCCCCGGTGCTTCGATGACGGTCCCACTCGGAGTGGAATCCGACTCTCTAACCAAAACCTTCCAACTGAGTATTCCAACTGAGTTCAAGTTCCACTCTTCAACACGCACGCCCCAACCCGTTTGATTTTTTGTTTAAATTTGTTTGGATTTGTTGTTAGTTTTATTTAAATTTGTTTAATTTTAGGAATGAATGAATTTAGGAAGTTTATTGATTTTATGTATGCATTTTTTGTGATATTTAGACATATATTTATATATTTGGATTATATATTTTCTTTTAATAAAATATCACCTCATAAAATATCACCTCAAACACCTAGGCCATCGCCTAGGCGTTAGAGGCATGAGGCGACCCCTTGGTCGCCTCTCGCCTCTGACTACATAAGACCATACTAGGGCCAATCTGAACCCAGTGACGGGGCATGGGACTCGGCCGAGATGGGCTCCGTAGTGTGACTTGGCCAAGTTGGGTTGAGCCAAACTGTATCGTACCATGCCAGGGCCACGCTGAGTTGATCCGGATCACCGATCTGTCAAACCCCGATCAACACATCCAAACAGAAGTGTAGAGTGTATTCTAGACATTTCAAATTTTCCAGTTGAATCATGAGAATTCACTTTAATCTACCCATTTCAATATATGCACAGACATTTACTAACTGGTTGAACATGTAATTTGGATGCTAGTTTTTCTGCTTCTCCAACTAGGTTCTAATCTCATAGAAGAATCTGAGACGTACCAATTTGTTTGAGTATTTGCAGACCAAGGCAATTCTTTAAACTGAACTTTTTGAAGGTTATTGAAACTGAATTTAAAGAGTGAAATGGAGAAAGAATGGTAATCATTGTTGAGAATTTAATGTTTTATACAGATATCAAATTTCCTAGTACTTACAAGTTGGTTATTAAGCATTGTTGAAATCCTCAACTCACACCCAAAGCACACCCCTAAGGTTTCCTGACAAAGGTTCTATGCATTCCCAGATGTCACTCAGACCTCCACTGGTTTGCCAGAAGCTCTTCATCATCAGGAAGAACTTAAGAAAAGAGGGGGGGGGGGATCGCAGAAGCGCCCAACATAAGTAATAGAAAGTAAAGATGATCCTACCTCCTCCGATTGTGGTCTCATCTCTTTCAGTGACAGGAGGGGCGCCCACAATTTGGCAGCTACTGCAGTGGCCGCCATATCAGACTAGAGCCAATGATACTTCCCATCACCACGCTAGGAAAACAGCCAAAATCATGACAGAAGATGGCAGTGACCTTGAAAGCTATTCCTTCAGCAGCCAAAAGACAGCTTCTTTCCCTCTCACTTATGTGTCAGTGCCAGAACAATGGATATGAAGCTGGATGAGACATCAGAGTTTGAGCAGTTTTGTATACACAAGAAGGTAGTGAGGCCTTGCCTTTGGCACATTCTATGCTGCAGCTGAGCTGCCTAGATCTGAGTTCTTTATTTGGGTAGCGAGACAGCCGAGGGATTTGATGTAGGCACTGGCAGTGCAATACTGCAGTGAACTTGGTGAAGAAAAGTGCTTTACCTCTCTATACAAATGCATGCTATTGGATTGTACCTAGTATGGGATAGAATGAGCAATTGAGAATGCATCCAGTATGAGAGTCTGTGGATCTGGCAAAAGGAACAGTGCCCTCTGAAAGATCCAGGTAATGTAGCCTCATAAAAGCTCTTGCTTCACCAGTGACAACTGGACCAGGCATGTGATATTGTGAGGAAAGAAGACTGCAAAGTTGGACCCCTCTATTGGGCAGCCTTCATATGGGAAGTCCACTTGCATTTGTAGCTACAAGATGCATGGTGGAAAAGATGGGCCTGGGGAAAAAGTGAGAAGAATCCTACATTTGGGTGCTTCATTAGGCCACCTTCATGGGGGGACTGGCTTGCAACAACTTACAGGGAGAGTGGCCATGGTATGCAGAACCGGCCGGTACGAACCATACCGGCTGGTTTTGTACCGGTATTGGAGGTGACCGGTCTGGTTCAGCTGGTTCCGGTACCAGACTGGCCGGTCCTTTAAAGAAAAGGGAATTTTACAACTATACCCCTATAAACTTCCATAATTGCATATACCCCCTACTTTTGGCATATTGACACGTATGCCACGGATATGCATCGTATTGTTGCACTTATACCCTCGCCAAAACCCCGGTTTATTTAACTTGAATGAAGTGTGTGTTAAAAGGAAGAATGACTAACCTACCCTCAGGTTAGCATCCGCTCTGTGTGTGTGTGTGTGTGTGTGTGTGTGTGTGTGTGTGTGTGTTGAGGGAGGTGCTGGTGGTGGTGCCCTCTGTGTGTGTGCCGAGGGAGGTGCCGGTGGTGGCGCCTAGCAAGACGATTATGGCAGCAAAAGGCTATAGTTCATCGCTGTTTAACTTACAGAAATAAATAAGTAAATAAATATTTCTTATTTAAAGAAGAAAATGTACATTAGTGGTTATTTAAGTAGAGGGTGTATTATTATTTCTGTGAATTTAGGTTTATCAGACGATTTGGGTTCGGATACGGGACATTTCCCCATCGCCTATAGTCGATATTTATTTACATCGGCGTAAAGTCCGAATACCCTTGATTAACTGTCAAAGAATTGCTTTTCAACCTCTACAATATCCGTTGTGATATTGGGGGTTTTATATAACAGATTTGATCAAAGAAATCACCCATTAGAGATACACATTTGCAGGAGAAAACTAAATATTTCATTCTTTAGATTCATCTTTACAAAATACATGAAATCCCGATTACATAGTCAGGTTATTCATTCCACCACCAGAACATACCGTTGGATTTGAGTTTCATAGAGATCAAACCCTCTTTTTTTGGGGATATATTTGCAATTTCTACCCTTTCGGGAGTATTTCTGCAATTTTGGACCCCTCATGGGTATGTTTGCAATTTTTGACCCTTCCTGAGTATATTTGCAGTTTCTGACCTTCCAGGGATATTTCTACAATTTTGGACCCTTTTTGGGTTTATTTGAGGTTTTGAACCCTTTATAAGTTTATTTGTAATTGCGGACCCTTTCTGGGTTTATTTGCAATCATGGATCCCTTTTTTGGGTTCATTTGAGATTTTGAACTATTTCTGGGTTTATTTGCGATTTTCTCGAGTAGGGGTTGGCTTGCAACTCCTAGAAAAAGTTAGGGATATTTGTGTGATTTGCATAGACCAAGGGCATTTTTGTAACATCTGGACTGGACAGGGGTTTTCGTGTAATCTTGGCATGAGGTGCAAGTCCCTCCTTAGTGGAGGCGCGCTAGCCAAAGACTCTTGGAAGATTGTTTCTCTTTCTTGAGCTCTCATGGATTGTGGTCCAACTTCAAGGAGTGGCGCAAGGGACATAACCATAAGAGCATCTATACAAACCCTTTTTATTAAAGTTAGGGTGTTTATGAGATTTCTGATTATTTTAGGGAATCACATTATTTTCCCTAAAAATATTTACAATGAGATTACATTAACCACAACACAAGGACATGCGTGCGGACTCAAGGAGGGACCATTTTATAACATACCCTCACTGTGAACACAAGCACAAGCACAACACAAGCACAAACTCTGCGCTCTCCTTCTCTCCTATGCTCTTCCTGCCTTCTCCTTTTCCCCCGGCTCCTAGGAGGGGGTATTTATAGAGCTTATGGGCAGTTGCATGTTGATCCCGTCCAACCATGGCTCTCCAGGGCCTCTAACCGGTCCAAGTACCCCACTTTGGGGCTTTAACCGAGCCAAATACCCCATTTGAGGGTTCTAACCGGACCAAATATGGTAAATGAGGGAGTATGGGGTCTAACCGGTCCAAACCCTACAATTAGGGGTTGGATCTGGTCCAAACCTACCTAATTGGGGGTGGATCCTGTCCAAAACCCCTCAATGAGGGAAAGAAGGGGGCCAACCCCTGTAGATGCCCTTTTTACTGTTCACCTAACCCATATTTTGGTGCTTAGTCCACATGGGAAAGGGATTTTCTTTAAGTTGTGTGTCTCTATTGTGAGGAATTGTAGGGGACAAGAGGTTGATGGTGTAAAATTTATTGCTTCTGTTGTCAACTTTGTTGTTTAATCTACTGCGACTACACCACCTGGTGTTGATTTTTTCTCGACAAATTCCTGAGTTTTACAAAACCCTTTCTATAGATGATCAGGACTTGTACACATTTCCTGGATGCATCCCAGACTTTTACATAATTGTAAGGCTCATAAGGGCCTTTTTACAAAACTTGGAAGTTTGGGGGGTGATATCATTTTCCCCAAAGAGATACATAAATCACACGAATCACATGGATATTGTGCTATACATGGGCCAAGAGAGGGACATTTTATGACATACCCTCACAGCACAAGCACAACACAGCACAAGGACAAATACAACCCAAAGGATGGGTTTTCAGAAGCACAAGCACAAGCAACAGACCCCTACGCTCTCTCCTCTCTATGTTCTATGTCTGTCTGTCGCCTTGGGTCCCACTAGGAGGTATTTATAGAGCCCAAGGGTGGTTACATGTTGACCCGGTCCAACCATGGCCCTCCAGGGCTCTTAACCGGTCCAAGTACCCCACTTGGGGGCTTTAACCGGGCCAAATACCCCACTTGGTGGTTTTAACCGGACCAAATCAGCCAAATGAGGGATTTGGGTGTTGGATCTGGTCCAAACCCCCCAATTGAGAAAGTGGGGGTGGATGGCCTCTATTTTTTAATTATTTTTTGTGTCATTTTTATCTCTTTTTTTTATCGATTTTTTTGGCTTCAACAACCGCCAACCCATGAGACGATTGCCAGTGGGTTCCCCACGCAGAGGAGGCGGCCAAGGGTGTACGACCTCTCCACAGAGGGACACAACGAGGAGAGGGGGTCCACAGGGATGCCCCTATGGGAGGGAGTGGAGGGAGGTTATGCCCCGCTATCCTCCCTGGCACCTTCACTGCGATATCCTCCCAATGCCTCGTCTTCCGCATGACAAGGGTGTACCAGCTGGGCTATGGATGCATTGTTAGTGGACGGACCGGAAAAGCAAGCGACATGACATAAAGGGGATGCCCCAGTGGGGGGGGGGGGCATAATGGGAGTGCCCACTGCGGAAGACACCATATGAGCTGCAGTCACCGGCTGACCAATGGCCGGGGCATACATGGCCATAGCGGGCGGCATGGGTGGCCGGGGATGATGATGATTATGAGCGGTGGCCGAGTGCTTCACTACTACTGCGGGAGGTGGTGGTTCAACAGCAGTAATAGTACCGGTAGGGATGACGGCAATGGCGCCGGCAGGGGGTGGTTCATCTGGCCGGTGATAGCAAGGAAGGCAATATCAGTTTCGGTACCGGTTTCGGCCTGTTCCGAAACCGATACGTACCGGTTTCGGTATCGGTTTCGGTTTCGGCCGAAACCGGTTGAAACCATTTAAAAAACTAAAAAAAAATAATGAAAATATCTGGTTTCGGCCGAAACCGTCCGGTTTCGGACCGAAACAGGTCGGTTTCGGTCGAAACCCTTAATGGTTTCGTCCGAAACCATTAAAAAAGTATTTTTTAATGGTTTCGGACATGCTACAGTGATTTGGCCTGGTTTCGGATCGGTACCGGCCGAAACCGATACGTTTCGGCCGAAACGTATCGGTTTCGGCCGATACTGCCAACCAGGGGTGATAGGGGCCTGGGGGGAGGACACATGAAGAGGGAGTGGAGGGAGGGGGCATTGGAGAGCTGCGGGGAAATGGGGCCAGAGACGAGGTTGTCGTGGTGGTTGAGGCGGCGGAGGAAAATGAGGGAGTTGAGCTCGGAGGGGAGAGAGCGAAAACATGTAGGTAGGTGTAGCCTACTGGAGAAGGTCAAGGAGGAGGTCGACTGTGTGCTAGGGAGGGAGCACTTGGTGGAGGAGGCCGAGATGTGGAGAGAGAGAGAGAGAGAAGCGGTGGGGGTGGGGGCATTTTCGGTATTTCACACCTATTAATGATTTTCGTGGCATATTCCCAAAATATTTGTCAATCATTGATGGCCTAAGAACCACAGGGGTATAACTGCAACAGTACAGTGCATATCAGGGGTATACATGTCAATATGCCAAAGTAGGATGACATGAAAATACAGAAGTTTACAGAGGTACAATTGCAAAAAACCCTAAAGAAAAGGAATATGATTTTTTGTTTCTAAGCAAGGTTTGTAGAGCCGTTCGTACCGGCCGTATCGATTTTTTGCCAGTACGGTACAGTACGGTAGCGTACCGTAGTGTATCGGTAGGTGCCAATAAGACTATATCACTTCATAAATATTATTATAGTAAAAAATGTTAAATATTTAGTTGTGACTCAGTTAGTTAAGGCCTCTCTTAATTGAGGAAGAGGTCAGTGGTTCGAATCTCACGTGTTTCATCATTTTTGGCATTAGTTTAGAAGAAGAATTTCGAACCGCCCCCAGACCGACGAAGCCACTCAACCAACTTACCTAATGAAGTCTTTTGTATTTAAAATAAAATATTAAATATATAAAGCGTACCGATTGCGTACCACAAACCGGTCGTACCGGTCTGTGGCTGGTACGGGTGGTTCGCTCCGTACCGGACCGATTTGTAAAACCCTATTTCTAAGAAAAAATAATTAATTCACAAATTCAACCAATAATCTTAATGACTATATAGACTTAAGTCATTAGAGACTAAGATCTAATGAGATTGAGTGACATTAGAGACTTAAGAGTTTAAAATCTCCAATTAGAATTTAAGGGCACATTTGGAAAAGCGGTTAGGGGGAATCCCTCAACAGCCCAACCGCATTTCCAAATAGCGCCCTATCCCATTGGATTTTGAAAAAGAGGGATTTTGAAAGGTAGAGAGAGATAGGGAGAAAAAGGGTGAGGGAGGAAAATCCCCAAAAGCTGCCCCAACCCGCCTTAAATATACTCGAGAATAGGTTTAAAATTTTATAAACTTAATGTGCATGTATTTCCATATTTGAGGGGAACTGGTTTGAATTTCTGGTACCGGAACCGGCCCTGACCGGTTCCACGGGAACTGGTTTTGAAAACCTTGAGAGTGGCAGGGGCTGGATGGGCAGACCTGTGGGGAAAGGGGATGGTTGGCAGTGGGAGGCAACTGCCATGTACTTGACAAAAGGGGAATCATAGAAAAAGAGGTTTAGCAGGGGGCAGCATCCATCAAGTGCATGACAAAGGGGAAAGGGAAGGCGTCAGTAAGGTGAAAAAGAAAGTGAAAAGAGAATTGGAAACATTATATTTATTGACAAAACATATGAAGAATATAATTTTTTTTTGATGAAATGTTGAATAATGGATCAAGTCTAGAAGGTGAGCTACACCATGAATAACACAAAGCTCTGACATATATAGTAACTTTTTCGTACAGCAAGAAGATCATGACTCCCACCATCAAAATACCTCAACTTTTCTACCATTAAGCACATTAAACACCAATGAACAATTCAATTAAGCATGAGAGATACTATCTAAACATGAGCAAGAGACAGTAGCCATTGTACATTGGTACAAGTCTCACCCAAAGTTAAAATTGACAATTTGCCTTCATGTAATCGTGATGGAACAAAATCCAATAAATTTATCAATTCATGTCCAGAAGAAGCAAAGCATAATTTATAAAATGATAAAGATAACAGCAAGATTTTACAAAGTTGGCATAAAAAGAAAAAGTAAAGAGTAAAATACCATGCATTCTCTTAACAAAGCGCTCAAATTCTAAGAAGTTGTGTCTCTCCATGAGTTCTGGACTAAGCCTGAGATATGTGAATGCTGACAAGTGCCTTCCATCAGGATCATTGAAGGGCTTTGCATTTTCCAGTATCTTGTTATAACCTTCTCTATCATGACAAGGGAGAGCATTTTCACTAGCCACAGGTATTTGAACATCCCAAGCAGCATTCAGTACCTGAAATCAGAAAATAACAACATAACATAGCTTGTTAAAAAAATTTAGCAAACATGAAAAAGATGAAGACAGTGACAACAAATGGAATGTCCACAACTACCAAGTTCAACAATATCATTTTTGCATATATTCCAAGCTTTCAATAGTGGCAAGCAAGTGAAATAACATGTGGAGAACTCAAGGGAGAGAGTCAAAAGGATGAGTGTTTGCAGACAACATTTGGCATTGAGAGGCATCACTACGTTACACTGTCAATCTAAGGCCACCTGCACATATCTAATTCGAAGCACTAGGCAACATTCTCCAAACCAGCTCTGCCCTGAATTGGTCCTGGAGTCCTTTTCATAGTACATTTGCATAGGAGAAGGTTTCAGGCCTTTTAAGAGATCAGCTTGCAGGTGCCATAAAAGGTAACATATTTTGTACAGATGTTTCTGAAACCAGGAAGAAACCTTCCAAGCTTTCCCTAAAATAAGTACATGAAGTAACTACTTCATGTCATATTAGCATTCTGCAGTAGAAACCGGTGGGTAAGAAGAAAACATCCACCTTAAAATAATATCTCATAACTCATGCATGAGATCATAACCACAGATCCATAAAGATCTGAAAAATGTCTATAATAATAAAAAGATTTTTATGGAATTATCTACCTGCCAGACCAAGCCTTCTGGATCTGCCAGTGCTTCTGGAAAGTCGTCATGCTGATCTAAAGTTCGTAATTCAACACACGTGAAGTTTAAAGCTGCATCATGCTTCTTCAGCATTGCTGCAATTGCAGCATAGCCATCACGATTGCAAGGATTGTAAAATCCAGTAGTCAGTTCAGCAGCATGGCTGGCTGTTTTGTACCACCAATGGATACCTGATACCTGGTAGAGCAGAGAAAATTTAAGCTAAAAAGTTGCAAACAGTGAGTAAAAATTACAAATTGTCATTATCAGGTCAATGACCAAAAAGGCATAGGAAAAACAATCTACAAGTCAACATAAGAATGCAAGAAAAACAATTCTCCACCCCATTACAATAAGGGATTTTTGCAAACATATCCCTGTAAAGTTCAGTTTTGTCAAATACACCCTTCATCGGAGCATATTATCATGAATATCCTTGAAATATAGATAATGTCACGATTATACCCTCGCCGTAACTCCCGTGTGTTTAACCCGAGTTAAGTGAGTTAAAGAGTAAGAGTTTTGTATATATACCCTTGTAAAGTTTGATTTTGTCAAATATACCCTAGAACTAACGACCGTAGATGGCATATTTCACGGAACATTCTCCTCCGTCAATGGCAGTAAACTAAAGGGGTATAACCGTAATATTTCTGTCTAAATAAAAGATATTCATGATAATATACTCAGATGAGGGGTATATTTGACAAAATCGAACTTTATGGGGGTATATATGTAAAAATCCCTTACAATAATACCTATGCTGAAAGTAAAAGCAACCATGACTACCAATCATAATATCCTTCCACATGCACACTGACCGCTGACATTAAAGTGGAAAAATAAATAGAATACACCCGAGCGAATCATCCTGGGACCTGATGAAAAAAACATGCTGACACACCTTTGCAGCAATGCATGTGCCTTCAAAAGCCAATTTGGCCAATGACAGTACACGATCTGCATGATCAACCAGGAACTGAGAATACCATCCGAGGAAGAACCTGCCATAATAGCTGTCATAGTCACCTCCATCACAAAAGAATGCCGTCTCATGGGGTTGGGAACTATACGAGCCAGCGTTATCTGGTCCTCTGGCCCAGAATGAGTGCCCCCTTATTTCTGCTGCCTTCCTCAGACTCTTCATCAAATACTTATCATAACACTGCAGGTGAAACAAGATGTATACATAAAGAAATGTTTAGATCATTATCAAGGAAAAGACTGTGGTCGGCCTGGGTGCAAGAATCTGCATCTTTTAAAAGAAAAACTTTAAAGGATTAGACTCCCATAAAGGGCACAAAATAGCTTCATTAGGTAGACATTCTGGTGAAAGTGCCCAACAATTTTGGGAGGTTCAACGTATGTCTCTAGAAAACATTTTCATGAAAAATGTCAGGCAACCAGAAACAGATGCAAAATAGGGTAACTGATGTGTATATTATACATATATATGTGATATAAGCATGTGACACGTATGCCCATGCAAGCTAAATTGTAATGAATGGAGGTAAAACAACAAGGAACTAAAATGCAAGACAATAGAAATACACACCTGAAATTCTCCTATTCCTGGATATCTCCAGCCATGCTTCACTGGATAGGATGGGTAACGTAGCTCCCCACAGGGACCTAAACCTACTTCAATCTCAGATATTATTCCATCCTCAAAAAATGCATCAAACTCTACACGGAAACTTCTCATGAAATCAAAGTACACCTACAAAAGTTTGGAAACTAGATAAGCATAAGGAATATGTTTCAGTTCAGAAGAACTAAGGAGAACAAAACTAGCATCAATAAGGAAGATGCAAGAAGAACAGTTTCATGGAAACCACTCTCGGAGGAAATAAAAATCAGTGGCAATATGTGTGAAGACGAGAGGTGCAAGAGATATAATTAGCTGACAGTTCCTTCTTTATGGAAGCAAGAGATTCCCATCTTTTACCTTGTGTTGCCTCTCTCCAGGTATCCCAGATGTCAAGACTAGGATCTACTCATTCAGAAGTCCAAATTAACTTGAAAAGACTCCATTCAATCTTATGGAGGCATCAATTTCCTCAGTTTGAAGATAGTAGAGTGTCTTTGCCATGGTGAGTAGATTTCTTTACAAAGGCAATAGGTAGAAGGGAAGAGTAAAACATGTTGCACCTTCCATAGGTTCATAGATTTCTTTACAAAGGCAATAGGTAGAAGCGAAGAGCAAAACATGTTGCACCTTCCATAGGTTCACCATTTAGAAAAAAATATGGAAGCATTTGCATTGAGAACTTAGCAGCTCTCCCCTTGGCACTTAAATGCAAATGATTTTAGAACTTGGAGGCAGGAGAGGCAATATGCTCAAACGTTGTGAAAGAAATCTACAATAGGAGGATCTTTTTGCCCCCTTGAAATCCAGGTGAGAACCCAATGTGTGCTGCCAGTTTTACCTTGCGAGGGGCCCCACTCCAAGGCCACCCACCCCAACCTGAGGCAGGGGTCATACATCCTCTGAACATAGACAATGGTCACACCCTTGACCCCTGTAAAAAGCAGGAGAACTTAGGATAAATTCAGATCTTGTAAGCTCATGAAAATGTCTCCAAATTTCTCTTCTTTTGGTAGGATACTGATTCCCAGCTAATTGTAACAGGATTTTGATTAGCATAAAGAAAATGCAGCCAACATGATAAACTAGACAAACAATTCTCCACGGTCATTTCTTTATGGGGTTTTCAGTTTTCAGCCCCTAAAAAAATTGACATTAGGAATAAACCACACTAATCCACCTATTTATTACTAAGCCCCCCATTCTTGTTTGTTACCTGAAAAAGCCCCTGCCGTCAATTTTATGTACAGTATTCAACCTAACTACAGTTAAGACTAAACCAGGGTGATGAAATGATTAAAAAACCCCTCCAATAACCCCCACCTAGAGAGAGAGTGGGGGGAGGGTGCCGGGGGGGTCTGGAGGGGGTCTACGCTGGCACCCGCACCTAGTGGGGAGAGAGAGAGAGGGAGGGAGGGAGGGAGAGAGAGAGAGGGTCTACCCCAGCACCCACACCCAGTGGGGTGGGGTGGAGAGAGAGAGAGAGAGAGGATTGGAGGGGGGCGTCGTGCGTTTGGGGGGGGGGAGAGCATTGGAGGGGGCATTGGGCATTTAGGGGGGGGGGGAGAGAGAGAGCATTGGAGGGGGCATCGGGCATTTAGGGGGGGAGAGAGCATCAGAGGAGGGGGTGCCGAGCATCTGGGTGGGAGAGAGAGAGAGAGTCGGAGGAAAGGCGCCGAGCGTTTGGGTGGGGTGGGGGGGGAGAGTGGTACAGGGAGAGAGCCTGCCGGAGTCCCACTGGCAGAAGCCCGTCGTCCTCACGTGTCCATGTCCCTCCCCGACTCTAGGTTATATGAGAACGACCTGGCCATCGCCATGTTGTGGGCTAAGGAGAGCAGGATCTTCGTGAGCTCCCCCGCGGGTAACAGCGGGTTGCACCACAGCAACATGTGCACTGACACCCCCTGGGCGCTCACAGTGGGGCTGAGCACCATGGACAGGGCGCTTCGGGTGTTCTTGGACCTCGGCAATGGGGAGAAGTGTCTAGGGGAGTCCCTGGAGCGGATGGGGCAGATCCCCACCAAGCAGCTGGGCTTCGTCGTCCCCGGCGTCGGCAGCAACATGCTCCGGACGTGCAGCGCCCCGCTGAAAGGTGTCGCGGGCAAGACAATGGTCTGCCAGAGCGACCTGGCCTCCCTCTCTCCCATGGAACAGGGTGACAACGTCAAGAACACCATGGGGGCTGCCATGATCTTGATGAACAGCCACCGAAATGGCTCCACCCTCATGCTCAAGGACGTCGTCCCAACAGTCATCACACACGAGGACTCTCAGCGGCTCCTGGACTCCGGACCTCCGACGGCAGCGGCACTATCAGCATGTGGCTCCTGGACTATGTCCGGACCACTGGCGCTGCCACCTCCACCCAATGGGGTGGGGGTGAACACACACACACACACACACACACACACACACAGAGGAGGGTGGGTGCTGGTGGGGGTCTCCCCCTCTGGCTTTGGCATCCCCACCCAGTGGGGTACGGCGTGCAAAGAGAGAGAGAGAGTGGGGTGGCCGGAGTGGGAGCCTGCCGCTGACGCCATCAAGCTGGAGCAGCATGTGGGAGTATTGTGGCGGTGACATTGGCATCTTCAGAGAGAAAGCGAGAGCGGGAGAGAGAGAGAGAGATATGGGAGGGTAATTCGGGAAAGAAAAAATTAATGGGAGTTAGGGGAAGGAATATTCCCAGAAATGCGATAGTATATTCCATTTTCAGGTGGTTGTTAACCCGAGGGGTATTTTACTAAGGGTTTGAAGAATTGGGGGGCTTAATAATTAATAAGGATTAGGGGGCTTATTCCTAATATCAATTTTTTTATGGGTCAACAACTAAAAAAGCCTTTCTTTATTGTTAGGAAACCGATTTCCTTTTCTACAAGGATTTCACACACCAACCCTTCTTGTTCTTCTTCCTTCGGCAGTTGACAGCATTTCAGAGTTGGACTTACACATTCATTTGAATGATACATAACCTTCCAATTATGCCAATTCATGCAATTTGCCCTTTCCTTGCCATGCCAAAGACCGCCTGGGCTGGCAACAGGTAGGACAGGCATCGATGATCTATTTTATCCGTAGACACTCCAGCCATGAGCCAATTTCTCATGTATTCAGTCCCAACTTGTCCAAAATCGTTATTTTACAACATAATTTGATTTCTCTAGAATGATTGTAACAACACATGTTTATATGCATATTATGCATGTCTTATTACCATGTAGTTCAATTCACATAATTATGCTTTAAAGTCAATTATATGTGATGGCATGGGTCAATAACTAAAATGTTGAGGGACAAAGTATAACAGCACAGCACTTATCCTGACCAAAATCTCCCAGAAGGTTCGAGGTTACTCCAAACTTTGTAAAATAATCATATATTTCAATTTGATGTTGCAAAGCAGCACAATATGTAAAACATGTTGAGATAGTCTGCTTGATGTTGCCAAATGGTGCGCATCATGGACCACATGATAAAGAGATTACATGTTGCAATCGAGATTGTTAGGTGGCAATAAACCAAGCACCTAGGAGGTTCATTGTCAATAAATAGGGGATAAGCTCCTCAATAAGTGAATGGTAAGGCAACCAACAAACAGCCACCCACGTGGTGAGAGAGCAAAAATAGAAGAATAGAGGAATTAGAGAAGAAAAGAAGGTTGAATAGGGAAAGGTGGTCAAGACTCCCAAAGGTAAATGTCTACCATTGTAGTAAGTTGTGCCTGCTTTAATACATACTATAGTTTTCCAACTAATGCTTGTTTTGAGTTACATCTTTCGACTGAGCTGATGATATTTGAAGCGTTTCATGCCGTTATTACCATGATGGCTCACAAGAACTAATACCTTGGAAGTTAAATTTGATTGAAGCATTGTCATATACTCACATCCCTTGTTGGGTATTGTAGAACATGGCAAAAATTTAAAAGAAAATGTTCATTTGTTGAACATCAATGCACATTTGTCAGCTATTTAAATAACACTTGCATTACTGATTCCGTGGATTTAGTTTATCAGATGATTTAGGGTTCGGATACTGGACATTTTTCAACCGACGACAATCGGTGTTTATTTACATCGACATAAAGTCCGAATACCCTTAATTAATTGTCAAAGAACACATTTAACCTCTATAATATCCGTTGTGATATTATGAGTTTTGTCCATGGATGGCAGTTTCAGCCGAAACCAATACGTTTCTGCCGAAATGTATCGGTTTCGGACCTGTCCGATCCGAAATCGAACATGCTCACTGTAGCAGGTCTGGAACTTAAAAATATAATTTTATTGTTTCAACCATTTCGGCTCGATACGCCCGAAATCGGGCAAAACCGGACGCAAACTCCCCTCTTAAGGGGAGTTCAGTCCGCCACACCCCTCAAATCTGAGATTTGAGGGGCTACTACCACCAGGGGAGGTGGAGGAGGGGTATGGGGGAGCTTGGGAGGAGGTTTTGCTGCCGTGAGGAGATCTTGGCGCCGCCGCCGCCACTGTTTCTTGCTGTTTATAGTGTGTAGCTATTGCCACCGCCGTCGTTCACATCATTGGGTTGAAGATTCCTCAAGGATTTTGTAAGTTTTGTATTTTTCTTTGTTTGATAGTTTTTTTTGTTATAGGTAAAGTCATATACAATATATTAGTTTCTATACGTTAATTATGGTAAGTCTTCAAATTAGGGCCTACTTAGTGATTTAAATTTGGGACTTTTGTCTAATTAGGTAAGTTCAACATAAATTGAAACTTAATTAAACTTCATTGAATGCTTTAGGGTGGGAGAATGCTGTTAATTGTATTACACGCCCAGTAATTAGGGTAAATATCCAAATTAGGGCTCAATTAACGGTTTACATTTGGGACTTTCGTCTAATTAGGTAAATTTAGTGTCAACTGAAACTCAATTAAACTTCATTGAATGTTTTAGGGCGAGAGCACGATGCTAATTGTATTACACGTCCGATAATTAAGGTAAATCCTCAAATTAAGGCCTAATTAACTATTTAAATTTGGGAGTTTTGTCTAAATTTAACATCAATTGAAGCTCAATTAAGTTTCATTGAATGTTTTAAGGCAAGAGCATACTGCTAATTACATTTAATGAATGATAATTAGGCAAAATCCCCAAATGTGACCTTAATTAGCGGTTAGAAATTGGAGCTTTTGTCTAATTATCTCGATTCAACATAATTTAAAGTTCAATTATGCTTCATTGCATTTTTTCCTTGTACTTAAAACTATTTGTCTTTGACTGTCTTAATACATCATCATGAGTAGACGTGAATAAGGTTAGGAGCAATAAGGGCAGGACGATCCAGAGTGGACCCACCTCACCTTAGTTGATGCTGGAAGAAGAAAATTAATGTAATTATTGTGGTAAGGAGATACATGACAGAATTACTAGAGGAAAGTAACATTTGGCAGGGATAAGAGGAGAGGTCAAGTGGGGCAGAGGAAATGCACCAGTGTCTTATGGGCAAAAAAGACAGGATGCAACGAATGGCTGAAGATCAGGCTGAAATTTGTGAGGAGATTTCAGGCAGAGTAAGTAGAAAGGGAAGGAGGGATGATGATGATAAAGAATGTACTGAGGATTCAAATTCAGAGCTGACCGAAGCAGTAGAGCGTGAGCGTACGACTTGAAGGAAGAGAAAAGCACTGATAGGATCAGGGACCTACACCAGTATAGCTGGTGTAGCACGACGTCCTGACGCTGATGCAGTCCCGCATAGAGTAGGCCCTATGGACAGCTATGTGCACATTAGGCAAAGTGCTACATAGTCAAAAATCAACTAGACATTGAGAGGGGTCAAAAATTAGCTGAAGCTGTAGAGCATGCATTTAAAAATATTTACAAATGATTTTTTCATGTAGGTGTACCTACACATGTAGCTAAATCAGAATATTGACAGTCTATGCTTGATGCTATAACAGATGCTGGCCCTGGCTTCAAAGCCCTGTCACGTCGAGACATATATGGGTGTGGCCTTGAGAAAGAGGTAGAGGAGCTTCATCAGTGGGTTGAAAACTTCAAGCATATCTGGATTGAGAGAGGATGCACCATTATGTGTGATGGCTGGACTGGTATCACGAAGAAGTCCATGATCAACTTTCTGGTTTATTGTACGAAGGTACAATCTTTGTAAAATTAGTTGATGCATCAAATTATGAAAAGAATGTAAATGATTTGTTTCATTTGAGGGATGAGATAGTAGAACAAATTGGAGAGGAACATATTGTGCAAGTAGTCACCGATAATGAAGCCAGTTGCAAGGCTGAAGGGAGAAAGTTGATGCAGAAGTGCAAGCATTTATATTAGTTCCCATGTGCAGCACATTCTTTGGAGTTGATACTTGAAGACATTGGGAAGGACAAAAATGTGAAGAAGACAATTGAAAGGGCACAGAATATCACTCAGTACATTTATGGTCATCCTAAGATCTTGAACATGTTCAGAAAGCCTGTAAGTGGGAGACGAGATATCATCCGTACAGGGCTAACAAGATTTGCTTCGAATTTTATTTCTTTAGAGTCCTTGCACAAATATAAGAATGAGCTCAAGTCTTTCATGTACCACAATTCCATGCGGGATTATATAGATAAATCCAATGTTGATGCTCAGATGGATTATTTGGATGTGTGTCACATTGTGGAAGACAACAAATTTTGGGACAGGATCTCAAGTTACATGAAAGTAGCCACACCCCTCGTGAAGATCCTAAGAATGGTGGATGGTGATGGCAAGAATGATATGGGATATCTGTATAAGGCCATGGACCGTGCCAAGTTAGACTTGTAGAAATCCCTTCCCAGAGAGTACGTTAAGTGGTGGAAAATTATTGACAACAGATGGGACAACACATTACACCATGAATTGTATGCAGCTGGTGAGTGATTAACTGTAATGATATAAAGTTCATTGTTTTTTAGGTTAATTTACATCTTACATTTAGTTAATTATACACAAATGCAGGTTATTTCCTCAACCCTCAATTTATATACAATGCCAATGCAAATGTTGATGGCGAGGTGCTTCAAGACATCTTAAAAGTCATTGGTCGTTTATCGAGGACACCAAAAAAGAGGCTTCAGGCCGAGCTACAAGTTGGCCTTTATTGATTTTATCAATAAGAGGAAAAGAATTTACTTAATTACTTATGTTAATCTGTTACTTTTTCCTTATAGATGAACGATTATAGAATGAGGACTGGGACATATTCTGATTCATAATTGTAATACGTTGTGGGAAAAGTGAGCCCAGATATATTAAATCTTTGTGCTTAAATTGAGTTCATAAGTATTAGTACATCATGAAGAATTGATCTTCATTTACATCTTACTTTTATTTATTTATAGTTGGTGGAACAGTTGACTGGTGGATAATAGTGAATAATAGGGATTTGGGCAGTAATGCATTG
The DNA here is from genome assembly GCA_022559845.1 of Amorphophallus konjac. Lineage (NCBI taxonomy): Eukaryota > Viridiplantae > Streptophyta > Magnoliopsida > Alismatales > Araceae > Amorphophallus > Amorphophallus konjac. The sequence goes on along the minus strand of JAHNEJ010001405.1, from coordinate 124,612 downwards.
GCTTACATTGCAATTAGGGTGTTAAGTCAAACAACATTAGAAAGTCAATGTGAAAGGAATTGGAGCATGTTCAACCTTATACACTCAAAGGTTCGTAATCGGCTAAAGGCTAAACGGCTAGAAAAATTGGTTTACTGTCACTACAACATGAGGTTGAGAATAAAGAACATGAAGCTGAGACAACAGTTGAGAGACAAACGCGTCGTAGACGATACAACTGGCCAAATTGATGTGGACACATTATTTGATGATGACAATCCCTTGCAGTGTTGAGTTGAAATACGAGCGCAGATTGATGAGCCCGTTTTTGATCCTATAATAGGGGCTGTAATGGTGGAAAAGCTCTCAATGAATATCCTATAATACCTTGCAAGACCCAAAAAGCTCCTGATTTCACTAACAATTTTCAGTCTTTCCCAATGCAGAATTGCCACCACTTTGGCTGGATCAACTGACACTCCTTCTCCCGAGATGACATGTCCTAAGAATTGTACCTTATTTAACCAGAATTCACATTTATTGAATTTAGCACACAATTGGTGCTCTCTCAAGGTTTCTAGTACAATTATCAAATGTTCTCGATGCGCTTCGACATTAGGGGAATACACTAACACATCATCTATGAAAACCACCGCAAATTTGTCCAGGTGAGGTGGAAAGACTATATTCATTAAGTTCATAAAGGTTGCTGATGCATTGGTCAACCCAAAAGACATAACCAAGAACTCATAATGTCCATATCTAGTTCTAAAAATAGTCTTAGAGATAACCTCTACTTTTAGCCTCAACTGGTGGTAACCGGATCTAAGATCAATCTTGGAGAACACCTTAGCTGCCTGCAATTGGTCAAACAAATCATCTATCCTCGGCAATGGTATTTATTCTTTACTGTCACTTAATTCAACTTCCTATAATCAATACACAATCGAAGAGACACATCCTTCTTTCCAACAAACAATACAGGTACACCCCAAGGTGAAATACTAGGACGGATGAAGTCTCTGTCTAACAATTCCTGCAACTGCTTCTTTAATTCTGTCAATTCTGCTTGGGCCATTCTATATGGGGCTATAAAGATGGGTAAGGTTCCTGGTAGGAGTTCAATGGTAAACTCCACCTCCCGTCGAGGGGGCAAACCTGGGAGATCATCCGGGAAAACATCTGGAAATTCCTTAATGACATCAATGTCGGCCAATCCTCTGGAGCGACAGCCACTACACTTGCTAGGTAGCACTAGCATCCACTTCCAAGCCACTTCATGGCCTTAATGGCTGAAACTAAAAGCTTCCTAGAATGAGATCTTGGGCAATTGTAATAAAACATTTGCTCCCTTGATCTCAGAAAAATCACCTTCTTCCTTCGACAGTCTAGAATAACATAGTTCTATTCTAACCAGTCCATTCCCAAGATAACATCGAAATCAGTCATATCTAACAAATATATATGGGTTGACATAATATTTCCTTGGATTAGCACATCAACTCTAGGGATGGCATAAGAGGTCCTAGCTATCTATCCTGATGGAGTGCATATGGACATCTTCTCGATCTCTACAATTTGTCTATCTTGTAACAGCTCGGTAAATTTCATTGAAATAAAAGAGTGTGTGGCACCCGAGTCAAACAAAACTCTAGGATGAATATTATCAAAAGTGATAGTACCTTCAGCCACTGCATTGATATCTTGAGCTTCCTCCCTAGTCAGTGCAAATAACCTGGCCTAACCTGTTTGTTACGGTCGGGGTAGCTGTTGCTGTCTCTGCTACTGCTGCTGAGGTGGCTGCCTTGGTGGTGGTGGTTGTTGTTGTTGCTACTGTGGACAATTTCTCCTGATGTGTCTCGGTTGCCCACAAGCAAAACATCGGCCCACATCTCTTCTCCTAGCGGGTGGGACTGCCCCCGAAAATGCCATCATCTTCCCTTTATCCCTCCTCATAGTAGAGTGAGGGTTGCCTCTCTTTGCTCTGTTCATCACCTGCTCTTTCCGAAACTCCTCATGCTCAGCTTCTATAATAAAGGCCGTCCTTAATGCAGCAGCCATAGACTGAGGATCAAGCACTGCCACCTCACCTCGAATGCTGCTTCTCAACCCTCTGACAAACTTCTTTACCATCCTTAACTCATCCGCGCAAATGTGGGGGGCATACTTCTACAACTCTATAAATTTTGCTTCATAATCTACAACAGACAGATCCCCTTGAACAAAATTCATGAACTCCACCTCCTTACGATCTTTAACATGCTGCGGCGGGTACTTAGCATAAAACACCTCCAAAAATTCCTCCCAGGTGACCTCAATATCCCTACCCCGGAAGGTGGTCCTGAGCATTGACATCCACCATTCGTCTCCTCATTCCTTGAGCATGAAGGTAGCCAATAACACTTTATCCCGCTTTGCACACCTGATTGCTTTAAGGATCTTCTCGATATCCTTGGTCCAACTCTCCACAGCTTCAAGTTAGCTCTCCCCCTTAAAAGAAGGCGGACTCATCTTCTTAAATTTCTCCATCAATTCTACCCCTACTGTCCTACCTTGCTACTCTTCCACGCGGGCCTGCAACTGGCCCTACATCAACGCCTGTGTTTGGGCCTGCATTTGCATGGCATGCACTAGTCCTTGAAATGCTTGCATGAATCTTCCCAGATCTACAGGCGGCGCGCTCGGTGTGGCCATAACCTCTTGCCCTCCAGACGACTATTCCCCCTACGTTGCTCCCCCATCGGCACCAGCAGATGTTCCATCTGAACTTGCCGACTCTCCCTGGGGAAAGTCCATTGCTCCTCTTTCACTCTCTACCCTCTCCTGCAAGGGAGAATTAACCCAAATTAGAACTACCTCACGCTAAGTCTAACACCACAAATACTCACCTAAAATCTCACGATATGGTATATAAATACAATGGCTGCAGGTCAAACCAAACCTCACAACCTTGCTCTGATACCACCTATAGCGCCCCCTTCTCGGGACATTCGGTGCCCGGTCAGGGAGGCGTCATCTCATACGACTATGCGTTGTGAGCTCGATTTTCCTGCGAGACACTTACGGCCATACCATTGATTATTCTAACGACACAACTATACCATTTCATTTCCATACAAATACACGTAAATAACAACACATAATTCATTACATAACTCGTAGCCTTAAAATGTCACTTATATTTGTAGATGCGAGATGAACCTTTTTGGTGCCCGCAAGAGGTATTGTCCCTGCCACGTCGGAGGGCGGCTAGGGTTTTGTCCTTGTAAAAGAGCCCTCTTGGGTTAAGAGGTGAAGACCTTCTTTATAAGCACTCGGTTGCTTTCTCAACATCCGATGTGGGATTAATCATGTGACCCTAGGTCCACTACACAAACCCTCCCTTGAGAAGGCAAGCGAGTGCGAGCTCAGGATTCCCACAGACGGCGCCACTTTGTAGATGCGAGATGAACCTTTTTGGTGCCCCCAAGAGGTATTGTCCCCGCCACGTCGGAGGGCGGCTAGGGTTTTTGTCCTTGTAAAAGGGCCCTCTTGGGTTAAGAGGTGAAGACCTTCTTTATAAGCACTCGGTTGCTTTCTCAACATCTGATGTGGGATTAATCATGTGACCCTAGGTCCACTATAACATTGATCAGTCCTCTGACCGCCCAGAAGGGCATGTACATCTTTTACATACACACACACACAAAAAAACTAAACTAAAAGTGCTCTCAAGCACAGAAGATTACAACCTTAAACACTTCGCACAACGGCTACAAAAGTCCCCCAAGATCCCTTCTCAGGCCTTCTGCTCGTGGGGTATAAGACCGACCTCCTAATTTTCTGAAAATTGTTAAACCGCAGGCGTGAGTCCTAAGACTTAGAAGGCATTTGCAAAACCAGCCACATGCATAGCAGATAATAAACATTTTACAAAAAGCTGGAAGACTTTCATGCATAATATATGTATACCCCCATTTCTCAGTAGGTTCTAACATATGCATAATTCAAAGAACGAAAATATGAAAATGATGTTATTGTCCGGTGTTCAGATTCACAGGAGCCCTATAGGTCAAATTTCATTAGAATCAAACGGCTACAAGTAGCCATTCATTTACACCGGAATCACACAATCAGGTTATTCCCTGTTACACATTAAACCCTGCCTACATGAGATATTTGAATCATCTTTATTTGCACATTACTGGACATGCATCTAATCCATGACACAAAGAGTAAACCACTGTGGCCCAGAGGCGCAGGCACAGCCACGGATGGCCTAACGCTTGTACCAACTAGTCTTGATCAACTGTACAAGATCGGGGGCCCTACCCCACCATCCACAAGATCATCGTCTGGTCTAGCTTCTAGATTCTATTGTCCGTCCGTCCTCGGACAAGGGTCAATCCCCAGGCAGACGAACACTGTAACGACCCGGGATCCGAGTACCGGAAAGGAACCGGCGCAACTCGAACCTCGGCCTGCCATCCACGAGCCTGAAGACTCGGAACGGTTAAAGCATGGTGTGAGCGTATAAGAGAATCTAAAATAACTGCAGAGCTAGCATAAATAACTAAATAAAATGCATGAAATTAAACAGATACCCGCTAAACAGCTACAAGGTCCAGAGTATCTCATGTCCAAAATAAGTACAACCAACAGAAAGAAAAGTACAAGTACGCGGGGCATACCCCGACTCTGGCAATTGGCCACTAACCCTGACTGAAGGAACCGCGGTGAGCCTCGGACGCGTCTCTCGACGACCCCGTCTCACCTGAAAACACAGGGATGAGCCTCATTTCATTGGCTCAGTAAGGATCCCGCGGACCCCCACCTCATGTCGATGAAAACAAGACAGCAAGCTAAATAACAGAAGTACGGCAGTAACAACAATAAATAAACAGAAAATCTCTCTATAACTAGCCGTACCCTACCGAACAAACCGACCACGGTCCGACGGGAAAATAGGTCCGTACCTGCCAGAAAATAGGAGCACCACCCACTAGAAGCAAAGCCGGATGCGTCCCCTGATGTCTTACACCGCGCCTTAGTGTCTCCCTACACGTCCCAGGCGGAGACTGAGACACACAACAAGTACCACGAACAAGGACTAGCTGGGGTCGCGCTCGTCAGCGCGAGTCAGACTGCCCCCAACCACGTGTGCACACACAGACCGTGATCTCTAGGTCAGGCCCTCTAGCTGGTTCTTCCCCCCAGCCCGGACGCAGGCTGCAAAGACGAGGGGCCCTATGGTAACCAGCCAAAAAACTGTCTCTCTCTGGGTCACGCTCTCCACCACTCCCAAGTGGGTCCGCACAGGCGTGCGCAGGAAAGTTACGTCTAGTGGACAGGTCACTGGAGGTAAGACTCTGACTCACGAAAACCACTGCTCGAAAGGAACGGAGTGGCGGTCCTCCCAAGACCGTCTCTCAACTGGCGGCCATCCCTAGACCTCTGCTCCGAGACCGCCAAGCCCAGCCAGGTGGCCATGCCATGGCCGCCACCAGGCAAACCACGGGGTTGGCTAGCAGTCTATCGCCAGGCCGCTACCCCCACCAGGCGGTCATCTACTGACCACAAAACACCAGGAAACGGTCCAGCCCTGACCGCAACCCGACAGACAGCTCCCAACGGTCGAAAACATGCACCCCGAGGGTGCTCAGACCAACGAGGCAAATGGTCGTCTGCTGGCCGCTACCCAAGGGGTAGCGGTCAGTCGCGAGACCGCTTACCAGACGCAGCGGTCCCCTGGGGACAGCTAAGCCCAACCGACAATCCATATCACCTGGCGGTCCCCTGAGGGCCGCCAAGGGAGGGGTAGTGGTTTCTAGAAGGACCGCAACCCCAACCCGATCACGAAAACGATGGGAAAGCCCAAAAAACCCGATCCACGCCCCGATCATCCCCCGATGATGGGGAAACAAAGGAGAGTTCATCCCCAACCCTCCTAGCATGATTCTACACCCATAGATCGGTCAAAAATCCCAAGAAACGAGAGATCCGACGCTCAACCCCAAAACATGCATTTTCACCCTCCCGGCTCAAATACGTCTCTCTCGGCCTCTCCTCGGCCTATAAAACACGGGGAATGCGGGAAAAAGGGTAAGGATCTGTCCCCCTACCTCAAGGAAGCTCAAAAACCGCCGGATCGCCGCCGATCTCCAAATCTCGACCGAATACGAACGCCACGCCCCACGCCGCGAGAATGCCACCTCCACGATCACCTCGCCGCCGCCATCGTCACCGCGCCGCCACCTTGGTCCGCCACCCGTCACCGGAGGAGGAAGGGCGCCGCGAGCTTGGACGGGGGAGAGGGGCTTGCAACGGTCGGCCGGCTCACGGGGGAGAAAAAGAAGAAAAGACAGAGAAAAAAAAAGGGTTATTTATAGAAAATCCAGAAAATCCTAAAAATACGAAAAATTGGGAAAAATCATTTTCTCAATCCTCAGAACATGCTCAACGCACTGGTACCGTCTCGGAGTAGGAGAATGCAACGGTTTACCCTGCATAGGGTTCCGAAGACTCGTCAGAGAAAAACACGCGTAAACCACAAAACGCGCTCCGGGCCCCCCGAAAGTGATTCGAAACCCACGGATCCAGATCCGAAAAATATCCGAAAAATCCGAGACATTACAGCCCTCCCCCCTTAAACAAATTTCGTCCTCGAAATTAAGAACAACATAAGATCAGGGGAGAAGACTCACTCGAACAAGTAAGGATACTGCTGCCGCATCTCATCCTCACGCTCCCACGACGTCTCTCCACCAGAGTGCCGCAGCCAAACCACCTTTACCAGAGGGATAACCTTGTTCCGCAAGCGCTACTCACGCCGATCCTCAATGCGGATAGGATACTCCAGAAGGGACAAGTCAGGATCACCTCGGGCCAAACGGCATCTTCCAAGACATGGGAATCATCGGGCATATACCTCCGCAGCATAGACACATGGAACACGTCATGCACAACAGCTAGCTCCAAGGGCAACTGCAACCGATAAGCAACTTCACCAATACACTCGACGATGAGAAAAGGACCAATGTGGCGGGGACTCAACTTCGCACGCTTGCCGAAGCGCATCACACCCTTCATGGGAGAGACCCTCAAAAACACCCGATCTCTTACAGCAAAGCTGAGGGGTTGTCTTCTCCGATTGGCACAACTCTTCTGCCGACTCTGTGCTGTCAACATCTTCTGCCGAACAAAATGCACCACCTCAGTACACTGCTGCACCAAATCCGGTCCTGTCAGGACACGCTCACCCACCTCGAACCAATCAAGCGGAGTCCGACAAGGTCGCCCGTACAACGCCTCATATGGAGCCATACCGATGCTCGAATGATACCTGTTGTTATAGGCAAACTCCACTAACGGTAAATGGTGGGTCCAACTCCCTTGCCACTCCAGGCAACATGACCTCAACATATCCTCCTAAGTCTGGATGGTCCTCTCAGACTGACCGTCCGACTGAGGATGGTAAGTCGAGCTAAACGCCAACTCCATGCCCAGAGCTCTCTGGAAGCTCCTCCAGAATCCCGAAGTGAAGCGAGGATCACGGTAGAACACAATGGAGATGGGAACTCCATGCAACGGAACGATCGCTCCACATACAATCGGGCCAACTTATGCACACTCCAACCGACTTTGATCGGCAACAACCGAGCCGTCTTCGTCAGTCTATCCACCAGCAACCAAATACTATCATGCCCACTGGATGTCCTCGGCAACCCAACCACGAAATCAGTGGTCACATGGTCCCACTTCTACGCGGGAATCTCCAAGGGCTGAAGTGTACCACCCGGTCGCTGGTGCTCCGCCTTCACTTGTTGGCAAACCAAACACTTGGCCACAAACTCTGCAACATCTCTCTTCATACCAGGCCATCAGAACTGCCTCTTCAAATTCTGGTACATCTTCGCCGATCCGGGGTGCACGGCATACCGGCTCCCGTGAGCCTCTCGTAACACTGCGCGCCTCGCCTGCTCCTCGGCTGGGACGTATAGCCTACCTCTGAACCTCACAGCTTCATCCTCACCAAACTCCACCTCGGCCATCGACAGAATTCGAGGTAGCTCGGGGTCAGCACGTTGAGCCTCAGTCACCTGACGACGAATAGCTGGCGTGACTGTCAGGCTCGCAAGAATAGCCGAACCCTGATCCTGAGGGATCTTGAGCCTAAAAGTCATGGCCGGCACCTGTTCCCATAACCTCCACTTCTGCAACAATATCCGACTGACCACCACCTTCCTGCTCAAGGCATCAGCCACGACATTCATCTTGCCAGGCTGATAGGACATAGTGAAATCATAATCCTTCATGTACTCCATCCACCTCCTCTGCTTGAGGTTAAGATCTTCTGGGTAAACACATACCTCAAACTCTGATGGTCAGTGAAAATCTCAAACTTCTCGCCGTACAGATAGTGCCTCTAGATCTTTAGAGCGAAGATCACCGCCGCCAACTTAAGATCATGACTGGGGTAGTTCTCCTTACGTGGCTTCAACTACCGAGATGTATACGCCACAACTCTATCATACTGCATCAGCACAGCGCCCAAACCTACCCTGGAAGCGTCTGTACATACCACGAAACCTCCCGATCCCGAAGGTAACACCAACACCGGAGCGGTAGTTAGCAATCTCTTCAGCTCCATAAAGCTCCGCTCACACTCCTCTGCCCAGACAAACGGCACATCCTTCCATGTAAGCCTGGTCATCGGGGCCGCAATGCGGGAAAAATGCTGGATAAATCTCCTATAATAGCCTGCAAGTCCCAGAAAGCTCCGAATCTCCGTGACAGAACTCGACCTCGGCCACTGCACTACAGCCTCGACCTTGGCCGGATCCACGGAAACACCATCACCAGAAATCACGTATCCCAAAAAGTGCACTTCTCGAAGTCAGAACTCACACTTACTGAGCTTGGCATACAATTGGTGATCTCGCAAGGTCTGCAACATAACCCTCAAATGACGCACATGCTCCTCCGCAGACCGCGAGTATACAAGGATGTCGTCCACAAACACGACCACGAACTGGTCCAGATACGGACGAAACACCCTATGCATCAAGTCCATAAATGCTACAGGGGCATTGGTGAGCCCAAATGGCATCACCAAGAACTCATAATGCCCATACCTCGAGCGGAACGCAATCTTCTCAACGTCAGACTCTCAGATCCGCAGCTGATAATAACCCGACCTCAAATCAATCTGTAAAAACACCTGGGCTGACTGAAGCTGATCAAACAAGTCATCAATCCGAGGCAACATGTACTTGTTCTTTACAGTCGCCTAGTTCAATCGCCGGTAGTCGATACACAACAACAAACTACCATCCTTCTTCTTCACAAATAACACAGACGCACCTCAAGGGGAAAAACTAGGACGAATATACCCCTTGGCAAGCAACTCCTGCAACTGCGCCTTCAACTCTCTCAATTCCGCCGGTGCCATTCGGTAAGGGGCCTTCGACATAGGCGCCGTACCTGGCACTACCTCAATCACGAAATCAATCTCCCGTTGTGGTGGCAACCCTGGCAACTCCTCGGGAAAAACATCGGAAAATTCACACACAACCGGAATATCCTCCACTTCCGGGCACTGCTGATCAACCATAACCACCGAAGCGAGAAAACCCTGACACCCAGCATCAAGCAATCTACGGGCCTTGATGGCCGAAATAAGAAAACGGGGAGAGGAAGACCGGATACCTTGGAAGTAGAAGGTGGGTCTGCTAGGATGCTGGAAGTAGACCCTCTTCAAGCTGTAATCCACCACGGCACGATGGGCCTCGAGCCAATCCATGCCCAAAATCACATCGAAGTCTTGAAGTGGCAATGCATAAAGCCTAGCCCGTAAGTTCCGCCCATCTACCCACACAGGCACCTTCTCAAGGCAATACGGGGTGAGCATGAAATCACCGGTAGGTAACTCCACTGCCAGGTCACAAGACACCTCAGTCACCGATTCCTCGGCACTCTGAGCAAAATCCTCCAAAATGAACGAATGGGACGCGCCAAAATCAAACAAAACTCGAGCCGCACAACCCATAATCGGAATAGTACCTTCCACTAACTGCGACGCCTCAGCCTCTGCTCTGGTCATATGCGTAACTTTGCCTCGGGATCTCTGCCTCCCTACAGTAGCTGACCGTGACAACTGTGGAAACTGACCCTGCTGCTGGTATTGCTGCGGCTGTGGTGGTAACTGCTGGGGCTGAAACTACTGCTGCTGCTGAAACTCGTGCAGCTGACGCGGTCTCTGAGGACAGTCACGTGCCATGTGCCCTGACTGGTCACACCTGAAGCATATCACGGGTGCCGAGCACTGTCTGCCTGGATGAGAATCGCTGCAACGAGGACACGCGCCTCGAGAACCACTCACTGAGCCCTAACGCTGGTAGGGTGCGGGCTACTGAACACTGCTCACTAACTACTGCCTCGACTCCCTGCGATCCTGACGCCTCTTGCCAAAACTGGCGTCCCTAAACAGCTTCTTAAGCTTCGAGCCAAAAGATGTCGAATCTGTTGTTGACGCTACGGACGGAGATGCCCCTGAACCACCTGCCGAGGGCTGGACAGTACTCTGCTACTGCACGGCCGTCGACTGACTAAGACCTATCTGCGTCTAACCGGCACTGCCCTGTCCTCGAGTCCTCTGCAAGTCTCCTTCTAACGCCGCTACTACTCTGCAAGCTGTATCCGGGTTGGCCACACCCGACGCAAGCAGGGGATGCCTCAACTCTGGCCTCAAACCCCTGACAAACTACTCGGTCTTCAACTCCTCATCTATCATAATGTGCGGCGCATAATCCCCCAACTCAATAAACCTGGATCGGTGCTGCATCACCGTCATATCCTCTTGGGTCAACTCCAAGAACTGGCGCATCTTCTGCTATCGGAAGAAGGACGGACAAAAAGCACGCTCGAAAGCCGTTACGAACTCCCGCCACGCGATCTGCCGAAGAGGACGAGACTGGAACACTGCCCCCCACTCTGACGTCCACCATGCCCGGGCTGACCCCTGCAACCGATGGCTAGCCAACATCACCTTCTCATCCTCAGCACACTCCATAGAACTGAGTATCCTCTCCAAGTCATCCAAGCACTCTCGCGCCGTCTCTGGATCTGACTGCCCGCTGAAAAGGGACGGTTGGAACTGCAAAAACTCCTTTAGCACACGGCCACGGCCACCCCGAGACGATGACCCCTCGCCAGCTTCACCCCCTTGCTGCTGAAGAACATACTGATACATGCCCCAGAAGAACTCCTCTGCTCCGGGAACTCTTCCCTCTCTAGCTGCATCTTCCGGAAGCGTTACTCTGCTCTGCCCTTCCTGACCCTCACCTGACTCTCCCTGCTGGGAACGAGTCCTCCTTCTCGGCGCCATAACCCCCTATTAACAGAAAAACAACCAGCGGAGTCAATAAAACACACGGAGCCCTAAGCTAGTGGCAAACTGTATAGGACATTCATGGACCTTCTGCACCACTGCAATCATTTCAGGTTCTTATGTACCTCCACAACCCCGCTCTGATACCAACTGTAATGACCCGAGATCCAAGTACCGGAAAGGAACCGACGCAACTAGAACCTCGGCCCGCCACCCACGAGCCCAAAGACTCGGAACGGTTAAAGGATGGTGTGAGGGTACAAGAGAATCTAAAATAACTGCAGAGCTAGCATAAATAACTAAATAAAATGCATGAAATTAAACAGATAACCACTAAATAGCTACAAGGTCCAGAGTATCTCATGTCCAAAATAAGTACAGCCAACAGAAAAGAAAGTACAAGTACGCGGGGCATACCCCGGCTCTGGTAACTGGCCACTAACCCTGACTAAAGGAACCGCGGTGAGCCTCGGGCGCGCCTCTTGACGACCCCGCCTCACCTAAAAATACAGGGGTGACCCTCATTTCATTGGCTCAATAGGGATCCCGCGGACCCCCACCTCACGTCGAGAAAAACAAGACAAGAAGCTAAATAACAGAAGTATGACAATAACAACAATAAATAAATGGAAAATCTCTCTATAACTAGTCGTACCCTACCGAACAAACCAACCACGGTCCGACAGGAAAATAGGTCCGTACCTGGAAGACAGGAGCACCACCCACTAGAAGCAAAGCCGGATGAGTCCCCTGACGTCTTACACCACGCCTCAGTGTCTCCCTACACGCCCCAGGCGGAGACTGAGACACACAACAAGTACCACGAACAAGGACTAGCTGGGGTCGCACTCGTCAGCACGAGTTCGACTGCCCACAACCACGTGTGCACACACAGACCATGCGCTCTAGGCCAGGCCCTCTAGCTGGTTCTTCCCCCCAGCCCGGACACAGGCTGCAAAGACGAGGGGCCCTACGGTAACCAGCCTAAAAACCGTCTCTCTCCGGGTCACGCTCTCCACCACTCCCAAGTGGGTTCGCACACGTGTGCGCAGGAAAGCTACGTCTAGTGGACAGGTCACTGGAGGTAAGACTCTGACTCACGGAAACCACTGCTCGAAAGGAACGGAGTGGCGGTCCTCCCAGGACCGTCTCTCAACTGGCGGCCATTCCTAGACCGCAAAACAAGCCTAGCGGTCTGCTCCGAGACCGCCAAGCCCAGCCAGGCAGCCATGCCATGGCCGCCACCATGCAAACCACGGGGTTGGCTAGCGGTCTATCGCCAAGCCGCTACCCCCACCAGGCAGTCATCTACTGATCGCAAAACACCAGGAAATGGTCCAGCCCTGACCGCAACCCGGCAGACAGCTCCCAATGGTCGAAAACACGCGCCCCGAGGGTGCTCAGACCAACGAGGCAAACGGTCATCTGCTGGCCGGTACCCAAGGGGTAGCGGTCAGTCGCAAGACCGCTCACCAGACGCAACGGTCCCCTGGGGACCGCTAAGCCCAACCCACAATCCATATCACCTGGCGGCCCCCTAAGGGCCGCCAAGGGAGGGGTAGCGGTTCCTGGAAGGACCGCAACCCCAACCCAAGCACGAAAACGGCGGGAAAGCCCAAAAAACCCGATCCATGCCTCGATCATCCTCCGATGGTGGGGAAACAAAGGGGAGTTCATCCCCAACCCTCCTAGCATGATTCTACACCCATAGATCGGTCAAAAACCCCAAGAAACGAGAGATCCGACGCTCAACCCCAAAACATGCATTTTCACTCTCCCGACTCAAATACTTCCCTCTCGGCCTCTCCTCGGCCTAGAAAACGCGGGGAATGCGGGAAAGAGGGTAAGGATCCGTCCCCCTATCTCAAGGAAGCCCAAAAATCGCCGGATCGCCGCCGATCTCCAAATCTCGGCCGAATACGAATGCCACGCCCCACTCCGCGAGAGTGCCACCTCCACAATCACCTCGCCGCCGCCGCCGTCGTCACCGCGCCGCCACCTTGGTCCGCCACCCGTCACCGGAGGAGAAAGGGCGCCGCAAGCTTGGACGGGGGAGAGGGGCTTGCAACGGTTGGCCGGCTCACGGGGGAGAAAAAGAAGAAGAAGAAAGAAGAAAAGACAGAGAAAAAAGAAAAAAAGAGTTATTTATAGAAAATCCGAAAAATCCGAAAATTATGAAAAATTGAAAAAAAAATTATTTTCTCGATCCTCGGAACATGCTCAACGCACTGGTACCGTCCCGAAGTAGAAGAACGCAACGATTTACCCTGCACAGGGTTTCGAAGGCTCGTCAGGGAAAAACACGCGTAAACCACAAACGCGCTCTGGGACCCCCGAAAGTGATCCGAAACCCACGAATCCAGATCTGAAAAATGTCCGAAAAACCCGAGACATTACACACCCAGGTACCCTTCTCCCTCCTTATGGTGGCACTGTCCATATGCTTAATCTTATATTAACCTCTTCATTGTCTTTCATTTGAATAGCTTGGAACGTATAATGAGCATGGATTATCACAGCTATAGCTCACAGCAAATCAAAAAAGTAAATATACTTATGCAGGTCATAGCATACTGCTAAATGCAGATTTCAGGTTCTAACTATGCATAACCACTACCCTCTTGCATGCATATTTTGACTTCTGAATACCAAAATAAACTCAAAGCAAGAAAAGTAACAAATAACATATGTTCGGTCTGATCAGATGCCTACCTATGATGAGAGATCCTAACCGCTACTGGTTCCTTACTCTCTATCCTTGTTGCATCCCATAACAGCTCCTAGAGGTCTCCCTTTCACACTGGAGAAGATCGTCTACCCCTGCTGAACCTTTTTCCTCCTGCAGCTCTCACGGTTCTCCCTCCTCTCTTCTGTTCTCACTTGGGAGGTAAAGGGGTAACGAGGGGGGTGATCAGGGCTTAAATAGACAGCCCTCAAGTCTAACTAGTGAAAGAATTATTTAAATTTATTTTCTTACTTAAGATATTTGCTACTTGCCCCAATAGCTAGCACTCTAACAGACACCCTTGCCCTTACCTTGTTGATCTCTGGCGGACACCCTGTCCTTACCTTATTGACTTTTGACAGACAACACTTGAGTAGTCTAAAAAAAAAGTCTAGGTGTAAGATAAGGGCTAAAATCCAAAATTAATTGACTTAGTTACATGATTACTCACTTAGGTGTAGTTAAATGAGTTAAAATTCACATAAGCACAGACACACAGAAGATTAAGTTCATATAATCGCTGAACTTTTAAAGCTAAGGTCACTTAGTCGCTAAAAAATGAACTAAATTAATATAGTTGCTAAAATCCTCATAGTCGCAAGCAACGTTCACATAGGCGTAACATAGGCGCACTCTATCGCCTATGTCATCAAAGTTCCATCGACTATCTCAACGTTAAGAGTGCCTATCCATCGACTATCTCAACTTCAAGAGCACCCATCTCATAAAATCTATAGGCTATCTTAACTTAGGCAATAACATAGTCGCAGGAATAACAACTATCTTAATAGCGCCTATCTTCAAAACCTTTAGCTATCTCAGCGCCTATCTTCAAAACTTCAGCTATCTCAGCGCCTATCTTAGGTTAGTTTGAGGAGAGCGCCTATCTCCTCCCCCTATCTCACTTCCTCCGCCTATCTCAACGGTTATCTCAATTCTAATTCAACTATCCAACGACTATCTCAATATCTTAACTCTAGAATTTATCTCAACTCAACCCCAGCAGCTATCTTTTAAACTTCAGCTATCTCTTGGCGAGATAGCCGCCTATCTTACCTCATCTCTTGACGAGACAGCTGCCTATCTTACCTCTTCAGCTATCTCTTGATGACATAGCCACCTACGTCTAAGAACTTCGACTATCTCACTTAGATAGCCGATCTAACATGTTTTCAAGCGCCAATCTTTAACTAACTTATCATCCAATGCTATAACTCGTTATTTGGCATTTTTGGCTTACTCAATGGCCGAATATCAAGAAGTGCTCAACACAGAAATTGTAGGTAACCAAGTTATCTTTCCAATGAGCTCAATTTCATATTATTTGGACATTCATACACAAAGTTAGGCTATAAATAGCATACTACCCTCTTGAAGCTACGAGGTTCTCTTAATGGGTTCAGGTTCACTAAAGGGGGCCCACCTTAATAGACCTCTCAACATAGCTAACTCAATACATTACTAATTTTCCTGAAGTCATGGTGTTACACTTATACTCCAAGAGGGATCCAAAGAGAGATGCACAACTTGGTTGCATCATTGTTTGGTTACAGTGAATATACAGAATATATGCAGCCTTTTTATGGGAATCAACAGTAGAAGCCAGACGATGAGGGAGAAGATTTTTCTAGCTATTATGCAGATTAGTGCATCATTATTTAGGTAGGGATCATTTAATTTCTATAACATTTACTGTGTTTGTAATGTTTATTACACTGCTTGAACCTACTCCATGTTTAATATGTAGTGAATATTAGTTTAACATGTCCAATGTCTACTTCTAACACTTAATCCAATTCACTCACACTTAAATGCATGTCCAATGATTTTTTTTCTGATTCTTTATGATGTTTTTATTTTTTTTTTTGAATTTTTTTAATTACCTGAACGGCTTTCGGCTGGTTTCGACCGAAACAAAACCAAAGCTGCCATCCTTGGTTTTGTCTAATGGATATAGTTTTGATGATCATCCATTAGAAACATACTCCTGTAGGGAACTCGAAAGACTTTTATTTTTTGAATATATGAAATTTGGATTACAATTGGTCTTTTGAGACCTTTATATTTGGCCCCGATTATGTAATCGGGTCTTCGGGTTTACATCTGGTCGCCATCTGATCATTGAGTAGACCTCTACTTACACTTGGATCTCTGGATTGCTTCCATTGACGACTTCGCTGTTGAATTTGCTTCTGATCACTATCAAACTGTTAGATTTGCTCCTAGTCTTTAGCGAACCGTTGGATTTGCTTTTGTCTTCAATTGGATAGTTGGATTTACTTCTGGCAACGATCGGATCGTTGAATTTACTTCTAGTCAAGATCTGACCGTTGAATTTGAGTTTCATCATGATTGGACCCTTCTTGGGTACATCTATAATTTCTAACCCTTTTTGGGTGTTTCTATAGTTTTAACCCTTCCTGGATATTTTTGCAATTTATAACCCTTTCTTCTGTAGTTTTGACCCTTTCTGAGTATTTCCGTAGTTTTAACTCTTTTTGGATATTTCTGTAATTTTGACCATTTCTGAGTATGTCTGCAGTTTTCTGGCTCTCCTGGACATGGATGGCAGTATCGGCCAAAACCGATACGTTTCGGCCAAAACGTATCGGTTTCGGCCTATACCGAAACCGAAACGGGCCTATTCACTGTATTAGGTCCGATACCAAAAAAAATGATTATTTTAATAGTTTCGGACCGAAACCGACTAAAATCGGACTAAAACCGTCCGGTTTCGGCCAAAACCGGACTTGCTCACTATAATTTTTGCCTTTTCTGACTGTTTTGAACCGGTTTCGGCCGAAACCGAAACTGAAATCGAAACCGGTACGTTTCAGTTTCGGTCCTGACCGAAACCGATACTGCCATCCTTGCTCCTGGACTTCTCTGTCATTTCTTGACTTCCCAGAGTATTTTTGTCATTTCTTGACATTTTGGAATATTCCTATCATTTATTGACATTCAGGAGTAGCTCAATCATTTCTTGACTCTCTAAGACATTCCTAACATTTGTTGACTTTCCACAACATTTGTCATTTCTTGACTTTTCGAGGCACAGTTGTAGTTTTCCGGCTCCCTTGGACTTCTCTATCATTTCTTGACTTCCCAAGATATTTATGTAATTTTTGTGACTTCCCTAGATCTTTCTATCATTTGTTGACTTTCCAGGACATTTCTACCATTTCTTGACATTTCTGTCATTTGTTGACTTCCCAGGGTATATTTGTAATTTTTCTAGATTCTCTGGACATTTCTGTCATTTGTTGACTTCCTAGGATATATTTGCAATTTTTCTAGATTTCTTAGACATTTCTATCATTTCTTGATTGTTCAGGGCTTATTTGCAATTTCAAGATTTCCTTGGGATCATCTACCATTTCTTGACTTTCCAGAGTTTATTTGTAATTTCCCACCAGTAGGAGTATTCCCGTAATTTTCCTGAGCATTAAGGTTCTTAGGTTTGATAGTTCCTGGTTAGGTTTAGCAAAGTTCAAGAGAGCGCACACCGCTTCAAGGAAGTGGCATGGCCCCGCTCCACTGAGTTGTGCAGGAAGTGTGACCCTAGACAGGGGTATTTTGGGAACTTCGGGACAGAACATAAGCTTTGTGCAATTTCTACAATGTTCAAGATTTTTATGCAATTTCTAAATAGGCCAGGGTTTGTTCACAATTTCTGGGAAGCTCAGTGGCATTTTGATAATTTCTAAACTCTGAGGATATTTTGATAATTTCTAGAAGGTTCAAGAGTATTTTGGTAATTTCTGAATAACACAATGATGTTTGTGTAATTTTCAAACACAGAGGTTTTTTGTAATTTCTGGACAGACCAAGATATTTTTGTAATTTCTAGACTCTTCTGCAATTTTGGACAGCTAGGGGATGTTTTCGTAATATTTGGATTGAACAAGGGCATTTGTGTAATTTTGACATAAGGCACAGATCCCTCCTTTGTGGGGGCGCACAAGGTAAAAAAAACTTGAGCTCCCATGGGATGCGTTCCATCTCCATGCATCCGTCAACACACCTCCCCGGAGAAATGGCACAAGGGCCATAGCCACATCACGAGGGCATATATGCAAACCAAAGAATTACATAAGGCACAACCACATGGACATATTTGCAAATCCCGAAGGCACATGTGCAACCCTTGTCACACAAAGCACAAAATGATTGAGAGATTGCTTCTCCTTAGACTTCCATCCTCCTTGGGCTACGATCCCCCTGTCTGTGTCTCAAATGAGGACCCCCTTGGGGGCATTTATAGAGTCTGTGTGAGGGAGAGCCCACCCGGGACCGAACAGGTCCCTTGGGGAGCCTATCCGGTCTGGATAGGTTTTCCAAGAGAGCCTACCCGGTCCGGGTAGGTCTTCCCCCCCATTTTCCCACCTTTTTTTTAAGCGAGAGAGAGAGAGAGGTTGGGACACGATAGGTCCCAAATGGGGTCCTATCCGGTCCGGATAGGCCCCTTTGGGGACGTATCCGGGCCCAAACACCTTCTTCCCTTTTTTGTTATATAGAGAGAGAGGGGAATGGGCCCGGATAGGCCCCAATGGGGACCTATCGGGCCCAATAGGTGGATTGAGAGGAGGGTGACCCCAGGTAGGTTCCCCCCATTTCTTTTGACCCCATAATCCAAATTGTTTCATGTACAACTCAAAGCTTATCTTCTGGAATGTATGTGGATCCAACCAATTTCCCAAAAAGCACAGCCCAGTCCAGGCTTCACCTAGGTCAGCCCAGGTCCAACTATGTGGGTCTGGGGAATTTATTTCAGACCAGAAATGTCAGCCCAAACCAGCGAGGACAGTTGGATCCATAAGAGCAGCTCAGCCCATCTAGAGCATCAGGCCAGCCCAGGAAACTGCTTGGCCCATTAGATTGATCAATCCATTGAGTCAGCCCAGTCCATTGAAGTAATGGACATGTGGAACTCGTTGTAGGCACCTTGGTTTAGCTCCATATCACAAGTCTGGAGTTCTTCTCACCTCTGCAGCATAAGACAAGAAGCTAAGTCATGAAACCCAGTGTACAAACTCCATACCATACTTGGGCGTCACATAATCTTCCTCTTCAACAAATATGTCTTCTCCTACTAACTGGCAACTAATGCATTGGACAGTTTCTCTGGGTCCAAAACCCCAGGTCTGACCTTCTTCTCTGCTTGCTGGTCCCCAGAACGTACATGATCTTAGTGCTCTCTCTCTCTCTCCCCCCCCCTACTGCAAGCTACTCACCTGAGCTGACTTCACCTGGAAGTCAGCCAGCTTCTCCAACTCCCAACAGCTGGACTAAACTGGGCTTTCTAAGCTCAGTTCGACCCCTGATAAACTAATCCCTCATCTCTCTCTCTCTCTCTTTCTCTCTCTCCCCCACCCTACAAGCTAGTCACCTGAGCTGACTTCACCTGGAACTCAGCCAGCTTCTCCAAATCCCGACAACTGGACTAAACTGGGCTTTCTAAGCTCAATTCGACCCCTGATAAACTCAGTCCTCAACAGAAAGTAAAAAACATATGCATTTGTCATATTAGTAAAACTTTATTAAAAGATTAATGGATGGAACATAGCAAGTGAGATTTGAATGATCGGAAATCAAATCAGAACCAAAATTTGCTTCAAAGCAGTATAAAGATCCAACAAAGAACAATTGAAACGGCTGATGCTGTCAGTTTAAATTGTCTTCATATACTTTATTTACAGTACACAATCAAACTGTAAGGATCAAAGCAACATTTTTTCCAATCCCAAGACATTGATCTTGATTGAGGACAACATTATAAAGCATCAGGTCAAATGTTGACCCGGCTTTAAAGATTTTGTTTCCTCATTAAACTTTAAAGAAAAAAATAGGTCAGATCCAAAGGATGAAACAGTGTTGCAAAGTTTTAAAATGAAAATAAAATAAGGAACCAGGATAAGCATCCATAACTAGCACATTGTCATTGTTTAAAGAGCATGAAGCTCATTCATGGAATTGTAATAAAGTAAAGACACCACAAACAAAACAAAAGCTAACACACAAACAATGGACATTGAAGCATTTTTCTTCAATTAAAATGATCGCATCAGTTAAGTTATCTATACAGATAGTAAACAAGAATACCTCCACAGCTGTTCGACCATTTAACACTCTTTCCTTATCAATTCCCCATGTAAGGCACTCTGGGTTGCGTCTTCCTTCTCTATCCGTAAAGAAGATGTCTGGATTACTTCGCCCAATTTCAGCTACCCAATGTGGCAAAGGAATACACACATCATCACCAACATTGCCCCCACATTCATGAAATGACATAACCACCTAACAATTGGAAATACAGAAGATCACCAATTAAACCTAATAATTTTAGCAACTGCTTTGTATCAAAAGAACAAAAGAACGCAATAATTTGACATATGTGGAAGTTGATTGGGGACAATGCAAAATTTGCAACTTGCAAGGGCAGAATACAAAATAACATATAAAACCAGCTCATTAATATTTAATGCTTGTGATTTTGCAGCACCAATTAAGCACAGCAGCCAGTGGTCATCATCATTGAACATGTGAAATTATTGTACTTGGGAGAGAGATGATTCTTGTACAACTCTATAACAATCAAAAATAAATATGAACTCATCCTAATATGATCACTAGTAACCATCCAGATACAGGATTCAAGTCAAATGATATTTAGGATGCAACTTGGAAATTTTAAATAACCCAAAGGCATAGACAAAATGCAAGTTGGAAAATATGATCACATTGCCACTTGTCAGGGGACAAATGACTTGGAGATTTCCCAGCAAAAGGCTCACTAGATCTTAACCTAGTATGATGCTGAGAGCTAAACAACCAAAGAAAAACTGTTGGTTCATGTTCATTTACTTGCCTATTCTCAAATAAGAATTAAGACAAAGATAATGGTAGGACAATGAAAGGAAGTAGTGATGGGAGAAATAATCATAAGAAATCACGTTGACATGGGGAGAAAAAACTAATTATAAAACATCGAGTTACCACTCATCAGCGACAGTGTATTGCATTAATGGAGCTCGAACCTTCCATAAAAGCATTAATGGAGGTTGAGCTCACCTGCAGCTTAAGCTTAAGCTCACGAACAATCTGGAAAAGTTGCTTATACCCATGCCAGTTGTATTCCTGGGGTGCATGTGCCTCAACAATTCCCCACCAACAGTCAACCATAATGCCATCAACATTAACCGACTTTAATACCCGCAGTTGCTTCATCAAGCCATCTGGATCCACCAGCTCACACTTCATGTTGATAACTCCCAGCTGTCATTGAGTCACAATAATTAATGTCCTCCAGAACATAGAATGTTTGGGAGTGAGAAATTTTTGCAGAGTAGAAAGAGAGAGGTTAAGGTCCACATGTTCAAAGAGTAGCAGAGCTAGAAACATTCTTTTTGTTCCGTTGCATGGGGTGGGAGGGACAGAAAGTATTTTATTATAGGGTTTTAAGAATAAAATGAAAATGTTAAAAACATGTTTCTAGAATGGGTTGAAAAGCATAAAAATTCTTGTAAAGGGACTTTGAAAAAATAAAGACATTGTATGTAAAATGGCACATTCATGGCTAAACTGAAAGTTATGCACTAGAATGGCAACTCCAATGCATAACTACCCAGAATAAGGTTCCACCATCAGAAAGATTTCCCTTTTCCGCCTCTTGAGAAAAACACAGAAATTTGAATGATTAACATACAAAACATATAGACTTATGCGGTTATGACATCTCTAGAATACAATAGAGTAAACAATGAAAGGACAACCAAAACCTGATACGACCCTCCCCGAAAAGTCATCAAATTATGCATAGAACAGCCACGTCCGGGGGGGGGGGGACACAATTTCCCAGAGTAATATTTAATGGACAACAAGCAAACGAACTCACTGGTAGCATCACGTATACTGGTACATAAGGTGTACCCGCAAAGTCACGCTCCAGCATCCTCGGAGGGCCATCCAACATCTGAAAAGTAAACCGCAACAAATCGGCTAAATTGATCGGAATAGGATGGGAAAAACCGAAGGGTTAAAAAGCCGCAAGGTCTCACGAACCATGGGCTTTGACCGTATTATATACATCTCTGTGGAAAAAGAGACAAGAAGCTCCCGTTGAACTGATCTCACAACGAATACAAACTTCCGGCTCACCTGCTTGTCATCGATGGCGTCCATGCAGCTGGGGACCAGGGGGGAGTCCTCGGTGGTCCTCTCCCCGCCTCCCCTGTCACCTCTGATCACCGCGGACGCCCGGGGCCGGCCGGACACCTCGTAGGGGCCGGGGACGTACACCCCCTTCATCCTGTAGGACCGGAAGTCCCCCGAGCGAGCCCCGGCCGGATAGACGCCCCGCAGCGGCACCGGGTTCTGAGCCGGCGACATGGACCCGGTTGCCCCCGGCGGCGTCCCGGCGGGCCGTCCTGCCTGCAGCAGATGAGCGGACAAGAAGCCCATTTTTAGCGCCTCGGGGAAGTAGCTCCGGTGAAGGAACGGGAATCACAGAGCATGCCAGCGGCAATGCCAACAGAGTCGTATGAGTTCTTATTAGTTCACATGATCCATATCGTGGGTGTAGTCTTTCTTCTTTCTAATCATCAGCTTTAGCACGGGAATGACCTCCCTCCACCCTCATAAAAAGCTACAAAAGAGCCTCTTTTATAGTTTTAGTTATTATAGTTATAAACTTATAATCAGGCTCTTTTGAAGTAAACCCTTGTGTATTTGTGGAAAACCTCTAATAGAGTAAATATATATAAGATAAAAACCATATGAAAGGTTAGACCGTTAGAGTCGTTAGACACCTATACCCTTACCGCCGGCTAAGGTAAATCAGGGGTTATTTGCAAATAGTCATTGTCCAGGAAATGTCTGTAGATACATGATTTCTTTGGGGGACTACGTGGAAAAAAAACCCGGTTGTTACGACTTGCAAGGAAGCGTTCCCGGCCTCTGACTGATAGGGCGTCGTCATTAAACGGGCGACCATGCAGATCCTACAATGGCGGGAGTTCCTCCAACTCAGTAACGTCCTTCGATCAGGACCGTTGGTCCAGAGGATCGGTGGATCCAGGGGCAACTCCACAGGCCGGCTTGAATAATTGGCCAAAGTTGCCACCCCCACGTTACGACTTCTTAGGGCAGACGTCACGGCAGGTCCCGCCATCCAACGGTCACCAATGACAGGGAAATTAAACGGGAAAGGAAAGGCAGAGGAGGAGGAGAGAGAGAGCGCGCACAAAGGGCAGAGAGAGAGAGAGAGAAAAGCGGACTTCTCGCGGGGTGAGGTGGGGTGGGGGTGGGCCGCCGTGGAGAGCCGTGGGGCCTCATTATTCCACTCGCATCCCCGAGATCTTTTGAGACAAAGGAGACTCTGATCGGATCACGGTTGCCCTTGGCGCGCACCCCCCCCCCCCCCGCCCCCCACCAAAACCCCGGGGCTTCCATGGAAGCTGAGGAGGAGGAGGAGGAGGAGGAGGAGATGGTGGGGCTGTTGGTGAT
This sequence comes from Amorphophallus konjac, assembly GCA_022559845.1. Classification (NCBI taxonomy): domain Eukaryota; kingdom Viridiplantae; phylum Streptophyta; class Magnoliopsida; order Alismatales; family Araceae; genus Amorphophallus; species Amorphophallus konjac. The sequence goes on along the minus strand of JAHNEJ010001405.1, from coordinate 101,036 downwards.
GGTGGAGGGGAGGGGGAGCAAGGCCAGGCGGGGACGCACCTGGGAGTTGTTGGGGCGGGAAGGGAAGGTGGTGCCATCGGGGAGGACGGTCCAGCCGGCCTCGCGGGCGAGGGCGCCGATGACCTCGTTGATGTCGGCGCGCACGCGCAGGTTGTAGTTGCCGTGGCGCCGGAGGCCGGAGAGGATCCGGGCGGTGATCGCCCGCCGGTGCCGCTCCCGCAGCTTGGTCCGCTCCTTCTCCTCCTTGGGCCGGCACCGCCGCATCCCCCCGCTGCCGCCCGCCCCCATCATCATCATCATCATCTGCTGCTGCTGGTGGTCGGCGTCACCGCCGCCGCCCAGCTGGGGGTGCTGCTGCTGCTGCTGTAGGAATCTGTTGCTGCGCTCGTGCGCGTCCGCGGGCACCCCTCCGACCACCATCGCCCGGCCGTAGGCGCCCCTGCCGCCGCCGGCCTGGGCTTTGTCTTCGTCGTCGTCATCGTCCTCTTCGTCGTCTTCCTCCTCTTCCTTCACATCTATGTCCAGCTCCTCCTCGTCGTCCTCGCTCGTCTCTCCCAGCTTCTCCATTCCCTGGGTCATTCCTCGCGCCCGAGCTCGGAACCCTAGCCGCTGTTCCTCATCTCCGAAGAAGCATCTGCTTTCTGGACGAGACGCGGATCTGGGGAGGAAAGGGAGACGCCTAGTCCGAGATCTCTGCAAATGCTATCTCCAGAGCTCGGATTGCAGCTCCTCCATAGCCATCCCCCCGCAGCAGCGAACCAGATCTTCTCGGAACAGGGGAAAGGATCGGGATTACGTATTTGGCAGATCGAATTCGAGAGAAGGGGGTGAGAATTCCTAATTTTAGCAAATCTTCCCTTTCTCCGCTCCAGATCCTCCCCGGCCGCGCGGAAGCCTGCTCCCCGGTCCACAACAGGAACCTCCGCGCCACAGCTCGAGGAGAGGACCCCCGGCCGGCTCCCTCCGGCGGACCTCCGGCGATGCGGCTGCCGGCGGGCCGACGCGGACCCGAACAACGCCGGAGGGGACGCACTCCTCCGGAGAGATCCTCGGGGGAGGGGGTCTGAAGGGGGAGGGAGGGGTCCCGGCGGGCCACGCCGGCGGGGCCACCGGCGGCGTCCCGTGTGGGCGTGAAGGTGGGACGCGGGGTCTCTAGGGTTTCGCTCGTGTGCGGCCGCGTGTTGGGGCTCAATGTTTAGCACGGATGCCCTCCGCCTCCGCATGCGGGAAGGGAGTAGAGAGGAACGGGTGGGGCGATGCAAGTGGGATCGGACGGCCTAGGATGGGACACGTATAGCACGTTCAGATGGCACGGATCGTGCCTTGGCGGTTGGGGGGGGCGCGGGCGCCGAACGCATTGGCGAGACACGAGTTGGTTGGTCTTGGTGCAATTCCGGTTCGGCGACTTTATAACAGTTTAGAATACATTATTCTAGGTGAATACGAGTGAATTATTATTTCAATTTTTAAATTTAATAATTTATTTTTATTTTAAATTTATGTCAAAAGATCAAATGAGTTGATTTTAAAATAAAAATATTAACTCTAAGTTTAGAAGTAATGTTTTGGGTAACGTCGGTAATGCACCGAGTTTGTTTGGGTAACGTAGACGTCATTTTTTATTTTTTTTATTTATTTTTTTAGTGAGGTTTAAGATCTTTTAACGACACTTTGCACAAAACATTAAAAATAGTTCGGGGTTTGGTACGTCTTGTGTCGTATTGGTCTCTCGGCCAACCCTCCGCCACGCGTGCGGGGCCTCGAACACAAGTTTAAAGTGGTAAACCGATTCGGCCATTGTTTTATCATTAGTTTATCTCACGTAACGAGGAGGCGTCTACGCCGGATCCGAGACCGGTAGAAAGCAGATTGATATTATCCCAATCAAAACGTCATTTACTCGAGACTCCGGGTCGCTCGGACCGGACCCGCCAAAAAGTGAGTTTTTAGATGGGTTATTTTGGACCGATTTAATTGGAGTCTCAATAGAATCAGTTGACGATGGAGATGGTAATACATCTTTTGATGCCCTGATTTCTCTTTTTTTTTTATAATAAGAATGCTTGTTTTGTTGGCAGGGGTTGAAATGAACAAAAAAGTATGCCGAGATCCCTACAGAGGAAAGCGTCGGGTAAGTACATGAGATTGAGAGCTGTTTGTTTTGAGTATACCAGAAGTTTGTAGTATCAGGCGATGCTCAAACGATTGGCTTTTAAATTTTTTTTCGTAGAAAATGGTTTAGTATGCTTTATGACACTAGTTGACCTAGCAAATGTTATTCGATGTCACACTTCCAGCGTGCGGATCACCGAATCATGGTTTGTCGACTCTGGTGTGTTGTATCATATTTGAAAAAACTCGATATATTACGGATCACTCTCAAGATCAGTCGAGTTAAATCGAGTCACAGTGAGAGAGAGAGGATCAACCATGCCATATTTTTTTATTTATCTCTAAACATTTTTTTTGGATCATACAAGGAACCATCCATCCATCACATGAAAATATGCAAACTTAGATATACAAAGAGGCCACCCACGTGAAAGAAGAATAATTTGAGCAACAGAGACACAGTCGCGAAGCCCACGGAATAGAAACCTTGCAGCAGAGTAATTTGGAAGCAAATACATAAGCCCCATCAACGAGGGACAGAGATGGAAGAAGAACAATCCGCTGCAGCAGTGGACGGGCTTCAACCGTAAGGGGGAGAGGCTGCAGTCGGACAACAGGCAAGTAGGACGTGGGATCTCGGAAGTAATGCATCCACCTTGGAGTATGAATGAAGTGTCTAAATTTAGCGAGGGGGCCTGCATATACAAGATGATAAGAAGATGATCCAGGTCTGCCATCGTGAGTAAGGATGTCAAAAATATCTGTAAATTTAATTACTTGTATCACTGTGACCCGTGACGAGTAGGGTAATATTCAGATAAATAGATATAAATTTAGATTTGAGAATTTTTAAAAATATTCATTTCATATTCGGATTGAATAATGTAGAGGCATACAATTGATTTCTATGTCATGTACCACCTTCTCTATTTATTGAACGGGAAAGTCGTCTCGCACTCATGGAGGCCTACAAACATCAGAAAACAAGGGACGTCAGAAGGAGTCCCGGGTGTTATCGCAGGAGACAACTCTCCGATGCTTAAGTCATCAACGGGCTAATGAAGAGTAGAGAAGAGCAAGTGAGAGAGAAAGAGATATCGTAGTAGGGGGCCGAGGAGCCGTGTAGATCCTCCAGACGAGTGCTCGCCGCTAGCTCCCAGTGCTCACTCGGTGAGTGTTCGCTGGACGGTAAGATCGCCGGAGGGGACTTTCCTTCGAGTGTGGACTGTGGTCGTTGCTTTCTCTCTGTATAGCAGGGCTAGTAGCTCTATTTTCGGGTGTAGCGGTTTGGCAGAATCGCTCTATTTTCGGGTGTAGCGGTTTGACAGAATTATCCACCGTGTCCTCCTCTCCTCTATCGATGTCCTTCTTATAGGGGCTGTCCTGGAGCGGGAAGCCTTATCCCTTGATAGGGAAAGGCGTGAGTAGTGGAGTAACACTTTCCCGCTATAGTGGCGGGAGTTTCCCGTTGGGGGCCGATCACCCAGGCGTCGGATGGTCCCGAGGCGAGTATTACAGCACTCGTGGGGCGTGCTCGTCCGTTATGGGATTAAGGCTGACGTCGTGGGGGGTAATGGTCGGTCGTCGGAGGGTCTTCCGGCGATCATTGCGCTTGGGCCGTAACTTTTACGCGCTGTAGAATCCGATGCCAAGTTAGATTGGGCCGCCCCTTGATGGGCCATGACTGTTTGGGCGCCTCTTGGGCGCGTTGTAGAAGCGGGATTGGACTGGACTCATCGCTATTGGGCCGATCTTGGGTCAAGCTGGATTTACCCTCCTCAAATACGTATAATCAGTTCTTAATAACTCACTCTTTATATTGAGCCTATGATTTTGACATGAACTCAATTCACTGTCCGTCTTTTTGTGTACGTGAATTTGACATTATTGTTAAAATTATAATGACGTTTTTGTAAAACATAAAATTTTTTTTGAGAATGAAAAAATCGATCAGGCTTCTTTTTTCCCACTTCTCACGGATCCTACATTCTTTTGGATGTGGATGTTGACTCATATTTTTTAGACGAATATGGATATTCACCGGTATATCCATACTCACGATGGATATACCCAAATTCATATCTGCGAAAATAATAAGGTACTATTTGGGTATGATATTTGTAAAATTTTCGTGAATAGGATATGATATTAGTTTAGTCAAGTCGAACTCTGTCCATTTACATCCCTAATTGCGAAGGGGACAAAGTTTTCATCGAACACAAAATCGTCGATGATTCCGCCGAAGAAGGTGAGGGTTTTGGGAGAGTTAACTATGACCAATCTCAAAACTTGGTGCCAAACAATGTTGATGAATGTTCTTAAATGATGTTTAAACAAACGTCACTAAGTTACATTTGGAAATAAAACTTAAAAAATATATATGACAGTTCAAGGATAAAATATGGATAAAGATTTAAAATTTTGTATGCTAGTTTTTTATTAAATAATATTTTGATTTTAACTATTATATTTATTAATCTCCAAGTGGATGATGTATTGAAATTTACGCATTTGAACGGGTGAAAAAAATAACGGAATTGATATGGTAATACTCTGGTCGAAAGGTCAGCGGAAACTAGTGATGTAAATTTGTCAAGGCCGCCTCAGAATCCAACACAATAAGCGTGAGTTTTAGGACGCGTTTGGAACGGATTGAGGAGAGGGATTTTGAACTCTCCAATTATTGGAATCTCTCTTCCTCTAAAAATATTTCCAAATATCTCAATGTCCCATCATCATTTATTTTATGACAAATTTCGAGATTTATAGACAGGTAGGGAGAAAGAGAAGGAAGCTATTTAAAAGGTGCTTCTTCTCTCTCTAAAGAATTTTGAAAAAATTCTTCCACCCTCAATCTGTTCCAAACGCGTCCTAATAGGTTTGGGTTGTCCTCGGCCCTTAGGTTATGATTTTGAGTAATTCTTACTGTAATATATGAAATTTGACGTCATTTTTAATTTCCACCCTTTATTGGTCCACATGTGACCCCCGTAACATGTGATTGACCTAACTCAGGAGATCAAAAGACACACGACCTATACCCTTGAAGTGAGGCCCGCACTTTTTTCTTTTCTCTCGCAACGGAGAATATGTGGACCAAATGGTAGTGGCACGGAAAAATTCTTGAGTTTGTCTCGTCGCATGTCTTCGTGTCTAAGGCTGCGGTTGAGAATCACTATTGCCGGAAATTCTCCACTAAAGTGTTAATTTCCAATAAACATCTCATGACTCGTCTAAATTTTTAAGTTGATTTAAATTTTAGAAGAGAGAGAACATACAGACATAAACGAGTCGACCTCTCTACTTCTCAAAAACGGTGGGGACGTGAGTATGGAGGATTTCTCATGACGACGAGTAATCTCCCCTATGTCCGACATATGTATTATAATTATATTATTTAAAATATAAATCAACGGGTTATATTGTTAATCCGTTGAGACGAGATTCTAACATTTAAAATCTCCGACAATATTTAAGTGTTATCACACGTCCGTCCCTGTGTATTGACTTCCACATTATAAAAAAATATCCGAAAGAGAGAGATAGAGACACATGACCGCGCTCTATCCCGAATCTTTCAAAGCCGAGGAGAGGGAGCTTCAGAGGATTATGTCATCGTTATAATCCACCCTCTGCCGGTGGATTTGTACGATGCATAGATTTTTTTAAATGTAAATCCGATCGACACGTTTATCAAATTGAGCCTCGGTACATCGAGAGATCCTCGGCTGATGCGTTAGATGATTTTTTTTTATGAGAGGGAGTGTAGGTATACGGGGGTGACATTTTCAAAATTCTGAAAATAATTTCCTGTGAAGATTTTTGGGGGGATTTTGAAAGAAAATATCTCATCCACCTCTCCTTTTTGTAGGTGGTATTTTATGACGTGATTTTACGAAGAAGGGTAGAGTGGATATCTTAGGTCATTTAAGCTCTCCCCTCTCGAGTGGGAGCCCACAATGCGCAAATGGGATTTTTCACTTTTATTTTTTTTTCAAATCCGTACGTACGACATAATGACGTCATGGATCCTTTTCAAATCTCAGTCACCATCCGAATCAAACGGCACCTAAGAAAACGGGGGTACACCGCGCAACAGAGAGGGCGGTGATACGACCAACTTCGTATGGAGCGTGGCCCCCACACAAAGAAAATCCGCACAACAATGCGTGCAATAAATCTTTCTCACAATTCCTAATATTGTACCAAGTATTAATGGATTTTCCCCCATCCAAGATCCGATTCAGATCGGAGACGAATTGGGTTTTTGCACAAGACTACTGCTGGCCCAACTAAACCCACCCCATGTTGGAGCAGTTGGTATAATCCTCTCTCTCTCTCTCTCTCTCTCTCTCTCTCTCTCTCTCCAACGTTGCATGGAGCCGAGGGCAACACCCAGTGTGTGTATTTGAGTTGACTATGTTGCCAAGTTTTAAACGGGTCCTCTTACCAAGTGCCATATACATAGATGAAGAGTACTGGGACTTGCATGGCTTGCCGTTTCTCTTGCAAATCACCACCATTGGTTTCAATTCACATGGACGTGTCATCATCACTATTTTTTTAACTCTTATATCACGTCACATCCACAGACGAATTAATAGGGGGACGCGTTTCAATTTGAGTCTCACTTGCTGCACTAGGGTGTGGTGCAACTAGTCTTTTTTATCCTTTTTATTTTCTAATTGTTCATAATCCAACCACACATGAGTATTATCGGATCCTTGAAAAAAATTAATAAAAAAGATTGAATCTGCGTGCATGTCCAAAATCATGGGCCAACTATTTTAGGTCCATTTAGAACATCAGTCATTTTTATATGTTTAGTGTACGCCCGGGGGTTATTATGCACTTTGGATGTGCAATAGATTTTATGCTTTTTATTTTTTTAAAAAAAAATTATAAAGCGGGATCTAAGTCATTCAACTTGTGATACAAGACACACTTCTGCCAGACGGTCGAAAAGGTTTAAAAAAATTAAGATCAAATAAATAATGTTACATCTATTTTTTTAAAAAATTAACTATTTTTAAGTTGACTTAAAAAATTTATGTGACTTGTACCACAACTCCTCTCTCTCTCTCTCTCTCTCTCTCTCTCTCTCTCTATGTGTGTGTGTGTGCACGCGCACGCGCAGAAGGGCATTTGTGTTGGGGATAAATACGTCTTCTATGTCATGAAGAACATGCATAACACTTCATGTAGATCCGAGTATCATTATGTTAAGTTCTCTGTCATAAAAAAAAGAACAAAGAATCAGCCCAACGAAAACATGATTATAGGCCATAGGTGCCTATGATGAAACCACCAAGCGACGGATCGAAGCTCCGACACACTGTAAACAAATGCACCCATAGTATAGTTTGATCACAAATTCATGTGAATATGTGATCAATCTATCCTCTTTTTGCTGGTAATAGTGGATGTTAGAGATGTGTGTGACCGAGATGCATGAGACTCAGTGAGGGGAAGGAATCTACTTATTATGGGAGGCGCCTACACGTGCCCAACACTAGTATGAAAGAGGAGCAACCCCAAACAAATAAATCCCACACCTCATGATGGAGGTGTGGATGGAAACGGTGACCACCTCCTTCCAAAGGATTAGTTAGGACAAGTGAAGTTGAAAGAATTTCTCCATAGCCCTCTTTGATAATGGAATAAGAAAAATTAGATTAATTTAAATTCAGATAATTTTATTATTTTATTATTTTATTATTTTAAAATTTATCCAGATTAAAGTGAATAACTCATTCTATTTTTTTGACTAGAATGAGTTATTCCATGAAAATTTAAATTAAAGATGAAAAATTTTATTCATCTTATCAAATTATATTTTTATTTATTTTTCACATTAAGAATCTTTATTCCACTCTTATTCCATTATAAAAATTCCCATTAAAACATGTAACGTTTTTTTTTGTAAACATACCGACCGATATTCATTCATACCAAAAGGTCAGAGTACATGGAAACAAGAGTACATGGAAACAGAGACCCAAATCGAACAGGCAAGCCATTCCTGGCCCATACCGACACCATAGCGACGTACAAACAGGACGAAGACCGACGGAATAGTAGAAAAACGAAGCCGACCACCGAGGATGGGAGCTCTTGGAAACTCTGAAGAAGGACCAGCCGATGCTGAAAGTGACAGAGGTCTGTAGATGGCAAAAGAGTGTCATCCACCCTCGTGAAAAAAAGAAACAATGATGCAAAGTAATGATGAAAAGGTGATTGCCAGAGAGGTGGAGACAGCAAGGGACGTCCACCCTCGTCTGTCCTAAGAGATGGAAATGACGAGGTCAACTCAAGAAGAGAAAGAACATAAAGGAGAGAAAGGAAAGAAGGATGTGAAACGAACTCCGGTACGTGGCGGAGATAGGGGTCGGAAGACCCTCTCGCACAAACTAACCCCTTCCCGGTAAGCGTGACTTACCGTTCCACGAGCAGTTTTCCATATACCAGGAAATCCGAGAATCTAAGTAACAGAAATGGGGAGGCACGAAGACTCAGAAACTGCAGCGGTGTATCGTTCTCCAGAAAATTACAAAGACAATACGAACCAAGATATACCACCACAAGACATTGGTCTTTGTGGGGTTCTAACAGCGATGCAGTAATATCAACACTAATGAATATATATGTATGTATTAGGACCACCGCGAGACATTGGCCTTACGGGGTTTTTATTGCAATATAGATAATAAACATGAGTATATATACATAAGACCACCGCGAGATATTACTCTCCGCGGGGTTTTTACTGTAATATATATAATAAAAGGCTTCGCGAGGAATTACTTCCGTCACGTGCACCTTCGCGAGGAATTACTTTCGTCGCAGGGTTTAGACAGAAATTTAAAGAAATAAAATGACAGAATGAAAAAGGTTTCGCGAGGAATAACTTCCGTCACGTACACCTTCGCGAGGAATTACTTCCGTCGCAGGGTTTAGACAAAAATCAAAGGAATAAAATGACAGAATAAAAAGGCTTCGTGAGGAATTACTTCCGTCACGTACACCTTCGCGAGGAATTACTTCCGTCGCAGGGTTTAGACAGAAATTTAAAGAAATAGAATAACAGAATAAAAAAAGGCTTCGCGAGGAATGACTTCCGTCACGTACACCTTCGCGAGGAATTTCTTCCGTCGCAGGGTTTAGACAAAAATCAAGAGAATAAAATGACAGAATGAAAAAGGCTTCGCGCGGAATGACTTCCGTCACGTACACCTTCGCGAGGAATGACTTCCGTCGCAGGATTTAAACAAAAGAGAAAATTGACAGGAAAGAAAGTGGGAAGGGGATGTGATCGCCAGGGGCTGAGAGCCCCACAGGGAATGTCTGATCACGTTTGACCGCTGAAGCGGGAGCAGTGCGGGTCCTCTCTTCCTCTTTAGTCGGCCGGCCGACGAAGAGGGCCTTCTTTGGTTACCCGGATTTTATTATCCCTTTTTTTTTGTTTTACTTTTTGTTATTATATATTTTTTTGGGGGTTTTGTGGCTTTTATTATTTTTATGTTCTTATATCTTTTTAAGAGAAAGATGAGAGAGCAAAGAGAGAAATCGGGTGATAGATGGTAGAATAAGGTAGTACGTTGTAGGAAAAGAATACTAAGAAAATATAGACAGGATGAAAATTTTATTTTAGATAAGACAGAGAAGAACGGAGATGGAGTTTTAATGATATATAATACTAATAAGGGAGAGGAGATAGACTTATTGTTAAACGAAACGTAAAGGATGATGAAGATGGAAATTTAACAACAAATAATAATGATGAAGGAAAGAATTAGGATAGATGAGAGAGACAATAGCCGGGTACCTCAAAAGGAGGGATGACCTCCTACTCTTTTGGTTGACGGAAGAAGCGGGATCCCCGACTGGTTAACCCTGCACGGAAAACAAATGAAGAGAAACAACAACGAGATAAGGACGACGGTGGTGTAGCATCAATTCTTTAGAAGCTGATATTGAGAATAGCATAAGAGAACACTAACCTGGTTGGTAGTATTTAAAAACCCCTTTTAGACATGAAAAGGTAAGTAGATGATATGATGAATGAACAAAGAGGGGTCTCTCAGGAAGAGAGACACTATATGAACGACAAGTAATGCATGCATATGTAACTAACTGAATGAAAACCAGATAACAAGGGGGGAGAAAATTTATTCAGAGATGGATGATGGGCTTTGGATGAGCTCCTCCGGCAAGGTGAGGATGAACCAGGCACGCAGCACAGCAGAACGACTGCTTTAAAGTCTCTTTTCCACTTCAAATCAACACGTGCATACGTTCACAGACACGTACCCCTACACGAACACACACATACCCATATACATGAACGGGAATACATCTATAAAGAGGGGGATCGAAAGAGAGAGGGTTGAAGAGAAAGGAAGAAAGGGAGAAAGAGGAGAAGAACTCTTTTTTTATAGAGATTTTTACTTTAGTTTTACATATATAGCGTATATATATAGAGAGAGAGAATATGAACTATATAAGATATATATATATATATAGTATATGTATATATGTTATATATACATAAGAGAGGGAGAGTGACCCGAGAGTGAGGGATGAAGGGAGTTGGTGAGAAAAAAAAAGACAATAAAAATAAAAAAAAGGGGGGTGGCGAAGGCAGAGAGGGGAAGAGAGAGTGAGAGGGGGAGAGAGAGAGAGAGTGAAAGAAACATGGAGAAGGGGAAAGAGAGAGAGTCAGAGAGACGGTGGTGAGAGGGAATAAAAAAGAAAAAAAATGAGAGAGGGAGATCGAGAGAGAGAGAGAGAGAGAGAGAGAGAGGAGCCGAGAGAGACAGTGAGAGGGAGGGAGAGACAGAGAACGAGAGGGAGAGGAGGAGAGAGAGAGAAAGAGGAAGAGAGAGAAAGAGGAAGAGAGAGGGGGGTGGGCGCGAGAGGAGAGATGAGACGGGGGAGAGACAGAGACGGGGAGAGAGGGAGGCGGGAAGAGAGAGAGAGAACGAGACAGGGAGAGAGGGAGAGAAAGAGAGACAGAGGGAGAGAGAGATGGGGGGAGAGAGGGGGTCGTTGGCGGCGGAGCGCAGGGAGCGGCGTCGGGCGTGCAGGGCGTAGGCGGCGGCGTCGGGGCGACCGGAGGTGAGGGCGCTGCGGCTGGAGGTGGCGTCGGGGCCGGAGGAGAGGGCGCTGCGGGCTGGGGGCGTTTGGCCGGAGACGGCAGCGGGGCAGAGGCGGCGTCGGGGCAGCGTCGGGGGCGGCCGTGTGCGAGGCCCGAGGCTGCCGGCGAGAGCGGCGGCGTCGGGGGCGGTCGTGTGCGAGGTCGGAGGCGGCCGGCGGGAGCGGCGGCGTCGGGGGCGGCCGTGTGCGGCGGACAAAAGGGGCCGTTGCGGCCCCTTGTGGTTCAAAGGGGGGGCACGGGCGACGAGGCCCCCCCTGCGAACTACCTTTTTTTTTAGCTTTTTTTGTTAGAAAGAGATTGAGGGAGGGAGAGATCAGAGGGAGAGAAAAGAGAGGGAGTAAGGGAGAGAGAAGAGAAAGAGGGAGAGAACCGAAATGAAAGAGGGGGGGATGAGGGAGGAAGAGAGAGGGAGATGGCGGAGGGTGGCTTCTGTGGTGGGTGCAGTGGTGGTGGGTGCAGAGAATGAAAAAAAAAAAAAAGGAGGTGCCGGTGGCTTACGAAGGGGAGATGCGGTGGAGATGGAGGCAGAGGAAGAGAGTGGGTGAGTGGAGAGGAGGCTGACCGAGGAGGTGGCTGTGGTGGCTGCAGAGGGAGAGAAGGAGAGAGGGAGGGGAGACGGTGGAGGTGGTTAGCAGGCCCAGGGGGTTGAGAGGGTGGTTGTTGTGGGGAGAAAAAAAGAAAAAGGAAGAGGGAGGTGGAGGTGGCAACGTCGGAAGTGGAGAGGGGGTGGCTTCGTGGGTGCATGCAAAAGAGGGGGGGTGTGTGTATTGTCAGGGGATTCGATGGGGTGGTGGGTTACGGAGGAGGTGAGAAGGGGAGAGAGAGTGTGTGTTAAAGAGAGGGGGGCAAGATCTTAGAGACCCGGGAGGGGAGTGAGGAAATAAATTATGTAATAAAAGATGGGGCCATGTCCATTAAATTTTATTTATTTTTTAGAACAAAAGTGGGCCAAGCCCATTAGCACACATCTATATATTTTTTTTATTTTTGAATAGGAATGGGCCAAACCCATTAGCACAAATGTTTTCTTTTGGTATATTTTTTGAATAGGAATGGGCCAAGCCCACATGATGAACCTTCCCCCTTTTTAGGATTAAAAAGATGGACCAAGCCCATTAACACACATTTTTTTGTTTTGTGTAGGAATGGTCATAAGCCCATTAACAAGAATTACTATTCAAGAAGCCACAGATTATTAGATTAAATTAGAGATTACTCAACTAACTTAAACGTGCGAGCTGCTTTGGGGCGTCTTAGTGTAATACGGGATCTGCTCAGCATAATGCTAAAATGTCGTGTCTACAGCTGCCGCGGCTTGGCGTCTTCTTTGCAGGGGAATGACACGGAGTGGAATGAAATAGAAGTGTAATGAAATGGAGTAGGGAGTGGACTGAAAAGTGGATGCCAAAGCGTGATGAGACACGTTTTTAACACTACGTGATTGGAGTCTTTCCTGAGTTTCAACAAAACAACCTTGAAGAAGGTCCTCCGAAATCAACGACTGTTTGGCTGGACATAACAAAATACTAACAGAAAGAGGGACCAACTTCTCGGCGTGGAAGTACCTGAGTCGTAGACCCGCAGGTTTCACCTTGGGGAGCGGCTACCAGCCAATGTGGAAGTGCTGCGACCAAGGTGAGTCCAATGGAGTAAATAAAAAGGGTAGCTGATAAATCCAAACAAAGGTCTCTTTCGGCCAACAAGCCCAAGATGGTTTCACAGAAACTCAGTACTCGATTCAGAATGGAATATCCCGTATTAATCAAGAATTTAAGCACAGCGGCCCTCACAATCGAGTTAAATGAATGATCTTCCACAGTGATATCAAAGTCCTACATGAATGCATGCTGGGTTTAAAGGAAAAATTAAAACAAACTAAAAGTAGAAAATAGCCAAGAATAATATTGTTGAGTTGCTTAGGACGGGTCAGGATACCGGTTCGATGAGCCGATACTGAGCCGGGGGCCCGTTTATCCACGCACCGACTTCACCGAATGGAACCATCATCCCAATGCTATCACAACCTAACGGCATATCCGTACATCCTGAACTCCTCTGGAGTTATCACTGTTTTTGTTAGAGGGGAACTCAAACTCCAGATTCATTCAAGGCATAAGGTCCTTGACGTGCTCTAATAGCGTAGATATCATATAGTAGGATGCATGACATAGTGGGGTCAGTCACCAGGGCGACTGATGGTGGGACATGGTAGGGCAATGGCGCCCCCTTGCTTTCTTATTTTGTTCTTGGAACCTGCACCGAACAGCAAGCAGTGAAGAAGGATTTATTTCATAAGAAGTAAAATTATATTCAACTGTACAGGACATCCGCACATCAATACAGGAGCACGACACAAATCAGACAAGATTTATTCGGTTAAAATTCACCACGGTAACTTGTCATAAATGCTTTACATTTACCTTTTTACCCCCCTTTTCACTATAAGTACCCCTTTGCTCCTTAGCAAAAGATCATCCATTGGTGGTTCGGGGAGTCAAGCTCTTTTTGAGATGGGAGAGAAATCCTGCCCTTTTGAGATGGAAGGTGGGCCTTCCCGCCCTGCCAAGAGGAGCAAGTTCGGCCGTGAATTCAGGAGGTTGACCGACATTGAGGGCCATCTGAGCGAGAGGATTCTCTCACGAGCGGTAAGTTGGCTTTTCATCCTAGTTTCCTTCATAAGTTCTCCCTCACTTTTTTATTCCTTTCTTTTCCTTCCTTTCAGCCGTACCCTCTTTTTCCGGGCCCGAGAAAATTCTCAAAGCTGCCCTGGCTATCGAAGCTTACGTCTAACATCACTGTCAGTATGAGGGCCGTTATTTCAAAATGGCATCTCCAAGGGTTGGTGATCCATGCCAAGCATTATGACAAGATCTCCATGGATTGGGCAGCCCTGGGTGCATTGGCGGAGGTTTGGCATCCGGAAAACCCACACTTTTATCTTCCCTACTTTTGAGGCAACGGTCCTCCTCGAGGAGACAGAACTTCTGCTAGGCTTAAGGAGGTCGATGAAGGATGACAGGATAAAGGTTTTGCGGATGCGGAAGAGGGTATCTACCGAGGAAGTTCTTGGAAGCTTTATGCCATCTGGAACCATAAAGAGCGTTCAGACTCAGAACGGAGTCAACTTGCAAAAGCTCGCAGCCTGGACCATGACTGCCTTAGAAGGGTTGATAGATGATGAGCATTTAGAAGGGCTTATGAAAGGGTTCACAATTTGTTTGGCCGGAGCTCTCCTCTTTCCTTGTACTGACAACATCGTAGAGGAAGACCAATTGGGAGCGATTTGTGGACTTTGGGAGGGAAGGAGAGTGGGGCCTGCTGTCCTCTCGCATCTTTACAGTGGTCTCACGGCTTCCAGCATGGGTAGGCCTCCTCACGGGTGCATGCTTCTCCTCAACTGCTGGATTGATCTTCACTTCAAATTTCATCACTACGAAGGGGTACAGACCACCTCCAGGATTTTTGAACGAAGCCCCCTCCATTACATGGCCGATGTGTTGGGCTTTAGTGGGAAGGTGGCCAATCGCATGCCCTGTCTGAAGACACGCGGTGACTGGCGTACTCACTTCAGCTCCTTGGCGCGAGAGATGTTCACTTGTGTGCCAGCATGTTTACTTTCACGTAGGCTTCTCACGCGATCTTCTCCCGATGCTGAACTCCAGCTTGTCGGTGCAACCAAATTTGTTCTTTACGGCTCGCACCGGTGCTGCCTGCAAATTGGCCTTCCTCGGCACTCTCTTCCCATGCCATCCAACCTTCCTCTGATTAAAGAGAAAGCTGGGCACGGAGGATGATGCAAAGGATGTGAAGGTGATCAAAGCTTCGTGGAAGGCAAGCATTCCGAGGAAGGTGACGGCATCCGTGAGTGAGGATCGAGAGCTATGGGAGACTTATGTAATGGAGCTCAGGAAACTGAGGCCTGAGGTGCCCAAACCCTGATGTATGTTATCTTGTTTTGAAATAAATGTGAAGCCTTAATGCCATTACATGTTGTCTCAGTCTCTCCCCTCCCCTTTTCTTTGTGACTGGAATGGCGGATGTCGGGTGATGGTCGGCCGTTACTGGATAGGATCTGGGGGACTGAGGCAACTACAGTATGCGGAGATGCCCTGAGATGTCATGGAGCTGAGGATTTCTCTTTAGGTGGCGAGGAGGGAAGTAAACTGGGAGAGAATGGAAAGAGGAGTGGATAAAGCGACATCGGGATCGAGACGAGAGGAGGGCACGTGAGGCCCAAGTGATGAAGCTCCGGAAGACACAGCGCTCGGACATGTCACTCCTTCAGAGTCACTGCCGTTTGGAGGAGAGTTGGAGCTCACGGTAGAGGAGCTTCTGGGGTTGGTGTAGTCCCCATTGCAGAGTAGGGGGCGGCTCAGCAAACAGCCTCGGGTTCAAGAGCTTCGCGGCCGTCGGGGTTGCGAGAGAGGCCAGAGGAGGGCGACGAGCGCCACCAGAGAGGGTGAGAATGCGCGATACGATGTGACAATTGCAACGTCGCAGAGCTGTAGATGACCTCCCAGGGACCTCCCTGAAAGGAGAGGAGAGAGACGATCAAGGAGGTAGTGCGAGATTTAGCAAGTTGCTCATACACTCGCTCTCTTCTCACGGTGAACACGACAGTTTATATAGACGTATGAATGGAACGACATGCTCTCTTGTGACGGGTTTGCCCTACATGCGTTTCTTCTCTTCTACGCCTCTTCTCTTCATGCCGTCCTCATGTGACGTGTTTAACAGAACTCTCCTGAGATAACGGATCGTGTCTCAGACTCATTGGGCGTTTCTTTCGGGAGAATCCATCACAAATTTTAATGATGTACCACCGAATTCAAAGATACCAACCACCCTTCTGTCCTCCTTCCATGTAGACGAGTCCACTCCCGGATTCAAAGATATCGACTTCTATTATCCTTTCTCCTGTGGATGAGTCCACTCCCAAATTCGAAGAGGTCGACCTGCATTGTCCTTTCTCCGTGTAGATGACCTCATCTCAGATTTATTTGAATCATGATGAACACAGGGAACCTAGATGTGTAGGGTGTGAATCAACCCGCTACGCTCCCGACCTCGTTTACTTCGAGTGAAAGATGGGTGCTTTGTTACAAGGCCCATTGCAAGAGGAAGTGGGAGAGATCTGGATCATATCCCTTCAATCCTATAAATACTCCCCCCGTCTGCTTCACTCGAAAGCACGGAGTTGTGGAGACTGGTTAGAAGAGTGAAAAGTCGACAGGAGGTAGTAAGAGTTTCTCATTCTCTGAGATGGAGGGAGAGTCCAGTTTCAGGGTGGAGGGCGAGTCTTCCCGCTCCTCGAAGAGGAGCAGATCCAGTGGTAGTTCCAGGAGACTCTCCGATGTTGAAAGGCCACTCAGTGAGAGGATCCAATCGGAGCTTGTAAATGAGCCAGTTCTTCCCCATATTTCTTCATGATCCCTTCCTTCCTTTCTCATTCTCTTTCTATTTTTATTTCAATGATGCAACCGCTTCTCACTTCTTGTGTAATCCACAGAGTATGACGAGGTCACACATCTCATGGGAGTTAGTGGTGGCCGCCTATCGAGGCCTGCCTGACTTCCAGAAAGCTCGACTAGATGCGATGGGGTTTGGTGCATTCCTCCGGATCGAACCCATTAAGCTCGACCTCGCCCTCATCCAAGCACTGCGCGAGAGATGGGACCCAGAGAGTCGTGCCTTCTTGATGCCCTGGGGGCACATGGTGCCCAGTCTCGATGATGTGGCCCGAATCACCGGCCTTAGAGTGGATGGTGAGGCGGTGACCGGGGTCACCTACCCCGATTATCGCGAAGTGGCTCAGAAGCTTCTTGGTCTGGAATTAAAGGACCAAAAGAATAGGTCAATAGCCAAGGCATCTATCATGGAGGCACTGGGGCTCACTGACACTCGTCACCGTGATAACGAGTCCTTGGAGGAGTTCATGGAGAGAGCGGAAAGAGGGTCCCGCGCTGTGTACTGCGTGGATGCCAGTAGCTGGGAGAGATCAAACATGGACTTGAGGATATTCCTCCTCTTCCTGCTGGGAAAATTACTGCTGGGTTCCAAAGGAGACGACATCCATTGTCGTTTCCTAGAATTTTTGGTGGACCTAGAGAGGGTAGGGCAATATGCCTGGGGAGTCGCCGTGCTGGCGCATCTGTTCGCAAGTCTGTCCCAAGGGACAGATCGAGAGGTGACTGTGAGTGGCTTCATACCATTTCTCCAGGTAATTATTTGTTTATTTATTTATGCAACTAATCTATTTCATGAAATGCTGATGACATGTGACGACACAGGTATGGAGTTATTACTACATCCCAATGGGGCGAGCTCGACAGTGGCGTGTGGCCGTGGCACCGCTAGCTCGGCGGTGGCAACCCATTATGAGCACAACCTCTCTATCTTACCAGCTGATGGTATTAAGGCGTGAGCTGCAAGAGTTCCCCGCAGAGATGGTAGGACTCCGTTTTTTTTGTCTTTTCTTTTGTCTCTTCTTTTTTTTTGGTTCTTTTG
Source organism: Amorphophallus konjac (assembly GCA_022559845.1). Taxonomy (NCBI): domain Eukaryota; kingdom Viridiplantae; phylum Streptophyta; class Magnoliopsida; order Alismatales; family Araceae; genus Amorphophallus; species Amorphophallus konjac. The sequence continues at coordinate 83,260 of JAHNEJ010001405.1, read as the reverse complement.
AGTGATTAAGGAGACATACGCATGCCAACGCAGGTGATCTTGAAGCCTTACTCGGGCTTGGTCGATGTCGACCAACCGTGGGTCATCGCAGGTCGCCCTCGATTTGGTCGGGACCTTTGGGTCCACTGCCTGAATGAAATCGAGCCACTTCGGCTACGATTGGTCATGAGGACTTTAGGGCTTGCCCAGGAATGGGTAGATATGACCGCACCACCCCGCGTCGGGAGGAAAACACGTGGGCCAGTAACCTGTGTCGACTGGCGGGTGCGCTTCCCCGAACAATATGAAGATTGGCAGCGGGGTGGCACACTCGTGGAGTCGCACGCCCGGGATAGTGAAGATTATCTACGTCTCTATAGGGCGATGTATGCAGAGCGACTCCATCCTGAGGGACTTGTAGAGGTATATCTCCTTTCTCACTTTTGATCATTTTTTTTATTTTATTTTTTATCATTTTTCTAAATGTAATGCTGACTCTATGACATGGGTTTAGGATGCCCGTGATACCATGATAGCGAACTTGCGGGCTCGATTGGCGGACACGGAGGGAGAGTTGGGTGACATCCGTGAGGCCTTACATGTCTCGGTGAGTATGTATGCAAATGCATATTCCTAATTATACCCCTAGGTTTTGGTGTTTAGACACTCACTGTCACTTCTTGCTATCATAGCGTGCTCGGCTCGACGCAACCCTACCAGCAGTAGGGGCAGAGGGTGCTTCTTCCAGTCTATGGATTCCTTCGTCGGAACTAGATTCGCTCCATGAGCAGCTCGCCCGTGTAACACAGCGCGCCGCGGAGGCAGAGGGAATGCTTTCTGTGCAGGTGAAGGTTCCTCTTATCCGAGCTTCTCTGTTTATGTCTCATCACACCCCTGAAATGACGGATATGGCAGGCCGAAGAGATGCAAGAGATGTTTGCTCATGCATCACAAGGGAAGGCCAGGATAGCGGAGCTAGAAGAGGAATTGCAGCGTCGCTCAGATGACAATTTTTCTCGGGACGCCATGGAGCTGAGGATCACCCTTCAGCTGGAAAGGGATGACAGAGAGAGAGAACGTGCTGAGAGGGAAAAGGACAGGGAAAGAGAGAAGGCCAAAAGATCAGTCGAGAAAGAGGAGAGGAGGGCCCTGGAGGCCCAACTATTTGAATTGAGGACCAGTCTCGGTCTCGCCGAGCAGTGGCTGAAGGATGGCGAGGAACGCTACCGAAGGGCACGAGAGCGTGGCTTTCGTGTTAGTAGCTCCTTTGCTGCTCCCGCAGATCGACGTCGGGGTGTGGAGGTAGAAAGAGGACCCCAAAGCGGTAGAAGTACCGCTTTTCACGGTTGGATAGCACCTTCTAGAGTTTCTCGTCCAGAAAGCGGCGAGACGAGTAATGTAGAGAAGGAGGGTGGGAGCTAATGTAGGCTCTCTCTTGTTGATTATTTTGTTGAGTGGGAGTGGAATAAAATGTTTTGTGCTTGGTTCTCTGCTTCTTTCTGATCTCCCGAATCCCTGTACACATCTAAGCAAACAAGTTAGCATTTCTGCTCTGACTTGCCCCTTGCTCAATAATCAAACGTGATTTTGAGTTATTCTTGATAACGAGTCAAGGGGCAAGCCTTTATTAACAAAGGCAATAATAAAGGATAATGAATGCGACAGACAAGCACACGGATGCAAACGAGAATTTAAAATGAATGGTGCATACAAATGCGATCATGCGAAGATGTGATTTTCTTTGTTTTTGTAGGTGTGTTCATTTTTTTTTGTATTTTGTTGTTTGTTTATTTTTTTGGTCTTTTATATTTCCATTTTTTTTTGTGCATGTACATTTTTTGCTTCTTCTTCTTTTTTTGGGATTTTGGATTTGTTATTTTTATTTGTTTTTGGTTTGTTTATTATTTTTTTTATTTTTGCTAATGCATGATGACCACTTGATATAACATCTAACCTGCATGAGAACGAGGGCTTCTTGCTAACCTCCCAGGCATCCTAAGTGCACGTCTAAGTTGATTTGGGCCTCTAGACTCCTCGAATGATAATCCCGCCGGCTAAGACTTACCCTGATGACAATACCGTCATGTCATGCTTAGGCTCCCAGTTGCTTCCGACCACAGGGATTCACCCAAAAAGTGTTCAAGGTAAATGATTTGCCCGACCCGGGTCTATTTCCTCACAACTCTAGACGATATGTAATGGAACACCCTGGAACCCAAATGACCAACCGCGCGACGCTAACCCGGAATCAGTCGCCGTCGCACCCATAGGTGACGCGCTTGCATTGGTCTAAGCCCGAGGTTAGACTTAGAAGACATTAAGATGGTAGATAAGGGTCTTGACCGGCCAGAAACACGGAGACTCTGACAATGACTTCTGCTTTTCAAGACGGACAACCATACGTTTGTGTCGAAAGGTGGTTGCAGACTTTGGTAAGTTTCACCCTTCAGGAACACCATTGAGCTTCTATCTTCAGGGGAAGAAGGAAGAGTATTAGGGGCAAACCTCCTGAGAGGACCGGCAAAACCGTTAACCCGGCGAGCCAGTAGGGGCACACTTAACTTTCCCTTTCAGACAACTTCAGACCAAATCTCGAGCATTTACATCTCATGGCCCCTTTTGTATAGAATTTGACTTTCAGTCAAAGGGGTTTCATTTGTGGGATCAGGCACGGTTACGACCAGGCTTTTCACTTGACTTTGATTTTGTTCTTCTTTTCTGATTTTTCTTGACAGATTTTTGCGAGGGACATAGTATCTTGACATTATGAAATCCCTCTTGGATGCCTGCGGGGACACTGCCCTCTTCTCGTGCTCTGACCCATGCTCGAAGAATTGGGCCCTACTCTTGCCCTAGGGGTTGTGTTCGTGTTTTCCATGCTCAGCGTTTTAAGGGCGTCGACTGTCTCATTCGGTCGAAGAGAGAGAGAACGAAGATTTAAGCATTCTGGAGACCTTCTAGGTGAGGCCTCACCATGAGCGATGCTACCGATCTTTCATAGAACACATGTGTACATGTATGTTGCCCCTTTTGAGGGGGGCATAAGCCGAACTAGCCGGACAGGGATCCCCACGGTTCTGGCAAACCAAGACCCGGAACCTACCAAGTCTTAATAGGCCCTATCCCAACACGGAGGTTGAATGCAATGACTTAACTACATGGTGATCTCCGGGCATTAGCATTTTGAATTTTCTATTTTTTTTTTATCTTTTGTTGTTGTATATATACATATTTTTATTGCTTTCATTGTTTTCTATTTTTTTGTTATTTTACATTTCATCATTTTTGACACTATGTACACCTATCTAAGGGTAGTATTTCTTAAGATAAAGCCCATTCCAAGGGTGGGATAACTCGATCCCCTCAGCATTGACTAGCCTGTAGGCGTTGCCAGGATGCACAGCCTGAATCACGTACGGTCCTTCCCAATTGGGTTGGAGTTTAGAACGCGGCCCACCAGGTTTTACAAACATTCTTTTCACTACCATTTCACCGACTTGAAATTTCCTTTCAATGACCTTCTTTTGATAAAAACGTGTGAGTCTGTTTTGATATACCCGTGCATGCTCGGCAGCGGCCAGCCGTTTCTCATCTAAGAGTGCCAATTGGACAAGGAGTGAATCACGACGTTCGTCGAGGGGGAGGTCCTTATCCAATTGTACTCTCAGAGAGGGGACCAGAATTTCGTACGGAACTACCGCCTCCATCCCATAAGTGAGGGCGAACGGGGTTTGCCCAGTGGGAGTACGGATTGAAGTGCGATAGGCCCATAGAGCTTCAATCAGCTTTTCTGACCAATCTGAGAACTTGTTAGACTCACATGTCTTTTTTATGATTTTAATCAATGTTTTGTTAGTGGCCTCTGCTTGTCCATTACCTTGTGGATAATAAGGTGATGAATGATGTAATGTAATTTTATACCTTTTGCAGAGGTCCTGAAGGTCATGAGAAATGAATTGCGGTCCATTGTCGGTGATGATCGTGCTTGGAATGTCGAACATGGCGATGATGTTCTTCATGATGAATTTGCAGACTGTTGATGCTTTAACCTCCACGTAAGCTTCGGCTTCGGCCCATTTGGTGAAGTACTCCGTTGCAGTAAGGATGAATGATTTTTGCTTAGTGAGGGAGTAAGGATTACCGAGAGGACCAATGACATCGAAAGCCCACATGGAGAAAGGCCATGGGGAGGATACTGGATGAAGTGAAGAAGATGGGGAATGAATTTTATCGGCGTGAAGTTGACACTTGACACACCTGCGGACATAGACGGCACAATCTTCTTCCATGGTGGGCCAGTAAAAGCCTTGTCGAAGGATTTTCTTGGCAAGCATTTGGCTATTCACATGGCCACCGCACACACCAGAGTGTGCTTCCTCGACGCATTTCCAGACCTCCTCTTCGTCGAGACATCTTAGAAGAACACCAGTAAGACTTCTCTTGTATAACACTTCTCCGACCAGCACGTACCTCTGTGCCACCCTCCTTATGGCTTTTCTATCTTCCGATGTGACTTCTTCAGGGTAGGATTGATCTTTGCAATACTTGGCAATTTCGTAAAACCATGGCTTCTCCTCATCAGCCAATTCTTCTTCTAATTCTGTCAACATAATTTCCCTCTTCTCAAGGATTTCTTCCTGTAGGGCCTTTCTTGCTATCCTGTCCTTGATATTTACGTATGAAGCGTCATCGATTGCAGGGGCGTGACGCTTGTAGACGTGAATGGTATCAAACCATCTTCCTAGAGGGAACCTTAGAGATGATGCCAATGAGGCGAGGGCATCGGCCAGAATGTTCTGATGACGAGGGACATGGACAAAGACCAATTTGGCGAACAATTTGGCAAAGGCAGCAGTGAGTTCTTGGTATGGCTTGAGCTTGGGATCGCGAGTGCGATATTTGGTGAGCACCTGGCGAAGAATGAGTTGACTATCACCTATGACTCGCAATTCAGTGATACGAAAAGAATGAGCGAGTTCTAGGCCAGCTAGAAGAGCTTCATATTCAGCTATATTGTTGGTAACTGGGAATTTGAGCTGGTATGCCAGTGGGAATGTAAGGCCTTTAGGCGACAGGAGGGCAACGCCGATTCGTTTCCCTTGGGAATTCAGAGCTCCATCAAAATATAACGTCCACATGCAATCATCTGATTGGTTGATGGACATTAGTTCCTCATCTGGAAATTCTGATTGGACAGGATCGAATCTGGGAAGAGGATGGTGAGCGAGATGCTCGGCTATAGCATACCCTTTAATCACCTTTTGCTGGACGTAGACGATGTCAAACTGAGAGAGAAAACTTTGCCAGCGTGCTAATCTATCCGTAAGGACAGATTTTTCTAGAAGGAACTTGATAGGGTTCATTCGGGCAATCAGATGGACTTCATGAGCTAGAAAGTAATGTTTCAACTTCTGCACTACCCAGACAAGGGCGGCACAAGTTTTCTCCATAGCCGTGTACTTCTGCTCACAGGGGTTGAGGAGTTTGGACAAGTAATAGGTCGCCCTTTCCTTGCCCGCTTCATCGGCTTGTGCTAGGACAGCTCCCACGGAGTCGTCCAGGACTGAGACATAAAGGATTAAAGGTCTACCTGGCGTGGGTGGAATTAGAACGGGTGAATTGGCCAGATATTCTTTTAATCCTTCAAAAGCTTTTTGGCATTTAGAATTCCAAAGGAATTCTACTCCTGACTTAGTTAACTCGTAGAAAGGTTTGCACCTTTGTGAGTGCTGTGACACAAATCGACGAATGAACTGCAACCTTCCAATTAAACCTCGAACTTCTCTCAGATTTCTCGGAGGTGGCATTTCCCTGATTGCTTTAGCTTTGTTGGGATCTATTTCAATACCCCTCTTACTCACAATGAAACCAAGCAATTTGCCTGACGAAACACCAAATACGCATTTTTTTGGATTCATTTTCAAATTGAACTCTCTTGATCTTTGCAGCACCTTAGCCAGAACTCTTGGGTGTTGTTGGCACTCAAAATATGATCCTCTGGCAACCAAGCCGCAAGGATGAATGATACGGCCCACTGAAGCACAGAAGCCGATAAAAATCAACTTATCAAGAGGACCCCTCAAGCTGACAAAGCCCCGAGCCACCTCAAAGGGAACGTCGGGGACTTTACCTCAGGAGAGCCGAAGTAAACCCGCAACCAACCGGCAGCGCGATCAAGCCTGCCCAATGATCCGGCATCGACCTCGTCATGCCGCTACCCCACATCCGTCGCCCGACCAAGGACGACGGTCTACCCAATGACTCTCCTAAGGAGGAAGAATGTCCTCGGCTGTCCGTGACAAGGGGCCGAAGATCCTGTCAGCAGAAGACCCCGATTATCCGGCACGGATTCGGCTTCTTGCCATAGTGGGCCTGCTAGTGGCCGATTGATCACCGATTCAAGGTGGAACTGTCCGGGATGTAACATCATCCTGCAAGGAAGCTTCGAGCTCGAGTTCGTCTCAGCCAGAAGCCCAAATCACAGTGCCGAGGACTATGTCAGTAGGACACCCGTGTGCTCGGACCGGACACACACGAAGCCTTATTTAAGGCCATTCGTCCTATCAAGAGCTTCGTGAACACCCCGTCAGGGCCCTTTAATGGCCGGGGTGAGATGGACAGTGGACGGAAGCTTCCGGAATCATCTCCGGGTCCGCCGGACTACACACCAAGTGAGCAAGTTAAAACGGCGCCATCAAACCGGCACGTCAAGATCAAATGGGGGCCTTCCCCGGCGCCGTCTATCCGGCGCGCAAAGACCAAATGGGGGCCTTCCCCGGCGCCGTCTATCCGGCGCGCAAAGAGCAAATAGGGCCCTTCCCCGGCGCCGTCAACCCGGCGCGCTTCTTCCTGGGGCGCCGTTTTAACCCAAGGCTATATATAGCCTGTCGAGAAGAAGATGAAGGGAGATCCGATCGGGAGAAGAGGCGGATTTGAAAGAAAAAAAAAGAGAGAATTAGAAAGAAAGAGGAGGAGTCCAGAGAGAAGGGTTGGAGGGTTTTCGTCTATCTGCAGAAGCTCCCGTCCGAACCTCTCGGCGGCCGCCACCCTGCTCCATCCGAGCTCCCCGAAGTCGAAGGAGGCCACCTGTTTTCTCATTTGCTTAGGTGGGTTGCCCCGCGATTTCTCCCGGCGACCCTCTTCTTTTCTCTTTTGGATTTTCCCTGATAGAATGTAAGTGAGACGGGGGGAGGGGCGATGATACGAGCCTTTCCTCCCCCTTCTCCCACCGTTATTTCTGCCCCTTTCTCTTCGTTCGGAATGAGCTTCCTCTGTTAATGTAAAACGGCGACCGTGCGACAACGCCGGCGTCGGAATATGCTTGTATGCATTTTGTCTGTTTACCGTGGAATGAATGAATGTTTATGTCAGTGGGTTAAAGAGTCTAATGGCCTTACTCTACCTCTGCATCGCTGCCTCCTCTTCCTCCTTGAATTTGTTTTCTGTGGCCATTGATACGGCGCCGTGGAGGGTGATGTGCGCATGTGCACATCTCTCCGATGATCTGTGCACCAAACGGATGGATGTGAGCATGCCCGGCGTCGGGGTCATCTCTCCCATCTGCTTCCTTTACTCTCTGTTTACATGTTTACCTGTTTCATGGCGCGAACGAACTCCGTACCCGTCTTCTCCGATGCCGGATACGCCCTGGTACATCATGGGCTACAGTAATTTCCCCTCTCCCTGGGGCTTTTCCTTTCATGGAATGTCGAAGGTTTCTCCGTCAGAGATATGCGCATGTATGTCTTACTGGTCGACCCTGGGCCTGTCCGTTTGCCCCTCCCTCCTGTTTTTGATCATAAACAGAAGGAGGTAAGGCTGTCCCTATAAGCTTGATGTTTGGTTTCTCCGCATCGTTGTTCTCCGAGCGTTAGCTCGGTGATCGCTCTGTTAACTTGCTAATCCCTCTATGCACATATAGATATATATATATATATATATATATATATATATATATATATATATATAGCTGTACGTATCATGATCAGTTTGCCAACTGAGTGTGAGTTGCTCCGCGTAGTGTTACCGTCCTTTTAAGGAGATTCGGTGACTGGGGAGAGGGGAACATCCCCCTTGATTCTTTTATCTTGACCTCCCGGCTCGAGGGATCTATTTGGCAGTAATGGATCTCCGAGGGCCAGTGAGCACACAGAAATTGGGGGTAATCCCAACACCATAAATCCACAGTCCTTAATGGACTTTGTGGTGGCCGTGAGACGCGTGTGCCCCTCGTAGGCTGGCCCTCGGGGTTCCCTTCTCTACTCGGTCGTCCCGTTTCGAGTGTTGTGGTGGCTCGGGTCGCGTACCCCTCGTAGGCTAGCCCTCGGGGTTTTCGCTCCCACATCGAGTCACTTCATTCACTCACCGTTACCCACGGACTCGGTACCCCTAGCAGGCTAGCCCTCGGGGTCTTCCTATCCGTTCGGGTCTGCCGGCCGCCGTTGTGCCACCCGGCTCTTTAGGGGTTTACTCCGCCACGTGAGTACTCCCTGCGTCTCCCCGACCATCCTTTGGGATGGGGAGATGCTGCCGAAATTTCGGCTCGAACGAGTTAAGCTCGGAACAATCGCCTCACGCGAGCCCATGACTCGGCACCGATTCCGATGAATAATCAACTTAATAAAATTCTCAAAACCATCCAAAATCTTAATAAATCTATGAATAAACCAACGAGGCACCTGCCTCCTTGAAATCGGGTTAATTCGGCGCGTTCGTGCGCGATCACGCTTTAAACGGCGCGCCCTTCCCGGCGCGGCCTTCCCGGCGCGCTCTTCCCGGCGCGCCCTTTCCGGCGCGCCCTTCCCGGCGCGCCCCAGCTCCCCACGCCGTTTTAACGGCCTGCCCCCTTTACCTACGGTTCTGGCGCCGTTTTAAACCTTTTACCTACGTTTCAGGGCGCCGTTTCAAGCGTTTTGATCCCCGTCTTCGCACGCACTGCACCGGTTTCGTTCCGAATCGTGTCGTCGCATCGTTCTAACCCCTTTCCCACTCATGGGATGATTTCTTACGCTAATCACAGAGGGATGCAAGTCCCTCAACTAATAATCATCATGTAGTTCCCTTTTCCGGCTTCGACAGCCCGATATCTCGGCAATTAATCAAAGGTGTTCCCTCCTCGTGGGGGATGTAATTAACGTCATAACCTTTATGGTATGGCGGACTGCTGGTCCCGACCGAACCTCACATTCGCCCTACATGGGTCAGGATGAGCGCACAATTGAATCGTCACGCATGTGACTGGCACGCCCGCGTCGTCAATCAGTCAGTTGACTACAAGTTAGTTAATTGGTCGATCGATGCGCGAACGAAAAGGCAAAACAAAAAGAGAAAGAAAAACAATAAAATGTGCGAAACATAGTCTGGCACGCCCGGTGGGACCAGTGTCACCTTTCATCTCTTTGCCGAGATAATGGGCTTCGAGGCCCTCCCAGAAGCTACTGATTATCGCCGTGTTGTCTTTTTAGGTAAACAATGACAACTCACGGAATCACCGGCGTTGGCTTCGGTCCTTCGATCGTCGCCGGACACGCGCAAGGGTACCTGGCGGTGCCCATGGAATTTGGTAGCTTTCCTTCTGCTGTGGGCTTCCCCAACTTCTTGGGGTTGGCCTTTGTCGACATGCTGGAAGTCGAGGCCATGGAACCCGTCAAGGAAGATGTGAAGGAAATGGAGCCTCTGAAGGCCCCCTGCCGCGGTGATTCGCTCAAGAACCCGGTTCCGGCCGCTAGCTGCCTGGTGCACCACCTTGTACGGGTGATGCATCCCACTGATATCAACAAGCCCCCTGGAGGACGTCAGCGTCGCCAGGCTCGCAAGAACACTGCCGTGATCACCGGAACTGTCTCTCAGTCCGGAAAATCAATGCTGGTGGGAGGTATGCGTGTCTTCCTCAACGGGCGCACGGCACGGGTGACCCCAGATCGCGTCATCCCAAACGTCCCTGTCTACAACAACTATCAAGCTCTCGCTGGAAGGAGGGCAGAAATAGAAGAAGCCGGCCACCATGGCCAAGGAAACCCGGCGTTCAAGCCGAAGAGATTTAGACAAGTGTGGGTTCCCAAGCGGACCCGACCTGCTTACCAATCTACACTCATCTGCCGCCGTCTTGTCGACGAAGTGGCAGAAGTAAGAAGAAACAGGGGTCTGCCCCCGAAGGAAGAAGAGGAGGTGGTTGCGGATCCTCCGCGCCACGGAAATTTCCGGGCTGCGGCCCGTCAAGCCAACGTCCCTGCTGCGGGACGCAAATTCCAATATCCAGCCGACAGAGCTCGACTGGCCTATGTCCCTCCTGCTGGAGGTCGACCACTCTCCCCCGTGCTACATCAAGAACGGGGTCAAGAAGAAATGGCCTGCCTGGTCAGAAGCTATTTCCGAGGATTGGGTAACACCTCACTCGGACAGCAGCGGCTGATGCAGACAGTCGCCACTGAAGAAAATTACTGCCCATCAACGGCAGATGAAGAAGAAATGGAGGATATAATGAGGATGTCGTCGGTCGATGACAACGGACACAATGACGGCTCTGAGATCAAAGCCGATGAAGCCTTCCCCGAGCGGGAAGAAAGAAGAAGAATTTCTGTGTTCGAGAGGCTGACCTTCCCGCAACAAGCAAGGCGGAGGGTCCATCGACAAAGAAGGAGGATGCAGGTTTTCACTTGCAACATGGCTGGCGTGTCCAGCCGATATGGGAAGCTTCCTGAAGACTCCCAAGAACTGGCTCAGTTGGCCGTACGGCCGGGACCAGCTACCCGCAGGACAGAAGCAGCAAGAGGGCTTCTGACGGCGATGAAAGAGAAACAGCCCCAGTCATACCTCCACTGGGATGACAAAGCCCCCGTCTTGACCGCTAATGTGGTAACGACGGAAGAAGAAGACGACGTACTCCTCGATACCCTGCCCGAGGGTACGTCCGGGGAAACGACAGAAGGTGTCCCCACCGCTATAGACCCATCAGTCTTGATGCTGCTGCAAAGATATCAACGGGAAATAGACTCCCTGAAGAAACAACTGATGGAGAAAACTGAACACTCATCAGCCTCCAAACCACCCGAAGTCCAAGGTGAATCATCCCGGGGAGCGGCTCGTCGAGACGACCCTCCACCGCCCTATACACTGCCTCAGCCGTCAGAGCCAACTGTGACGACAGCACAACAGCGGCCGCCACAGCCTCAGCCGCTGCTACCTCCGGTGCTTCCCCAGGTGCACCCAACACCCCCACTGCTACGTCCTCCACAGGCGACCACCCTGGTCACCCCCTACCTGCAGCCAGCACACTTCTATCCGGAGCCAGTCGACCCCATGGTCGTGAACCGGATGATGGTGGAAAGGATGATCGAGCTGAAGCTCGCAGAGAAAAGTGAAGGCGACTATGTCGCATTCGATGCCTATCGGGTGCCCTACCCGCAACATCATGCAGCCAGACGACTTCCCCCGGGAGTCAACAAGCCGCCCAAATTTGACAAATTCAACGGGAAAGGTTCCCCTAAAGAACATATTGCATATTATATGACCGTCATGGGTGATCTTGCCGCCGACGAGTCATATCTGCTGAAATTCTTCGGGTCCTCGCTGACGGGACTCGCATTTGAATGGTACTCCAGCCTCTCGGCCGGGTCAATTAATGACTGGTCAGATATGCAGAGGAAGTTCAGAGAAAGATTTCATGTCACAGAGAGGGAGGTCACAGTGGCCGAACTCTACTCGACAAAACAGAGGGCAGATGAGACAGCCCTTGACTATATTACGAGGTGGAGGAACCTCGGAATGAGATGCAAGCGGCCCCCGCATCAGGAGGACGCTGTACAAATATGCAAACAAAATCTCAGGAGAGAGGTCCTTGAGAAGATGATTGGGATGGAAATACGGTCGTTTGACCGGCTGAATAATGTGGTGGCCGAGGTGGAGGCTTTCCTAGCCAAACCTGCCCCGGCATCAGCTGCCAGCACAGCCCAGAAAGGCAAGACTGCGGAGCGGCGCCCCACACCCAAAGAAGCGAATGCGCTTGATATCAAGGCATTCGAACAACAAAAGGAGAAAGGCAAGAAAGCGGCTCCCCCGCAACCTGCAAAAGCTCCAGATGACAAAGAAGGTCCTTCGCTGAGGGACAAAATGAAGAAGGTTTATTCCTTTCCTAAGGATAAAACTCGCATCCTGTTCGACTGGGTAACGGAATATGACATGGTCACTCTGCCCGAGCCAAGGAGACCAGAAGACCTGAAAAGAAAAGACAGTCCGAGATTCTGCCCCTACCACCAAATGTTGGGACATTCAATCGAAGACTGCTATGTTTTCAAAGACGTCATCGAGGGGATGGTGAAGAAGAATGAAATAGAGCTGGGAGGATACAAAGTAGACCCTCCTCAGCCACATGAAGCTCCTCCCAGAAGGGCGACAGTCAACATGGTCTCCCTCTACCAGGCACTACCTGAGGAGATCTCTGAAGCAAGCACACGGAGCACCTACGAAATCCATTTCCTGGAGTCCGTGAAAGAACAGCAAGGGTGGCAGCCCGTCCCTGTGAAGCACAATAAGAAGAGGGCACCCTGCCCGAAAGAGGGGGCACATATCCGTGGCGTCACGCCCCGGCCTGCTCCGCCAGTGATAGCGCCTACGTGGATTACTCCATCTGCAGCTATCAGAATACATGCACCCAACAGAAGGAGACAGACTCCCCTGCCAGTGGTCAAGGAAACCAACCCCGGGGTCCTTCGACTGCAACACCTGATTGAAGGGCTAGATGAATATGTACAGCCCGAATTGAAACCCCTGCTCGTACGGGACTACGTCCCATGGCAGGAGCTGGAGCAACTCTCACTCAAGCAGACGGAGGAAGCTGAAGCAGCACCCCCTGAAGCGAGCAGTCTATTCTGGGGGCAGGTGCCCGCAGAAGCAAAAAGGAAAAAGAAGCAAAAGAAGAAGAAAAGAAAGGCCGTTGGCGCCAATAAAGCACAGGTTGTCTCCTGTAATACACTATCAGCCCTCTTCAACCTACCCGGGGAAGAGGAAGAAGAAGAAATATGCTTTACACCCCACACTGGGGAAAGCAAGATCGAGGCCGCCACTGCTGCACATGCCACGCGGTCAGGCCGAAAATGGGGGCGCCAACCCCCACCAAACCACAATATTGTGTTCAGAGGGGAACAACCCTACAAGACACCTCCGCCAGAGGTCAAGGGAGTTCAAATCCCTCCTCCGTCCGGTCTATACAACAAGAGCGGGGGCAAGGCTGTCCCCTCATTTCTTGAATTTATGAAGATGTCAAAGGGGAAACAGCCCTGTCAAGAGGCTAACCCTACACCCGGGTCCATCCACTTGCAGCTAGTGCAATCCCCTGGGGATGCAAATGCAGATGGAACTTACCCCGTGGCAACAAATAAAGAAGGCCCAGAGGCCGGTACCAGCCAGAAGGGTGCCGAGTCCGAGGAAGATGAAGCAGGTCCGTCTGGACCCACAAATCAAAACCTACCGAAGCATCGGTGGATTGAGGAGATGAAGCTCTCCAATGTCCGAGCCGGGAGCCGAATAATGAAGCTGCTCAAGAAGCTCCCCGCTCGATTTACAATCTGGGAAATTCTTTCCTTGAGTGAAGAAACCCGACAGGCAATCATTACTGCTCTGCAGACGCCTGCTCATTTTGAAGCCTGCATAGCTGAAGCCGTGCCTGAAGCCAGTATGACCTTCTCTCCCGAAGACATGCTGCTACCCACTGCTAGCCACAACAGGCCACTGTACCTAAAGGGGCACCTGAATGGGAGAGAGCTGAACCGGATCCTGGTCGACCCAGGTGCAGCAGTCAACATTCTGCCCTACAGAATATATGAGAGGCACCACTTCAATGTGCATCTCGAAAAGGTCGGGGATATGCGTATCGCTGGCTTCAACCAAAAATGTGAAGTGTCTATGGGAGTGGCAGAGTTCACGCTAACCTTGGCGGATTTCACTACAACGGTGCAGTTTCACGTCATCGACTCTCGCACCTCCTATAAAGCACTACTCGGCCGTCCATGGCTGCATGAAAATATGGTGGTGCCCTCCACGCTCCATCAATGTATCAAATACAGTCTCCAAGGGAAGGAGGAGAGGATATTTGCCGATCTCCACCCATTTGAGGTATTTGAATGCCACTTGGCAGACGCCAACTTGTACACGGGGTCTCCCCGAAAGGTTTCGGAAGCCAAGATATCCGCAGAAACATCAAGGAACAAATCGCGTGACGGTTGGTATCCACCACCGCCACGCGGATATGTCAAGCCGAAGACGGTCTCCCACATCACAGCTTCTGGAAATGTCGGAAGGGCGACACCCCCAGCATTATATCCCAAAGTTAAAGAAGTGTTGATTAGTCAACAGCACAAGTGTGTCGGAGTCCCAGCTGGCCTCACCAAACCAGTCCTCGGCCTCGACGACACTACTGTCGAACCTTTCAAAATCTGGGAGGTGACACAAGAAGATGGACCTAGCAGCCTGTTCTATACAGCCAAGGAACATCCTACCCGGGAAGACACAGACTGCAGCCTCCCCGAAGACATAAGCAACCCGCCGGTCCCTGTCCAAGGTCTGGCATTTACAACTGATAGGATGGCAAGAATGTTCCAAAAGCAACACATCCCTCCTGATCAGCCTCAGAAGCGCAAAGAAGCTTTCCAGAAAATGTGGTATCCTGCAAATCTGGACAAAGAAATGAGACGTGTCTCTCAACATCCAGGGCTGGGCTTCACCCTGGAGGAATACTATTATAGCGGGCGGTATGAGGTGGATACTATCTCCGCCTTTTGTCCCACCGAAGATAGCCCTCTGGGGGCAACCTTTGATGAATATCCGGTGGAAGCCGAGCATGCTGAATTGGCTTCATCCAGGAATCAACCAATGGAGGCCCTGGTTCCCTGTCGGTGCTGGGAGCAGGTCCATCCTGAAGAAGCAGCCCTTCAAGCCAAATTTGATACGGCTAGCAGCAGCGAAGCCGAAGACATTCAAGAAGCAGGAGTCTCTCCCTCTACAGGGGCTCCACTAATCACAATTTCAACACCCTTTCTGCCAATCGGGGAAGCCTGGGACAAC
Organism: Amorphophallus konjac; assembly: GCA_022559845.1. Classification (NCBI taxonomy): domain Eukaryota; kingdom Viridiplantae; phylum Streptophyta; class Magnoliopsida; order Alismatales; family Araceae; genus Amorphophallus; species Amorphophallus konjac. The sequence continues at coordinate 68,224 of JAHNEJ010001405.1, read as the reverse complement.
TCCAATCAAGGGGAACCGGTTACCGGGAAAGAAAAAGACACTTCTGAAGAAGATGTAACTACCCCAGAAGACGAGACTTCCTCAACTTCTGCTACAAGACCAATATGCTGTCCGAGCCCAACAGCAAACAACTACCGGCCCGCCATGGCTGCAACCCCATCTACGAACACTGAAGCTATTCTCTCACCTTTGGGAGCTGCAGCGATAATGGATTTGCTAATGGAACGGTCTACACGGCCGCTGGCATATGAAAACAAGATGCCTCATGAAGCTCTGGCAATGTCCGACGAGGAAGTCGAAGTGCTCGACCCTCAAGATGGTATTCCAGACTTCGTCGACCTCCAACCGGCACCTCCGGAAATAGAAGACGGAGGCCAAGCCACAGTCGATGAACTAATAGAAGTCAACTTGGGAGATGAGGAGGACCCTAGGCCCACCTTCCTCAGTGCCCAACTATCTCCAGAAGAACGGGAGCTGTACATCCAACTGCTGCTAGAATATCGGGATTGCTTCGCCTGGACTTATAAAGAGATGCCGGGTCTAAGTCCCGCCGTCTCACAACATGAGCTGGCAATCAACCCTGAAGCCGAGCCGGTGAAGCAACCGCCGCGGCGTATGAGGCCGGAGCTCATCACCCGAATCTGTGCTGAAGTTGACAAGCTTATCGATGTGGGATTTGTTGAAGAAAATCAGTACACCACATGGCTGGCGAATATCGTCCCTGTGAAAAAGAAGAATGGACAGATCCGGATCTGTGTTGACTTCCGGGATCTAAATAAAGCTTGCCCTAAGGATGACTTTCCGGTGCCAATAGCCGAGGTCATGATCGATGCTACAACCGGCCATGAGGCCCTGTCATTCATGGATGGGTCGTCCGGCTACAATCAGATTTGGATTGCGGAGCATGACCGGGTCCATACTGCTTTCCGAACTCCTAAAGGCATTTACCATTACAAGAGAATGCCATTCGGACTGAAGAATGCTGGCGCAACCTATCAGCGCGCAATGACCAAAATCTTTGATGAATTGCTCTACCACAAGGTCGAGTGCTACATAGATGACCTGGTGGTCAAAACCAGAAGAAAAGAAGATCACCTGCAAGACCTCCGGATTGTTTTTCAGAGGCTGAGGCAGCATGAGCTAAAAATGAATCCTATGAAATGTGCGTTCGGAGTGTCGAGCGGAAAATTCTTGGGCTTCGTCGTCCGATATCGGGGGATTGAGATAGACCCCGCAAAGATCAAGGCAATCCAGGGGTTACCTCCACCAAGGAACATCTCCGAGCTGAGATCACTACAGGGCCGCTTGGCTTACATCCGGCGGTTCATTTCCAATTTGTCGGGGCGATGCCAGCCGTTTCACAAGTTGATGATGAAAGATGTTCCCTTTTATTGGGATGAAGATTGCCAGACAGCCTTTGACAAGCTAAAAGACTATCTGAAGACTCCTCCAGTATTGGGTGCACCGGTGAAAGGACGGCCATTGATACTGTATATAGCAGCTACACATGATTCTCTGGGGGCAATGCTGGCCCAGAATAATGAAGAAGGAAAAGAGCAAGCCCTCTACTATCTCAGTCGGAGACTGATCAGAACTGAAGAGAAATATACTTACATTGAGAAGATTTGCTTGGCACTAGTCTTCGCAGTTAAGAAACTCCGACACTATATGTTGTCGCATGAAATCAGCTTGGTATCCAAGGAGGATCCCCTGAAATATATCATGTCCCAGCCAGCACTCAGAGGCCGTCTGGGCAAATGGGCGGTGATCCTTATGGAGTTTGATATCTCCTACGTCCCGCGCAAGGCCATTAAAGGTCAAGCTATCGCAGACTTCTTTGCTGCGCATCCGGTACCCGGAAACTGCCCGTGGGAACCAGAACTCCCCGAAGATGAAACTTTGGAAGCCGCTCAAGTACAGCCGTCCCCGTGGCAGCTATATTTTGATGGCGCTTCTAGAATTGACACCTCTGCCACTGGATCGGTCAGAGTCAGAGCAGGGGCAGGCATAGTCCTGAAATCCCCAGAAGGAGAAGTGGTGCATACATCCTGCTCCATAAATAAACCATGCACCAACAATGAAGCAGAATATGAAGCCCTGATAATCGGGTTACAAATTGCTCTGTCCATGGGAATTCAGATGCTGGAAGCATTTGGAGACTCCATGCTAGTTATAAAACAGCTGGAAGGAGAGTTTGAAGTGCGAAAACAAGAACTCATCCCCTATCACCAGTTGGCAACTTGCCTGATGTCAAGATTTTACTTCATCAGCATCAAGCACATCAAGCGAGGCCAAAATGCTCAGGCGGACGCCCTCGCTAAGCTGGCTAGTTCGTTGGCAGTCCCGCCAGACATAAGCCTGAATATAACAGTAATCAACCGCCGACAGGTCCCCAGTGTAACAGAGGATCTGGCCGACGAACGGGAGATAGAGGTAGCAGTCGCTGAAAGGGTCCAGCAACCCGATTGGCGGGGACATCTTCTACGCTGGTTTCAACACCAGCAACTTCCAAAAGAAAAAGAACAGAGAATGAAGCTCCTAAGGATCAAGGATTCTTACGAGATGAGAAGCGGAACTTTGTTCCGGATTATGGCAGACGCCCGAAGGAAAATCCTACTCCGTTGCTTGTCGTCAGCAGAAGCGGAACAAGTAATGCAAGAAGTTCATGCAGGATCGGCTGGAGCACACCAGGCCGGTCCGAAAATGAAGATAGAAATAAAGAAATTGGGCTATTATTGGCCCACTATATTCAATGACTGCTGCAGGTTTGCCAAAGCCTGTCAGAAATGTCAAGAACATGCCAATATGGCGAGGAGACCTCCAGTGCCGCTGCATCCCACTCTACCAAGTTGGCCGTTTGCTCAGTGGGGCACGGACGTGGTGGGGCCACTACCAGCATCTTCATCAGGGTGCAAATACATCTTAGCAGCTACAGACTACTTTTCCAGATGGGCAGAGGCAGTAGCACTAAGAGATGTGACGGGAGAACTAGTTGCAAGGTTCTTCCGACAAAATGTAATATTCCGGTTCGGGATTCCCAGCCGAATCATCTCTGATAATGGCAGCCATTTCAGAAATCAGAAGATTTATCGGCTAGCCGACAAATACAAAATTGACTGGAGGACATCGTCCCCCTACAACCCTCAAGCCAATGGATTAGCAGAAGCCTTTAACAAGACTTTATGCACGTTGCTGGCAAAGACTGTCAAGTCTAATAAGAAAGATTGGGAAGAAAGGATGTACGAGGCACTTTGGGCCTATCGTACCGTCTATAAAACCCCAACCGGCTGTTCACCTTTCTCCCTCGTCTATGGGTCGGAAGCTGTGGTGCCGATCGAACTTGAGGTGCCCTCATTGCGAGTTGCCATCCAGCACGGACTAGTCAGTGGTGAGCAAGACAATGCAGAAAGAAGACTGGAAGAGCTCGCTGAGCTCGAAGGAAAACGCCTCCTGGCGCAACAAAACATCCAACTCTATCAAGCTCGCATGGCCCGCGCTTTTGACAAGTTAGTCAAGGGTCGAGAGTTCAAGAAAGGAGACCTGGTAATGGTCAAAAGAAGAGAAGTAATGGCCTCTAACCCCAAAGGGAAGTTGGTCGAAAACTGGGTCGGACCGTATATCGTCCGCCGAGTATATGAAGGAGGAGCCTACGTCCTGGTGGACCACAAAGGAGTCATCCAGTTCTCTCCCCTCAATGGAAAACATATTAAGCTGTATCACGCAGCGCAACCAACCCTCCCCGAGTGATCGGACGGAGCTACCTTTTTCCTTGATTAGCGGCATTCCGCCCTAATCAAGCTACCCTGTCTCGGTCAGTGGCATTCCGCCCTAATCGAGCTACCTTTCCTTGGTTAACGGCATTCCGCCTTAATCAAGCTACCTTTCCTCGGTTAGCGGCACTCCGCCCTAATCGAGCTACACTTTATCTTGGTTAGTGCCACTCCGCCCTAATCAAGCTACCCTGTCTCGGTCAGTGGCATTCCGCCCTAATCGAGCTACCCTTTATCTTGGTTAGCGGCACTCCGCCCTAATCGAGCTACCTCATCTTGGTTAGTGGCATTCCGCCCTAACAGAGCTACCCTTTCCTTGATTAGCGGCATTCCGCCCTGATCAAGCTACCTTTCCTTGGTTAACGGCATTCCGCCTTAATCAAGCTACCTTTCCTCGGTTAGCGGCACTCCGCCCTAATCGAGCTACACTTTTCCTTGGTTAGTGGCACTCCGCCCTAATCGAGCTACCCTATCTTGGGTAGTGGCATTCCGCTCTAATCAAGCTACCCTTCTTTATCTTGGTTAGTGGCATTCCGCCCTAATCAAGCTATCCCTGCCCTTGGTCAGCGGCATTCCGTCCTGATCGAGCTACGTTTTCCTTGGTTAGCGACACTCCGTCCTGATCAAGCTATCCTTCTTTGGCTCTCATTCCGAATGAAAAAAAATAAAAAAATAATAAAAAAATAATAAAAAAAATAATAATAAATAAAATAAAAATGGGGTTAAAAAAAATAGAGATACCCCGCCAGACTTGCTCCTCTATCGGGACGAGTGCAAAAATGGCTATAACCCAGCTGTGGCGAAAACCCGAAAGGGCGTCGCAGGCAAAATCGGGTACCCCGTCACGTGAAAACCCGAAAGGGCGCGTGGGCAAAAGCAAGAGGGGGCTGACTTCGGCGAAAACCCGAAAGGGCGCTTGAGTCGGTAAAGTGGTAATTTCCAAATCCCTCTCCTATTCTCCACCTAACAAACCCCGAGAGGGACAATCATCAAAGTCTCGCCGGTAATCCGTGAACAAACCATTTTCGACCCTCGTCATCATCGGCGAGATCGGTCGATCTCTACCCTCAACTTGGACCCTACGTCCCTGTTGACAACCCCATCCTTGTTTTGGCAATATCTCATGTCGACGAACAAACCCGTGGTCGACCCTCGTCATCATCGGCGAGATCGGTCGATCTTCATCTTTGACTCGGATCTTACATCCTTGTTAACAAACCATATCCTTTGCTTCGACATCTAGCCAGTGTCGACGAAATGAACCAAAATCCGAGCCTTGTCATCATCAACAAGGCCGATCAACACTCTCGCGGTCCAGCTCTTCTGCACCTCGAACTCAAAAAAAATAATAAAATAAAAAAGGGGTTAAAAATAGAGATACCCCGCCAGACTTGCTCCTCTATCGGGACAAGTGCAAAAATGGCTATAACCCAGCTGGGGCGAAAACCCGAAAGGGCGTCGCAGGCAAAATCGGGTACCCCGCCACGTGAAAACCCGAAAGGGCGCGTGGGCAAAAGCAAGAGGGGGCTGGTCTCGGTGAAAACCCGAAAGGGCACTTAGGCCGGTAATGTGAATAAAAAGAAAAAAGAATGATGAATAGTGATGAACCATCCTCCATCCGAAAGGCCACTTTCAAGGTCGTGACGAGGATCTTCATCCGATATCCCACTTATACACGTCCAGTGTCTACCCTTTCGACCCTTGTCACCATCGGCAAGATCGGTCACTACTCTATCCGGTTCTTGTCACCATCGGCAAGACCGTCTACCCTTTCGACCCTTGTCACCATCGGCAAGATCGGTCACTACCCTATCCGGTTTTTGTCACCATCGGCAAGACCGTCTACCCTTTCGACCCTTGTCACCATCGGCAAGATCGGTCACTACCCTATCCGGTTTTTGTCACCATCGGCAAGACCGTCTACCCTTTCGACCCTTGTCACCATCGGCAAGATCGGTCACTACCCTATCCGGTTTTTGTCACCATCGGCAAGACCGTCTACCCTTTCGACCCTTGTCACCATCGGCAAGATCGGTCACTACCCTATCCGGTTTTTGTCACCATCGGCAAGACCGTCTACCCTTTCGACCCTTGTCACCATCGGCAAGATCGGTCACTACCCTATCCGGTTTTTGTCACCATCGGCAAGACCGTCTACCCTTTCGACCCTTGTCACCATCGGCAAGATCGGTCACTACCCTATCCGGTTCTTGTCACCATCGGCAAGACCGTCTACCCCTTTCGACCCTTGTCACCATCGGCAAGATCGGTCGCTGCCTATAACGGTTTTTGCCATCATCGGCAAGACCGTCTACCCTTTTCGACCCTTGTCATCATCGGCAAGATCGGTCGCTACCTACCCGGTTCTTGTCACCATCGGCAAGACCATCTACCCTTTTCGACCCTTGTCATCATCGGCAAGATCGGTCGCTACCCTCCTGGTTTTTGTCATCATCGGCAAGACCATCTACCCTTTTCGACCCTTGCCACCATCGGCAAGATCGGTCGCTTTCCCCCCAAACCTGGCAAAGGCCCTGTCCCAGGAACGGCTACACCGCGGTGGAGCGAACACCTCATCCCTTCCCTGAAGGCGTGAGCGCTCTCCTGCATTATTGACACTCGTTCCCGGGTTCAGGTGATTAGCCGAAAGAAAGAAAAGACGAAAAGAAGTCGTGGTCAAGACTACAAAAAGAAACGCTTCCATTTAATGAAAGTGGAGAATACATTCTTTTGCCCAGGGCATCCCCCAGGGTACATAAACTCCAAAGACAAAAAAAAGGAACAGAGCTTCCAAAAGGAAAGGAAACAAAAAGCAAAGGGAAACCAAGACTACGGCAGAGGACGCCGGAAGATGTCCCCTAGTTCCAAAAGGCCCAGCGAGGGGTACTGGGTCAATTCCTCCAGACGAGTCTCGGTGGCTGTCAGCTGCAATAACCTCTCGTCGAGTGAAGCAAGTCGTCCTTCAGCCAGGTCGGCCTCCTCTGTCGTCTGGACTTCTAGGCGCTCGCCTTCCCGCAGCTCGGCCTCGGCCTTAGCTAGTTCCGCACGCAATTCATCTATCCGTGCCCTGAGGAGCAGCTGACGTTCCGAGATATTCTCAGCGGCGTCCCTCAGCTGTCCCACCGTCACCTTCAGTGAACTGACGGTAGTGCGGCAATCTGCCCTCTCCAACTTCACAGCAGCGAGCTGATCGGAAACCTCCCGATTCAGGAAATCCCGCCTGTTGGCGTGCTTCAGCAGCATTACAACCCGCGGAGTCCAATCATCCATGGGGCAGCCGAATGCTAAAAGCGGTCGGGAGAGATGGTCCACCAAGCTCCTCAGCTGCACATAGGTCAGGTCCGGAGAAGCTAACATGGCTCGCTGGAGATTATCCAGAGACTGCCATACCATGTCACCAGAAAATTGTAGGCCTAATGGCGAAGTCTCGGGGAGCTGAAAGTCTACCCTGCTATCTATCTCGGCCCAAATGTCATCGGCCACCCCGAGGGACGACGACGGCATAGTCTGCACGACGCCTACACCCGGCCCGATTATTGCAGCAGTAGCAGCTAAAGGGGCCTCCATGGTGACAATTTCCTTGCCCGCCCATCGGGGTGAGGCTACAGCACCTGCATCGGCAACGGAAGGCGCTTGCTCCTCTTGAGTAGTCTTACCGGCCGCCGAAGGAGGAGAGCCCTCTACGACCGACAAGGTCTGAATAACATCGGCCTCGTCTGTAATAATTTCTCCTGCTTCTATATCCGGAGGACCACTTGGCAACGGCAATGATTCTGCACCGGTCGCCAAGGTTTGAACCCTTGCAACCTCGGTCGGAGCGCTAACTTCGACGGTCACGCCAGGCTCCTGTGAGACCGCTGCAGCAGCATAGGTCCGTGGAAGCCGCAGGGCAATGGGCCGTACAATAGGCAGGAAGGCTGACTGACCCACATCCGTGCCAGGAAGGGGTATGCGGATCATTATAGCTGGCGGTATCACCTCAACCTGCATTCCATGTATATACATCAGCCAGCTGGCTTGAAAATTAAAAGAAGTGCTGCAAGTGGGAATCAGAAAGCTCCATACCTCGACTGGCACTATATTTAGGCCTCCCAAGGTGGCCTCTGAAGATTCAGGCCCCTCTCCTGCAATCGGGTATGATGGCCCGTGCTCGGCTCCCAATAGCCTCGGAGGGCTAAACGTCGGCAGGTCGCTCTCATAAGTTGATGAAGCCCCGGCGTCCTCAGTCTCGGTGTCAACCATGGGGAACCCCTCGTCATCGGCCGAGCCGCCGCCATAATCAACCTGTTCAGAAGAGGATGACTCCTCTGCTTGTTCTCGAACCTCAAGTACCTGAGCGGGAACTAGGCTGCCAGGGGAGGGCCCTCTATCCAGAGCCTCCTCAGCGATCTCTGTCTCGGGAGCACCCGTTGGCGGAATATCTAGGGGCTGGTCCCTTGGAAGCCCTTGCTCTCCAATGACGACCTCTACCAAGGCGCCAACCTCAGGGAGCAGTGTGGGCCGAATGTCGACTGGAGTCAAAGGACAATAAACAGTCAAGACTTGACTAAAAATACAACATGTCACTGAGCTCTATAGGCGAGCTGCAAATTACCTTCTGTTTCTCGATGAGGTGTCGGTGAAGGCAAGTCGCCCTCAACAGAGGTCAAGGGGACTTCCCTCTCTCTCTCTCCAGCAGCAGCTCCGGTTGCCGCCTCCAACCCAACAACGGCAGGGACAGTGCCGGCAGCTACTGAAAAGAAAGATGGTCAGCCCAGGCGGCCGAAACAAGCAAATAAGCCATGCAAGAATAAGAAGTCACCTTCGCCTTCAGGCCCTTGTGTCCGGGCAGCTTCAAATTCAGAAAATGACGGAACTCGTGGAAGGGGAGCCGTGGACTCTTCCTCAGCGGCCTTCCTCCGACGTGCCCGAGTAGCACGGGAGTCTGCCCTCTTGGCTTTCTTAGCCCTGCTAATGGCCTCCCTGACCTGAGACCTGGTCCGCTTCCGCGAGTCCCCAGGGGGTAATGGCGTCGTGGTCGGAGCCGGCTCTGGAATGTTGAAGTATGAAGGCTTCTCCGCCTTAGATATCAGCTCCCTACAGTGTCGAGTCGCTCCCGCAGAAAGGCGGGCTGCCAAAAAAAAACACATGAGTAAGAAGATGCACACTGAATATAGGGGAAGCAACTCCAGGGCTGAAGAAGAAAACAAGCATTACCTGGCATCCCCGTATATCGAGGACTGAGTGGCCAGTAAAGCAATACTGGCGCCTTGTCCCGGGAAGCCGCCTCGCGGATCAGCCAGCATACGTCACCAATTGTTTCACTTTTCTCCGTCAGTTGGGCCAAATCTTCATGGCCGCAGGAGGACAAGTGATGATATAAGCTCAAGTGGTCGAATCCCCAGCCGTCGACATACTTGAAGGATATTTGAAGCTGATGGTTCCGAATGGCTTCTAACGGACTGTCAACTGAAAGCCCATGAGAATGAAGTAGGGCGAATATCCAGGGGGTGGTGGTGTACAAGTCAGCCCGCCTGTTTTCCCTCCCGATGAAGGTCCGATAAGGATGAAAATGGTCGACTTCCGGGCGCCAGCTCGCCGTACTGGGAAGAGGTTCTTCCACCGGAAGGGGGATCGTCTGGAGAGCAACCCTCTCACTGCTAACCCGGCACAGCCCCCAGAGAGTCTTAATATAATCATCCCTCTGGATCTCTGGCATCTTCGGGTCGGCTCGGGACGACTTGCCCTTCGCAGCTTTCCTGGCTTCTACATATGCCGCCACCTCAGCATTGGACCAAGATTTCAGCCTCTTCAAGTAGGCTGGATCAACATCCAGAATGGGCTCCTGCTGGGAGTCTAAAAAACGGCGTTCGGCAGCATGCCAACAATCCTTCCGGAAATTCCGATAAAAGCCCGTTCGTGCATTCCACCACTTGATGAAGTCTGGAGTCACTCGGGGCAGGCGAGCCGGGGTTGGCACCCTGAAGGATACATCCTCTCGGCGATGGAAGTAGTCCCACCATCCACGGGCTTCATCAGTAGCCGTCTGACCAGCCCTGTGTCTATTCGGCAGATTGAACTGGGTTGAAGAAGAAGGAATTTGCTGGTCATACCCAAAATTCCGACTGAAGCGGAAAGGATAATACGGTTCCAGCCACAGCAAGCCACTTTTCCTGAAGACTAGTACACTGGGGCGAATAGACAACGCCCATTCCACCAGTTCCGGCTCCAAGATTGGTCTTGTGCTCTTCGACCCGGTCAGCTGATGAATAAATTCCTCTGTCTCAAATAATCGGCATTGCCGCATCCTGTTGACAAGAGGGCTGGAGCTGGCAGCCAAACTCCAGAAATGCAGAACGCCAGGGGAATCTGTTGGAACTGTCGTCAACTTCCCCCGAATGGCGAAAAGCTGGTCCGCCAGTGAAGACGGTTCAGCACTGGCAAATTCGATCATCCGTGGCAAAGGACGATCCGATTGCATTGACCGGGGAGCTGCTTCCGGAAATAGGGTGCAGACCCAAGCATTGAAAAAGTGGAGGGGACCAACTGTCCGTGAATTCCTGGGGATGCGCGACTTGTGCAAATCCCCCAACATTTTGTATATAAGGCATAAAGCCACAGGGCACAGGGACAGCTTCGTCCCCCAAGCCATCAAACAGGCAGGGTAAATCGCCTCCGGCCTAATCACCGTCTCATCTCCTTGGGGAAGGGCGAATGAACAAAGCCAATATGTCAAATACGCAGCACAATGTGTAACTGCGTCAACTCCCGTGGGATTCGGGCCGGCCTGTCGCCCTCTCCCTGAGATAGCAGGATATGTTGCTTGGCGCCGAGCCCTCTTCTTCCGCACCACCACTGTCGGAACCACTGTGGGGAAGTCCTCATAGTGCTGTTCCCCACCAAAGAAATATTGAAGCCACGTGCCCATCCGCACGCGCCTCTTTTCGCCGGGCTTTCGCGCTTCCCGCGAGTCAAGTGTCAGGCGCAGCAGGGTGCGATACGCCTTCATCAGATAACGATAGGCGAAGCCCGTGAAGTAGTTGCCTTCACCATCTGTCTGGTCCTTCAGCCAATCTGCGAAGCAAACTTCTTCATACGGCTCTCCATCTATCGGCAGGCCGCTCAGCTGAGAAAGGCTCCATAAATCCAATGAAGTTTCACCTTCTGCGGTGTAGAAAGTATTGTACTCTGGGCAGAAGACTTCAATCATCCCGCAGCATAGGCCTCGGGAGATCGGGTATCTATACCGGGAAGCGTATACACTCTGATAAATTCCGGCGTGCACCAAGATGGGGGCGTATTGCCGCAACACAAAGTCAGTGAATTCAACCGCTCCCGGTCTGAAGGCGTGAGCATCGGTGGCTTTGAGCTCTCCAAACCACCCCACTGAAATTTGATGTTTGAACCGGACCGCCAAGCAGTCCAAAAGAAAAGGCTCGTCTCGATATCCCCAATGGAGCGGTGCGAGGAATAGACCATATATGGGTTTCTCCCTGTCAACACGGCCGGCGGTCTCATTCCAGCGAGCTGGTGTGTATTGCGGCGCCCTCGTCAGCATCCCGGCTTCGGGAGATAATTCCTGCACTCCGAGCACGGCCCCCCATTTCCTGGGTTCCCCGGGGATGTACATGGGCATACCATATGTGACTGACTCAGTCAGGCTGTCCCGCTCCGCCAGCAGCGCTCCTTCAGCTCGGCGGACCAGGATTAAATCACGCTTCCCACCGAGGTTGAAGCGCTCGAGAAACGCCATCAGGTGCTTGTCTTTGGGGTGATCCCGTCTGATGTTGTCCCCTCGGTCATATCTGAATTGGTTGCCGTCGAGGATCAACAAATGGCCGGTGTCGACTGTGTCGGTTTCTGAGTCCGAAGACTCAGCCACCACGGCTACACGTCGGAGCCCCCGATCAAGGGAATGGACGTTCCCCCATGTCACGGCGACCCGAGATACAGAGGAAGAAGAGCCGGAAGCCATGTTATCTGCAGAACAGCACCCGGAAAAGAACAAACAAAAGTCAGAAATTAGTGGATCGAAACAATATTTCTGACGAAATTTCGGCAGCATCTCCTCAGCTCGAGGGTTTGCCAAAAAGAGAGCGGAAGCCGTCCACGAAGGGAGCAGCCCCTAAAAGCAGCCATAGGCATTAAGCCAGGGCCGAATGGGACACCCGAGGGATCTAGCTCCGAGGACAAGTCCTACGAGAAGCCTCCCGGGGCCCGAAGAATGGGTTCAAAACCCAAAGAACAGCAACACTCAACTCACCCGCTCACAGGCGAAATCGCCCGAACCCGGGACTCACTCGGCGCCGCGGTGGAAAAGGGGATGAAGAGAGAGAAAAATCCTTGCAAATGAGAAGTGAAGAAGATAAAAAACGAAGAAGAGGCCTTATATAGGCCCCCCTCCCATGTCGTTAAAACGGCGCGCCCCGGAGCGCGCCGTTTTAAGCAAATGGCGCGCCGGGAACCCCGCGCCGTTTTAACTCCAAAAAAAGGGGGGGGGGGGGGGCGGAGCGCGCCGTTTTAAGCGGTTTGCGCGCCGGGAACCCCGCGCCGTTTTAACCTGCAAAAGCTCCAGGCGCGCCGGGTTTGGCCGCGCCGTTTTAACGATCACGCCGTTTTTAAACGGCGCCGTGTAGGCCTCCTGCCTCGCCGGATTAACGTCCGAAGCCGGAATCAGCCAAACGAAGCTCATCCGCAGGCCTTGCCGCATTCCTGCCTCACTTGCACCGCCTACGTCTGGGGGGCATTTGTTGGCACTCAAAATATGATCCTCTGGCAACCAAGCCGAAGGATGAATGATACGGCCCACTGAAGCACAGAAGCCGATAAAAATCAACTTATCAAGAGGACCCCTCAAGCTGACAAAGCCCCGAGCCACCTCAAAGGGAACGTCGGGGACTTTACCTCAGGAGAGCCGAAGTAAACCCGCAACCAACCGGCAGCGCGATCAAGCCTGCCCAATGATCCGGCATCGACCTCGTCATGCCGCTACCCCACATCCGTCGCCCGACCAAGGACGACGGTCTACCCAATGACTCTCCTAAGGAGGAAGAATGTCCTCGGCCGTCCGTGACAAGGGGCCGAAGATCCTGTCAGCAGAAGACCCCGATTATCCGGCACGGATTCGGCTTCTTGCCATAGTGGGCCTGCTAGTGGCCGATTGATCACCGATTCAAGGTGGAACTGTCCGGGATGTAACATCATCCTGCAAGGAAGCTTCGAGCCCGAGTTCGTCTCAGCCAGAAGCCCAAATCACAGTGCCGAGGACTATGTCAGTAGGACACCCGTGTGCTCGGACCGGACACACACGAAGCCTTATTTAAGGCCATTCGTCCTATCAAGAGCTTCGTGAACACCCCGTCAGGGCCCTTTAATGGCCGGGGTGAGATGGACAGTGGACGGAAGCTTCCGGAATCATCTCCGGGTCCGCCGGACTACACACCAAGTGAGCAAGTTAAAACGGCGCCATCAAACCGGCACGTCAAGATCAAATGGGGGCCTTCCCCGGCGCCGTCTATCCGGCGCGCAAAGACCAAATGGGGGCCTTCCCCGGCGCCGTCTATCCGGCGCGCAAAGAGCAAATAGGGCCCTTCCCCGGCGCCGTCAACCCGGCGCGCTTCTTCCTGGGGCGCCGTTTTAACCCAAGGCTATATATAGCCTGTCGAGAAGAAGATGAAGGGAGATCCGATCGGGAGAAGAGGCGGATTTGAAAGAAAAAAAAAGAGAGAATTAGAAAGAAAGAGGAGGAGTCCAGAGAGAAGGGTTGGAGGGTTTTCGTCTATCTGCAGAAGCTCCCGTCCGAACCTCTCGGCGGCCGCCACCCTGCTCCATCCGAGCTCCCCGAAGTCGAAGGAGGCCACCTGTTTTCTCATTTGCTTAGGTGGGTTGCCCCGCGATTTCTCCCGGCGACCCTCTTCTTTTCTCTTTTGGATTTTCCCTGATAGAATGTAAGTGAGACGGGGGGAGGGGCGATGATACGAGCCTTTCCTCCCCCTTCTCCCACCGTTATTTCTGCCCCTTTCTCTTCGTTCGGAATGAGCTTCCTCTGTTAATGTAAAACGGCGACCGTGCGACAACGCCGGCGTCGGAATATGCTTGTATGCATTTTGTCTGTTTACCGTGGAATGAATGAATGTTTATGTCAGTGGGTTAAAGAGTCTAATGGCCTTACTCTACCTCTGCATCGCTGCCTCCTCTTCCTCCTTGAATTTGTTTTCTGTGGCCATTGATACGGCGCCGTGGAGGGTGATGTGCGCATGTGCACATCTCTCCGATGATCTGTGCACCAAACGGATGGATGTGAGCATGCCCGGCGTCGGGGTCATCTCTCCCATCTGCTTCCTTTACTCTCTGTTTACATGTTTACCTGTTTCATGGCGCGAACGAACTCCGTACCCGTCTTCTCCGATGCCGGATACGCCCTGGTACATCATGGGCTACAGTAATTTCCCCTCTCCCTGGGGCTTTTCCTTTCATGGAATGTCGAAGGTTTCTCCGTCAGAGATATGCGCATGTATGTCTTACTGGTCGACCCTGGGCCTGTCCGTTTGCCCCTCCCTCCTGTTTTTGATCATAAACAGAAGGAGGTAAGGCTGTCCCTATAAGCTTGATGTTTGGTTTCTCCGCATCGTTGTTCTCCGAGCGTTAGCTCGGTGATCGCTCTGTTAACTTGCTAATCCCTCTATGCACATATATATATATATATATATATATATATATATATATATATATATATAGCTGTACGTATCATGATCAGTTTGCCAACTGAGTGTGAGTTGCTCCGCGTAGTGTTACCGTCCTTTTAAGGAGATTCGGTGACTGGGGAGAGGGGAACATCCCCCTTGATTCTTTTATCTTGACCTCCCGGCTCGAGGGATCTATTTGGCAGTAATGGATCTCCGAGGGCCAGTGAGCACACAGAAATTGGGGGTAATCCCAACACCATAAATCCACAGTCCTTAATGGACTTTGTGGTGGCCGTGAGACGCGTGTGCCCCTCGTAGGCTGGCCCTCGGGGTTCCCTTCTCTACTCGGTCGTCCCGTTTCGAGTGTTGTGGTGGCTCGGGTCGCGTACCCCTCGTAGGCTAGCCCTCGGGGTTTTCGCTCCCACATCGAGTCACTTCATTCACTCACCGTTACCCACGGACTCGGTACCCCTAGCAGGCTAGCCCTCGGGGTCTTCCTATCCGTTCGGGTCTGCCGGCCGCCGTTGTGCCACCCGGCTCTTTAGGGGTTTACTCCGCCACGTGAGTACTCCCTGCGTCTCCCCGACCATCCTTTGGGATGGGGAGATGCTGCCGAAATTTCGGCTCGAACGAGTTAAGCTCGGAACAATCGCCTCACGCGAGCCCATGACTCGGCACCGATTCCGATGAATAATCAACTTAATAAAATTCTCAAAACCATCCAAAATCTTAATAAATCTATGAATAAACCAACGAGGCACCTGCCTCCTTGAAATCGGGTTAATTCGGCGCGTTCGTGCGCGATCACGCTTTAAACGGCGCGCCCTTCCCGGCGCGGCCTTCCCGGCGCGCTCTTCCCGGCGCGCCCTTTCCGGCGCGCCCTTCCCGGCGCGCCCCAGCTCCCCACGCCGTTTTAACGGCCTGCCCCCTTTACCTACGGTTCTGGCGCCGTTTTAAACCTTTTACCTACGTTTCAGGGCGCCGTTTCAAGCGTTTTGATCCCCGTCTTCGCACGCACTGCACCGGTTTCGTTCCGAATCGTGTCGTCGCATCGTTCTAACCCCTTTCCCACTCATGGGATGATTTCTTACGCTAATCACAGAGGGATGCAAGTCCCTCAACTAATAATCATCATGTAGTTCCCTTTTCCGGCTTCGACAGCCCGATATCTCGGCAATTAATCAAAGGTGTTCCCTCCTCGTGGGGGATGTAATTAACGTCATAACCTTTATGGTATGGCGGACTGCTGGTCCCGACCGAACCTCACATTCGCCCTACATGGGTCAGGATGAGCGCACAATTGAATCGTCACGCATGTGACTGGCACGCCCGCGTCGTCAATCAGTCAGTTGACTACAAGTTAGTTAATTGGTCGATCGATGCGCGAACGAAAAGGCAAAACAAAAAAGAGAAAGAAAAACAATAAAATGTGCGAAACATACTATGTAGTCAACTGACTGATTGACGACGCGGGCGTGCCAGTCACATGCGTGACGATTCAATTGTGCGCTCATCCTGACCCATGTAGGGCGAATGTGAGGTTCGGTCGGGACCAGCAGTCCGCCATACCATAAAGGTTATGACGTTAATTACATCCCCCCACGAGGAGGGAACACCTTTGATTAATTGCCGAGATATCGGGCTGTCGAAGCCGGAAAAGGGAACTACATGATGATTATTAGTTGAGGGACTTGCATCCCTCTGTGATTAGCGTAAGAAATCATCCCATGAGTGGGAAAGGGGTTAGAACGATGCGACGACACGATTCGGAACGAAACCGGTGCAGTGTGTGCGAAGACGGGGATCAAAACGCTTGAAACGGCGCCCTGAAACGTAGGTAAAAGGTTTAAAACGGCGCCAGAACCGTAGGTAAAGGGGGCATGCCGTTAAAACGGCGTGGGGAGCTGGGGCGCGCCGGGAAGGGCGCGCCGGAAAGGGCGCGCCGGGAAGAGCGCGCCGGGAAGGCCGCGCCGGGAAGGGCGCGCCGTTTAAAGCGTGATCGCGCACGAACGCGCCGAATTAACCCGATTTCAAGGAGGCAGGTGCCTCGTTGGTTTATTCATAGATTTATTAAGATTTTGGATGGTTTTGAGAATTTTATTAAGTTGATTATTCATCGGAATCGGTGCCGAGTCATGGGCTCGCATGAGGCGATTGTTCCGAGCTTAACTCGTTCGAGCCGAAATTTCGGCAGCATCTCCCCATCCCAAAGGATGGTCGGGGAGACGCAGGGAGTACTCACGTGGCGGAGTAAACCCCTAAAGAGCCGGGTGGCACAACGGCGGCCGGCAGACCCGAACGGATAGGAAGACCCCGAGGGCTAGCCTGCTAGGGGTACCGAGTCCGTGGGTAACGGTGAGTGAATGAAGTGACTCGATGTGGGAGCGAAAACCCCGAGGGCTAGCCTACGAGGGGTACGCGACCCGAGCCACCACAACACTCGAAACGGGACGACCGAGTAGAGAAGGGAACCCCGAGGGCCAGCCTACGAGGGGCACACGCGTCTCACGGCCACCACAAAGTCCATTAAGGACTGTGGATTTATGGTGTTGGGATTACCCCCAATTTCTGTGTGCTCACTGGCCCTCGGAGATCCATTACTGCCAAATAGATCCCTCGAGCCGGGAGGTCAAGATAAAAGAATCAAGGGGGATGTTCCCCTCTCCCCAGTCACCGAATCTCCTTAAAAGGACGGTAACACTACGCGGAGCAACTCACACTCAGTTGGCAAACTGATCATGATACGTACAGCTATATATATATATATATATATATATATATATCTATATGTGCATAGAGGGATTAGCAAGTTAACAGAGCGATCACCGAGCTAACGCTCGGAGAACAACGATGCGGAGAAACCAAACATCAAGCTTATAGGGACAGCCTTACCTCCTTCTGTTTATGATCAAAAACAGGAGGGAGGGGCAAACGGATAGGCCCAGGGTCGACCAGTAAGACATACATGCGCATATCTCTGACGGAGAAACCTTCGACATTCCATGAAAGGAAAAGCCCCAGGGAGAGGGGAAATTACTGTAGCCCATGATGTACCAGGGCGTATCCGGCATCGGAGAAGACGGGTACGGAGTTCGTTCGCGCCATGAAACAGGTAAACATGTAAACAGTGAGTAAAGGAAGCAGATGGGAGAGATAACCCCGACGCCGGGCATGCTCACATCCATCCGTTTGGTGCACAGATCATCGGAGAGATGTGCACATGCGCACATCACCCTCCACGGCGCCGTATCAATGGCCACAGAAAACAAATTCAAGGAGGAAGAGGAGGCAGCGATGCAGAGGTAGAGTAAGGCCATTAGACTCTTTAACCCACTGACATAAACATTCATTCATTCCACGGTAAACAGACAAAATGCATACAAGCATATTCCGACGCCGGCGTTGTCGCACGGTCGCCGTTTTACATTAACAGAGGAAGCTCATTCCGAACGAAGAGAAAGGGGCAGAAATAACGGTGGGAGAAGGGGGAGGAAAGGCTCGTATCATCGCCCCTCCCCCCGTCTCACTTACATTCTATCAGGGAAAATCCAAAAGAGAAAAGAAGAGGGTCGCCGGGAGAAATCGCGGGGCAACCCACCTAAGCAAATGAGAAAACAGGTGGCCTCCTTCGACTTCGGGGAGCTCGGATGGAGCAGGGTGGCGGCCGTCGAGAGGTTCGGACGGGAGCTTCTGTAGATAGACGAAAACCCTCCAACCCTTCTCTCTGGACTCCTCCTCTTTCTTTCTAATTCTCTCTTTTTTTTTCTTTCAAATCCGCCTCTTCTCCCGATCGGATCTCCCTTCATCTTCTTCTCGACAGGCTATATATAGCCTTGGGTTAAAACGGCGCCCCAGGAAGAAGCGCGCCGGGTTGACGGCGCCGGGGAAGGGCCCTATTTGCTCTTTGCGCGCCGGATAGACGGCGCCGGGGAAGGCCCCCATTTGGTCTTTGCGCGCCGGATAGACGGCGCCGGGGAAGGCCCCCATTTGATCTTGACGTGCCGGTTTGATGGCGCCGTTTTAACTTGCTCACTTGGTGTGTAGTCCGGCGGACCCGGAGATGATTCCGGAAGCTTCCGTCCACTGTCCATCTCACCCCGGCCATTAAAGGGCCCTGACGGGGTGTTCACGAAGCTCTTGATAGGACGAATGGCCTTAAATAAGGCTTCGTGTGTGTCCGGTCCGAGCACACGGGTGTCCTACTGACATAGTCCTCGGCACTGTGATTTGGGCTTCTGGCTGAGACGAACTCGGGCTCGAAGCTTCCTTGCAGGATGATGTTACATCCCGGACAGTTCCACCTTGAATCGGTGATCAATCGGCCACTAGCAGGCCCACTATGGCAAGAAGCCGAATCCGTGCCGGATAATCGGGGTCTTCTGCTGACAGGATCTTCGGCCCCTTGTCACGGACGGCCGAGGACATTCTTCCTCCTTAGGAGAGTCATTGGGTAGACCGTCGTCCTTGGTCGGGCGACGGATGTGGGGTAGCGGCATGACGAGGTCGATGCCGGATCATTGGGCAGGCTTGATCGCGCTGCCGGTTGGTTGCGGGTTTACTTCGGCTCTCCTGAGGTAAAGTCCCCGACGTTCCCTTTGAGGTGGCTCGGGGCTTTGTCAGCTTGAGGGGTCCTCTTGATAAGTTGATTTTTATCGGCTTCTGTGCTTCAGTGGGCCGTATCATTCATCCTTGCGGCTTGGTTGCCAGAGGATCATATTTTGAGTGCCAACAGGTGTTCTGCCCTAGTCTTAGATTTCACCAGCAAATCATCCACATATACCTCTAAATACACATGCATCATGTCATGGAATATTGCCATCATAGCCCTTTGATAAGTAGCTCCCGCATTCTTTAAACCAAATGGCATGACCAAATAGCAATAAGTTCCCCAAGGTGTGGTGAATGATGTTTTCTCCTGATCTTCTTCCGCCAAACGGATCTGATTATACCCCGAAAATCCATCCATAAACGAGAGAGTTTCATAGCCTGCTGTATTATCAACCAACACGTCAATGTGAGGTAAGGGGAAGTCATCTTTTGGACACGCGCGGTTAAGGTCCCGAAAATCGATACATATTCTCACCTTTCCATCCTTTTTCATGACCGGGACAATGTTTGCCACCCATTGAGGATATAGGACGACTCTAATAAATCTGGCTTTATGGAGTTTATCGACCCCTTCCTTCATTTTTAAAGCCATTTGGGGGTGGAAACGTCTTAACCTTTGCTTTACCGAGACGGACCCTGGTTTTAACGTTAGGCGATGTTCGACCAGGGTGGAATCCAATCCCGGCATATCCTCGTAGCTCCATGCGAACGTGTCCCTGTACTCCTTTAGAACCTTGATCAATTCCTCCTCTTCAGATGTCGGCAAATTATCGTTTATGAGGATGATCCTAGGGTCTTCCTCGGTCCCCAGGTTGATCTCTTTGGTGGGTTCTTCTATAGCGGCTGATGGTTCGTCAAACCTCCTCATTCCGCTAGCATATGCGTCAGCCGCATCCTCATATTGTTCGTCCCCTTCTTCAATAGGATACTCTTCATCTGTGAGCTCATAAACTCCATACCCTTCATCAATTATGCAATTCTCCTCACGTTCTAACTCCGGCAGATGGATGAGATTTTCTAGCAATTGAGGAATGGCTAGAAAGGCTTGACACCTATTGGCTAGATCCAGAAGGAATCGACGAGGAATTTCCCTACCCTTGGATTTTCTTCTAGGTACTACCCTTGACTCGCTATTCCTAACCTGGCTGACTTGTTCTACAGACGAAGGAGAAGTTGAAGAATGTACAGGAAGAGACCCCTCGATAGAGGGGTAAAGAAGGTCGCTCAAGGGACCTTGAATGAGTGGCCCGTAAGTCAGGGCACACTCGTGAGAGATGTAGGAGGTCTCCTCAAAGGAGATGCACTGTTGAGGAGTTTGAATCGACGTTTTTTTTTCATTCTCATTTTCAATTACAAAACAATTGAAAGAAATTAGAGAATAGGAGGAGGGAACTATAGCTAGGGGGTTGCATGGCTCATTGAGCAGATCATGGTTGAAAATTTGGCATGGGCTGGGAAATCCACGCAAGAATGTGAGTAGAGAAGGGGACCTGGGAATATCATCAGATAAACGTCGGGTCCAAGAAAGAGTCAGCAGCAACGGCTGAGGAGAATGATCAGAGAGAATGACGGAAAGCGGTCCGTCAGTGGCAACTTCCTCTCGGCGAGGAAAACTTGGAATTCCGGCAATGTCAATGACATCTTTTGGTACCTCGGAGATCAAAAGTGGCCCCTCTAAGTCTGGAGACGAGAACATCTGTTGTAGTGCCATGGAAATATCCTGTATATCAATCCACTTATTCCACTCACAATCCGGGTCATCGTGTTTCCCCTTCTTTGCAGCTCTCAAGCAACCTTCAGCCAAGTAGGCAATATGCAGTTTCCCATGTGATTGTCGTGGGTAATCCCCCAACTGTATAACCGGACCCTTTCTGAAATGAGAGTACAAGGTCCATGTAAGAGGTCCCTCATATGCTTCAAGTGGCCCTTCAAAGCCTAGGCCGGCTCTAAGGGTTAGCTTTGTCTTCTTTGGCAACTTCAGTCTCCCTTGTAATTGTGCCCCCAAACCTTTGCCCTGTTGGTAGCCAATGTTTCTCATGATCTCCCATCCCTTAGCATGGGAAGGGTGACATGACTTTGGTATTGGAAGTGGCTTTTGTGTAAAATGGGTGCGACGAGGGTCACACACATCTAGCAGTGAGAGAATTGGCCGGTGAGTCGGCCAAACAGAAGGCAAAGAGGTATTGATAGCATCCATTGTAGAAAAGATGGGCATGCTATTTACCTTGATAATCCAAGCCTTGTATGAAAACTTCAAGCACTGATGATTGGTGGAAGGCACCGCATTCATAACCTCAATGTAAGGGCGGCCCAGTATGGCCTTGAATGTGGGATCCATATCAAGGATATGGAATTCCGTGAAGACTGATGCAGGGCCCAATTCTACATTCAAGATGACCATCCCCATTGGCGGCTTTTTGCTATTATCATAGGCCGTAACCGTGATTGATGAAGGCCTTATCTATTCCGTGTCAACCCCACATGATTGGAGGGTGATCATAGAGATCACATTTATAGACGCACCAGTGTCTACCAAACACAGGTCTACAGACACCCCATTGATCTTGACTGCAATACACAAAGCATATTTTCGAGCCTCCTTGGGGGCAAGCTCATGGTGGTGAAATATAATGGCCGGTTGTGTATCAGTTGGCGTCAATACTGACGAGATTTTCTCCACCGGGAGATCCTCATTTACCATAACCCTCTGAAGATACTCCATCAAGGCGTCTTGATGGGTTTTCGACCTCTTGATTAGCTCGAGAATGGAGATCCGAGCTGGTGTTTTATCCAAGTGTTTCAACATGTCATATTGTGTCCCGGGGATAGACTCCTCTGGCTGTTCTTCGGTGTCTTTCTCCAGCTGAGATTGCTCGGGGACCTGACTGTTTTGGGGAAAAACCCGATGGAACATCCTTCCACTACGGAGCACCATGGCTTGCGGTTTTGGCGGCACCTTTACAGAGTTAGATATGGGGTTTAGCAAGGGTTCGAGGGGTAGTGGTGGAGGAACAATTGATGAAGCAGGGGCAATAATAGGTGTAGGGGCTTTGATGAGTGGTTTGTTAGGTGGAGGCATGGTGGGAGTGGATGAAGCCTCAGATGGACGGCGAATGATAAGGGGTTTAAAAGGTGGAGGCATAGTAGAGGTTGATGGTGCCCCGGATGGGTGATGAATAGTGAGGGGTTTCGAGGGTAAAGGGGTTGTGGTGGAGGTAGATGGTGCCTCGGAAGGGTGTTGGATAATAATGGGTTTGTTTAGTGGAGGCGGAATGAGGGCGGATGATGAAGTGGAGGCGTGAGAGATAATGAGAGGTTTTGGGGGTAACGGTGTTATGGTGGAGGTAGAGGGCACCTCGGAAGGGTATTGGGCAATGAGGGGTTTGTTTAGTGGAGGCGGAATGAAGGTGGATGATGAAGTGGAGGCGTGAGAAATGATGAGAGGTTTTGAGGGTAACGGTGTTATGGTGGAAGTGGAGGGTGTTTGCTGGAGACTCGAAGGGAGGTCATCAGTAGCGACGCGGATGAGAGGACGTGATAGCAGTGGAAATGAGTGAGGTATCACTGCGGGTTGTGCTCCGGGTGGAGGATAGACAGGTGCGGGACGAATAAGGCGTGGGGATTGGATAGGAACGTGATTGGTGACAAGGACAGAGCCGCTTTCCGTATGCCAATCCTGCCCTCTTCCAACCTCCAAGAAGGAAGAGATGGGGTTGACTTGGTGGTTAGGTTGTTGGTGCGCCGGTAACGGATTCTGGAGGATGCCCATATTTGGCTGTTGTTGTGGTGCCTGCTGAGGCTGTTGTTGCTGTTGTTGTTGTTGTTGTTGTTGTTGTTGTTGTTGTTGTCTAAGAGGAGGTCTCCTGGCCTTCATCATGGTGATGCATCGTCTCATTTCATCCCAATCTATTTGATGTTCATCGTTCATATCATAGATATAATCTCTGAAATGAAAATAATTTTCGACTATATGACCCGGCTGTCTATGGAAGACACAATATCTGGAAGTGTCGACGTTCGTGGGCCATATGGCTTTTTCCTTAGGCAAGGTGAGGAAATTAGCAGCCATGAGAGCATTAAAGATGTCCGGCAACGACTCCGGCAAAGGTGGGTAATGAGCTCTCCTTGGGCCGATCGGCCTTCTCTGTTGTTGGAGGCCATAATCCCCGGGTGGTGGAACCTGATTATATTGAGGAGGTCGCTGTTGTTGTTGTTGGAGATGGAGCGGTTGAGGCATATTGTTCTGGAAGAGATTATTTTGTGGGGGAGGACGATAGGGTTGCTGACCTTGTTGCTCCTGATGAAAGGGGAATTGTGGGGGTTGTGGGGGCCTAGGATTAGCTTGCTGGTTGGGATAGTCAACCGCGCCCACTTGTTCATTTGTTACAACCCCTTCTGTTACCCCACCTTGGGCACCCGTGCCCGGCTTCCTAAACACCTTTGGCTTTGGTGGCTCGAACATATGCATGAGGGGAGAATCTTTCAGCTGTGTTTGGATATATCGAGCCCTCTCATACAGTTCCTCCATAGTGGTGAGCTTGTTCATTGCCAGACGTGTCTAAATTGTGGAGTGGCATTAGACACGACCATCTTTACTTGCTCTGATTCTGAAATGGGGTCTCTCATTTTCTCTGCCAAGGATCTCCATCGATCGGCAAATTGGATGAAATCTTCGTCCGGCTTCATTTTTTCAGCCACTAGGTCGGTAATAGAGAAGGAGGGACCGACCCTATCCCGATATTTCTGTAGGAATTTCCTCTGGACTACGTCAAAGTTCTCAGCCTCACTCGGCTCTAGGGAATAGAACCATTCTAAGGCGGGACCATCCAATGATCTCCTGAAGAGGTATGCCAATGATCTTTGATCGTTCTGCCAAAACGAGGACTCATACATGAAGTCCTTTAGATGAATGAAGGGGTTGCCTGTGCCGGTGTACCGTCGGTACGTTGGCATTTCAGAAGGAGGGAGATGGAATACTGGGAGGATTGGTAAAGAGATCTCAGGCGCGGATTTGACATCCACGATCTTTTTGAAATCTCGGAATTATTCGTCCATCTTGTTCATCCTATGAAGGAGAGATTGAGTGGCCTCATTGTAAGGAGCAGGTTGTGGTGGCCACTGAGGCCTTGCAGAAGCCTGAGAAGGGAATTCCGGATGAGAGAGACGTTGTGACATATCAGCAAATAGAACTGACTAAAATGTCGTATGAGGAATTGGTGGAACTTGAGATTGGGGAGGTAATTGGAAAGGGGGAGGTTGCAGACGTGGCATATCAGTAAATGGAACTGACTGAAATGTTGGATGAAGAATTGGTGGAACTTGAGACTGGGGAGGTAATTGGAAAGAGGGAGGCTGTAAACTTGTCTGCACAAGAGGGAATGAGGGAGGGATTGCCTGTGCGGGCTCTTGAATAGAGAGAGCAACTGGTGTTGGATTTTGAGGAGTAGAATCAACAGATTTCCCTTTTAAGACGGCCTGAAAGGCTCGGATCTGATCGGAATTGAGTTGTGTGTTCGCGAGAACACCTAGCAAGGAGGAAATATCTTGTGGCGGGGATGCTTCCCCAATGGCGGCTCGCACCTCATGTGAGGGCTTGCGGGAGGAACCTGCGTCCTCAGCAGGGACATGCGTCCCCTGGTGACTCGGGCTCGGATTCTGACCGTTCCCGGACATTTCTTGATCTTTTTCGGAACGTGAGATTTTGCCGGAACGCAATATCATACACACTCAAACCAAGAACAAAGATTAACAAACAAGTTGATGTTTAACGCCTTTTTGTGTTTTCTTTTTGTTTTCCCCCTTTTTTTTTCTTTATAATTAAAATGTAATAACAAACACACTCAAACCATTAGCAAAGATTAACAAACAAGTTGATGTTTAACGCCTTTTTTGTTTTCTTTTGGTTTCCCCTTTTTTTCTTTTTTTCTTTTCTAATCTAATGTTCACACCACAGGAGGGACCTTAGTTGCAATATTGATTTCCGCCGTGTGATCTAAGGACACTCGACTCACCACGAATGTGTTAACTA
This sequence comes from Amorphophallus konjac, assembly GCA_022559845.1. Lineage (NCBI taxonomy): Eukaryota > Viridiplantae > Streptophyta > Magnoliopsida > Alismatales > Araceae > Amorphophallus > Amorphophallus konjac. Next base: position 43,154 of record JAHNEJ010001405.1, on the reverse strand, counting down.
TCTCCAGGGAACTTCAGTGGTACAACCAGCCCAGTGAACGAAGAGGGAATCCTTCGATGTCGGGGACTTACGGAGGTCCCAGTGAAGGAGATCCTAGTCTGTCGAGAGGAATTCCCGACGGAGAGTCTTTCCTTCACCAAGAAAAGGTGATCCTAAAAAGATGGAACAAAAGAAATAAAAAATAAAAGGGAGATGATATGCAATGCAGTGCTGAATTTAACAAGAGATATATAAACAGACAGCAGATATATGCAATAAAAGAAATTAAACAAACATCACAACACTCCTTTTCTGCAATGATACAAATTTATTCAGACTTCAAGGGGGGTTCTGGAGTAATGCACGTAGTGCACGAGGGATGAAATTGGAATGCCAAGAATGATAGCGGGAACACGAATATAGCGCACGTGGGCGCAATCAGGAGGGGCACACGTGGGTGCCGAGTGGAGGGGCACACGTGGGTGCCGAATGGAGGGGCACGCGTGGGTGCCGAGTGGAGGGGCACACGTGGGTGCCCAGTGGAGGGGCACACGTGGGTGCCGAATGGAGGGGCACACGTGGGTGCCGAATGGAGGGGCACACGTGGGTGCCGACAATATTTGGGTAACCAGAGAAAACAAAAGAGGTCCCACCGTGATCGCCAAAAAGGTGTAGACGGCAAAAGAGTGTCGTCCACCCTCGTGAAGAAAAGAAACAATGATGCAAAGTAATGATGAAAAGGTGATTGCCAGAGAGGTGGAGACGGCAAGGGACGTCCACCCTCGTCTATCCTAAGAGATGGAAATGACGAGGTCAACTCAAGAAGAGAAAGAACATAAAGGAGAGAAAGGAAAGAAGGATGTGAAACGAACTCCGGTACGTGGCGGAGATAGGGGTCGGAAGACCCTCTCGCGCAAACTAACCCCTTCCCGGTAAGCGTGACTTACCGTTCCACGAGCAGTTTTCCATATACCAGGAAATCCGAGAATCTAAGTAACAGAAATGGGGAGGCACGAAGACTTAGAAACTGCAGCGGTGTATCGTTCTCCAGAAAATTACAAAGACAATACGAATCAAGACATACCACCACAAGACATTGGTCTTTGTGGGGTTCTAACAGCGATGCAGTAATATCAACACTAATGAATATATATGTACGTATTAAGACCACCGCGAGACATTGGCCTTACGGAGTTTTTATTGCAATATAGATAATAAACATGAGTATATATACATAAGACCACCGCGAGATATTACTCTCCGCGGGGTTTTTACTGTAATATATATAATAAAAGGTTTCGCGAGGAATTACTTCCGTCACGTGCACCTTCGCGAGGAATTACTTCCGTCGCAAGGTTTAGACAGAAATTTAAAGAAATAAAATGACAGAATGAAAAAGGTTTCGCGAGGAATAACTTCCGTCACGTACACCTTCGCGAGGAATTACTTCCGTCGCAGGGTTTAGACAAAAATCAAAGGAATAAAATGACAGAATAAAAAGGCTTCGTGAGGAATTACTTCCGTCACGTACACCTTCGCGAGGAATTACTTCCGTCGCAGGATTTAGACAGAAATTTAAAGAAATAGAATAACAGAATAAAAAAAGGCTTCGCGAGGAATGACTTCCGTCACGTACACCTTCGCGAGAAATTACTTCCGTCGCAGGGTTTAGACAAAAATCAAGGGAATAAAATGACAGAATGAAAAAGGCTTCGCGCGGAATGACTTCCGTCACGTACACCTTCGCGAGGAATGACTTCCGTCGCAGGATTTAAACAAAAGAGAAAATTGACAGGAAAGAAAGTGGGAAGGGGATGTGATCGCCAGGGGCTGAGAGCCCCACAGGGAATGTCTGATCGCGTTTGACCGCTGAAGCGGGAGCAGTGCGGGTCCTCTCTTCCTCTTTAGTCGGCCGGCCGACGAAGAGGGCCTTCTTTGGTTACCCGGATTTTATTATCCCTTTTTTTTATTTTACTTTTTGTTATTATATATTTTTTTGGGGGTTTTGTGGCTTTTATTATTTTTATGTTCTTATATCTTTTTAAGAGAAATATGAGAGAGCAAAGAGAGAAATCGGGTGATAGATGGTAGAATAAGGTAGTACGTTGTAGGAAAAGAATACTAAGAAAATATAGACAGGATGAAAATTTTATTTTAGATAAGACAGAGAAGAACGGAGATGGAGTTTTAACGATATATAATACTAATAAGGGAGAGGAGATAGACTTATTGTTAAACGAAACGTAAAGGAGGATGAAGATGGAAATTTAACAACAAATAATAATGACGAAGGAAAGAATTAGGATAAATGAGAGAGACAATTGCCGGGTACCTCAAAAGGAGGGATGACCTCCTACTCTTTTGGTTGACGGAAGAAGCGGGATTCCCGACTGGTTAACCCTGCACGGAAAACAAATGAAGAGAAACAACAACGAGATAAGGACGACGGTGGTGTAGCATCAATTCTTTAGAAGCTGATATTGAGATTAGCATAAGAGAACACTAACCTGGTTGGTAGTATTTAAAAACCCCTTTTAGACATGAAAAGGTAGATAGATGATATGATGAATGAATAAAGAGGGGTCTCTCAGGAAGAGAGACACTATATGAACGACAAGTAATGCATGCATATGTAACTAACTGAATGAAAACCAGATAACAAGGGGGGAGAAAACTTATTCAGAGATGGATGATGGGCTTTGGATGAGCTCCTCCGGCAAGGTGAGGATGAACCAGGCACGCAGCACAGCAGAACGACTGCTTTAAAGTCTCTTTTCCACTTCAAATCAACACGTGCATACGTTCACAGACACGTACCCCTACACGAACACACACATACCCATATACATGAACGGGAATACATCTATAAAGAGGGGGATCGAAAGAGAGAGGGTTGAAGAGAAAGGAAGAAAGGGAGAAAGAGGAGAAGAACTCTTTTTTTTTATAGAGATTTTTACTTTAGTTTTACATATATAGCGTATATATATAGAGAGAGAGAGAATATGAACTATATAAGATATATATATATATATAGTATATGTATATATGTTATATATACATAAGAGAGGGAGAGTGACCCGAGAGTGAGGGATGAAGGGAGTTGGTGAGGAAAAAAAAAGACAATAAAAATAAAAAAAAGGGGGGTGGCGAAGGCAGAGAGGGGAAGAGAGAGTGAGAGGGGGAGAGAGAGAGAGAGTGAAAGAAATAGGGAGAAGGGGAAAGAGAGAGAGTCAGAGAGACGGTGGTGAGAGGGAATAAAAAAGAAAAAAAAATGAGAGAGGGAGATCGAGAGAGAGAGAGAGAGAGAGAGAGAGGAGCCGAGAGAGACAGTGAGAGGGAGGGAGAGACAGAGAACGAGAGGGAGAGGAGGAGAGAGAGAGAAAGAGGAAGAGAGAGGGGGGTGGGCGCGAGAGGAGAGATGAGACGGGGGAGAGACAGAGACGGGGAGAGAGGGAGGCGGGAAGAGAGAGAGAGAACGAGACAGGGAGAGAGGGAGAGAAAGAGAGACAGAGGGAGAGAGAGATGGGGAGAGAGAGGGGGTCGTTGGCGGCGGCGCGCAGGGAGCGGCGTCGGGCGTGCAGGGCGCAGGCGGCGGCGTCGGGGCGACCGGAGGTGAGGGCGCTGCGGCTGTAGGCGGCGTCGGGGCCGGAGGAGAGGGCGCTGCGGGCTGGGGGCGTTTGGCCGGAGACGGCAGCGGGGCAGAGGCGGCGTCGGGGCGGCGTCGGGGGCGGCCGTGTGCGAGGCCCGAGGCTGCCGGCGAGAGCGGCGGCGTTGGGGGCGGTCGTGTGCGAGGCCGGAGGCGGCCGGCGGGAGGCGGCCGGCGGGAGCGGCGGCGTCGGGGGCGGCCGTGTGCGGCGGACAAAAGGGGCCGTTGCGGCCCCTTGTGGTTCAAAGGGGGGCACGGGCGACGAGGCCCCCCCTGCGAACTACCTTTTTTTTTTTTAGCTTTTTTTGTTAGAAAGAGATTGAGGGAGGGAGAGATCAGAGGGAGAGAAAAGAGAGGGAGTAAGGGAGAGAGAAGAGAAAGAGGGAGAGAACCGAAATGAAAGAGGGGGGGGATGAGGGAGGAAGAGAGAGGGAGATGGCGGAGGGTGGCTTCTGTGGTGGCTGCAGTGGTGGTGGGTGCAGAGAATGAAAAAAAAAAAAAGGAGGTGCCGGTGGCTTACGAAGGGGAGATGCGGTGGAGATGGAGGCAGAGGAAGAGAGTGGGTGAGTGGAGAGGAGGCTGACCGAGGAGGTGGCTGTGGTGGCTGCAGAGGGAGAGAAGGAGAGAGGGAGGGGAGACGGTGGAGGTGGTTAGCAGGCCCAGGGGGTTGAGAGGGTGGTTGTTGTGGGGAGAAAAAAAGAAAAAGGAAGAGGGAGGTGGAGGTGGCAACGTCGGAAGTGGAGAGGGGGTGGCTTCGTGGGTGCATGCAAAAGAGGGGGTGTGTGTGTATTGTCAGGGGATTCGATGGGGTGGTGGGTTACGGAGGAGGTGAGAAGGGGAGAGAGAGAGTGTGTTAAAGAGAGGGGGGCAAGATCCTAGAGACCCGGGAAGGGAGTGAGGAAATAAATTATGTAATAAAAGATGGGGCCATGTCCATTAAATTTTATTTATTTTTTAGAACAAAAGTGGGCCAAGCCCTTTAGCACACATCTATATATTTTTTTATTTTTGAATAGGAATGGGCCAAACCCATTAGCACACATGTTTTCTTTTGGTATATTTTTTGAATAGGAATGGGCCAAGCCCACATGATGAACCTTCCCCCTTTTTAGGATTAAAAAGATGGACCAAGCCCATTAACACACATTTTTTTGTTTTGTGTAGGAATGGTCATAAGCCCATTAACAAGAATTACTATTCAAGAAGCCACAGATTATTAGATTAAATTAGAGATTACTCAACTAACTTAAACGTGCGAGCTGCTTTGGGGCGTCTTAGTGTAATACGGGATCTGCTCAGCATAATGCTAAAATGTCGTGTCTACAAGGTCTTCCTCGAGGAGCACATGGCTGCCAAACCGCTCTTGTACGATGCGGTGAGAAGAGGATGCTCGGGAGGCCGATATCCGCTTGGATACGGGGAGAAAGCGTTGTATCTCTGAGCTTCTTCGAGACCGAGGGAAGAGACCCGTAATCTGCACCACGAGGACCGGACCAGTTCTCCATCGAAGGCCGAGAGGAATGCCCAAACCGTCAGGTGAGAGGACCAGGGGATAGGAGAGGACAGAGGGAAGTGGGACGGCGGGCGGCAAAAGGGGTTTGGGGGGACGATACCTAGAAGGGGTTAGAACCTCGGGGACAGAAGGGGGCGCGGTGGTAGGAAACAGAGGTAGGGGAAGGGGTGGGGGGGGATGACAGGGGAGGGTGAAGGGGCGGGGGTCAGGGGGAGGAGGTGGAGGGGCGGAGGACCAACGGGGAGGGGAGGGGGGGTCGGGGGGGGGGGGGGGGGGGGGGGAGAGGTGGAGTGGCAGAGGGTCGGCAGAGAGAGATGAGGGGGGGTCAGGGGAAAGAGGAGGTGGGGGCGGATGGAGGGGAAGGAGTGGGAGGGTGGATGGGCGAGTCAGGGGGAAGGGAGGGGGAGGAGGGCCCGCTGAGGGAGAAGGGGGTCGGGGGAAGAGAGAGGGGGGCGGAGGTCTGCAGAGAGGGGAGGGGAATCGGGGGGGAAGAAGGGGTGGAGGAAAGCGCGCGTGGGGGGGGGGGGGCGATGGCCGGAGGGGCGGAGGCCGGCGGAGAGAGGGGTGGGGGTGGAGGGAAGAAGGCGGGGGGGGGGGAAGGGAAGCGAGGTGAAGTGGGAAGAGGGCGGGGGAGACGCAGGGAGGTGAGAAAGCGGAGATGGGTAGCCGGGGGGTTGGGGGGGGGGAACCAGCAGAGATGGAAGCAAAGGGGGTTCGGGGAGACGGGGGCAAACCTGGAGGGTAGGAGGAGGGGGGGGGGGGAGTTCCCGACGGGAGCTCCCCCCTTCTTGGTACACCACCGGTGAAGACCGGGGAAGGGCCGCAGAAGAGACTCCGACGAAGGACCACCACCAGGGTGGTGAAATTTCCAGGAAGTAGGTGGGAGCTCCCACCTACCTCCCGTGCTGACAATATTAAAGCATGTAACGTTACGCAATATTGATTTGGTTCTACAATATGGACGGTCGGTGACCCACTTACGTCACTTTCACACGTCTCAGTGGGAAGGAAAAGCGCCGTACGAGGATTACGCAAAGTGCCTGGCAAAGGTATTTAACCCACTGAGTTGGGTCATTCCACATCAAGCCTTTGTTGACAGTCACGAGTCCATGGCCCAGCCATGCCAACACAACCCGGCCCAGTGATGCTTTAATGGGTAAAATTATGAGAGAGAGAGAGAGATAGCACTATAATGGGTAAAAATATGAAAAGGAAGAGATATTTTTGGTAAATCAATTATCATTATTACCAAGTTAATCTAAAATTTACTAAATCACACCAGGTTAAAAATAAATTACTCACCTACTTAGTTGAGTGGGTTAACTCTGAGATAAGTTAACCAACTTGGCTTATTCACCTTTTAACATAACCCATTATTAAAGTGTTTCAAAGAGAACATTTGCGGACCCCTGACCATGAGCTACTGTTAGCAATTTTCACGTGCCTTGGATGTGTTATTGACATGGCTTCTTCTGTTCCATAATTCAAAGATGGGTCAACTATGCAAGTGTTTGTTTGTCTCAATGTTGAAGAGAAGCCTACACAAGGACTAGGAAGGTGACTTGATGTATACCACTTTGATCGAGGGTTAAATTAAAAGGTGAATAAGTCAACCTGATTAATTTGTATTAAAGTTAATCTATTGAGCTCCACTTTGGTATTAGGTTAGTCCTGGGTTAATTTAAAGTTAATTATGGGTTAACCTTTTTTATGCTTTGATTGTAACTTTAGGTTAATCGGATTAAAAACATGGCTAATCATGGGTTTGTCCCGAATTAGGAAATCCACCGATGGAGATGTATTAGGAGGGGGTTAGATGCATTTAATGGTTATTAAATGTATTCTCTCTCCTCTCTCTCTCACGCTCTCTCTCCTGTCTCACGCTCTCTCTCCGCACTCTCTCTCTCTCTCGCGCAGACGCTCTCTCCTCTCTCTCTCTCTTGTAGGCGCTCTCTCTCACGCTCTCTCTCTCTCGCACTCTCTCTCCTCTCTCTCCCGCTCTCTCTCTCACATTAATGATTGATGTTATGAGAAAATTTATTATCATAATGATATATTTATCATATAAAATTTATTTTAAAAAATTCATGAGTAAATATATATATATATATATTAAGATTATTTTTATTTTTAAAAAAACATTTGTGACTTTTAAATTTCAATTAGTGAGATTAATGATATTTTATCAAAAATTTATTTTCATGATATATCTAATTTATAGAATATATTAAGAATCTTTAAAAAATAAAATAAAATATTTTTTAAGATGAAGGATAATCTACACCCGTAATTAATGTCAATTTTTTATTTTGAACTTTAATTAGTGAGATTATTATGTTAGTTATCAAAATTAAATTATTTTCATGGTATATTTAATTTATATAATATATTAAAAAATTAAGATAAAATAATTTTTTAAGATGAATAGTATCATAAACTCGTAATTAATACCGGTTTTGACTTTTATATTTTAATTAGTGATAATATTGATGTTATTTATTAAATAAAATTTATTTTTATGATATATTATATTTAAATAATATAATAAAAATATTTAAAAATTATGATAAAATAAATTTTTTTAAAGATGAACAGTAACATAAACCCGTAATTAATGTCATTTTTGACTTTTGAATTTTAATTAGTGAGATTATCGATTTTATTTATCAAAAATATTAATGATATTATTTATCAAAAAAATTATTTTATGACATAATTAATATCTAACATGTTTTAAAATAATTTAAAATTAAAATAAATTAAAATTTTTTGAAGATGAATAGTAACTTAAATTAGTAATATTGATAGAGAGTGACTAGAGAGAGAGGGGAGGGGAGAGAGGTAGAGAGAGGGAATGAGACAGTGTTATCAGAATCGGACCGGACTGGCCGGTCAGACCGGTTCGACCGTGAACCGGTCGAGGAACCGGTTCGATTAGGCCCGGTCCGGTCAAATGACCAAAAATCGTCCGAACTGCGGTTCGACCATTGAACCGGTTCGGGCCGGTTCGACCCTATTCCTCCGCCAAAATAATAAAAATAAAAAATGGTTCGATACCCGCTCCCACGTGGCACAAATAAATAAATAAATATATTACTTATATTCGATCAAACTATTTAATTTGACACACAACTCAAGCCCACATCTTATGCTCATTGGGTCCTGACCTAAAGGTGAGCTCTCCAACATATAAAACCAAGTAAGTCTTTCTAACTTCCAATATGGGACTAAACATAAAGGCTCTATTTTTAACATATAAATGAAGAATTTGAATCAACAGCTCTATTTCCAACAAGTAGTTACAAGTTATTCTCTGTATACATGTATGTTTATTTATTTTGATCATTATATCTTATTTGAGTTAATTCTTATTGTATTAGGTTATAGAATCGGGTCGGACCATATATCAATATTATAATGACATCACGGTTCAAATCGGTTCGAACCAATGGTCAAACCGGTTCGAACCGAACCAGCTCATTGTCTGGTTCAGGCACCGATCCGATTCTGATAACATTGGAATGAGAGATATATTAAAAAAATTTAAAAGGTATATAAATATAATATTTTATTTGTCCTCATTACTGGGTTAACCTATTACTTATCGAATCACACTAGATTAAAAGTAGATTAGCCCATCTCCTTACTACAAGAAAAAGTGGCTATAGCGACCGAATTAGCGACCGATTTAATCGGTCTCTAGTCGGTCCCAAATAGAGACCAATTCGGAGACCGAAATAATCGGTCGCATTACCGAGACCGTTTCAGCGACCGCATGTATATCGGTCGCTAATAGGTCGCTATTTTTGCGACCGAATTAACTTCGGTCTCCAGTCGGTCGCTGATGCCGTTATACTTCCTACTACGACCCCCGCCCGCCCGAGCCCTCCCGCCCGAGCCCCCCCCCTCCCGCCCGAGCCCCCTTCCCCTGCGGCCCCCTCTCCGCCCTAGCCCCCCTCCCCGCTCCCGCCCGAGCCCCCTCCGCCGGAGCCCCCCCTCCGCCCGAGCCCTCCCGCCCGAGCCCTCCTCCGCCGGAGCCCCCCTCCTCCGCCCGAGCCCTCCCGCCCGAGCCCCCTCCGCCGGAGCCCCCCCTCCGCCCGAGCCCTCCCGCCCGAGCCCTCCTCCGCCGGAGCCCCCCTCCTCCGCCCGAGCCCTCCCGCCCGAGCCCCCCTCCTCCTCCGTATAGTGGCCGCTCACGGCGACAAGGTGCTCCCACTCCGATAGCTCCATGCAGGGAAACTCGTCGCCTCTGCAGCCGAGCCAGTGGGAGAGGACGACCGCGCCGCCGACGATCTGGATGGAGTTTACTCTCTCCCCGTCGTGTGCCACGATGATGTGCCTCAGCTCGCCCCGGAGGGACTCGTCCCAGACCTCGTATGGCCAGTCGCGGCGGCGCTCCGGGCCGCAGGACTCGAGCTTGAGGACGGTCCCCCCGGACAGAGGCTTGTGCACGTTCTTCTGCTGCTGGTTGCCGCCGGGATGGTGCAAGGAGAGCCGCGTGTTGCACGCACCCCCGCCTTTGTATATGTCTGTTTGTTTCCGATTCCACTTCTCAGAGGAAAATATTGTTCGCAATCCTCGATTCCGGGTTATTCGGGTTTTGTTAAACACTGGTTTCATCGTGATTCTGATTTGATTAATGGAATAGAAACATTCAGCTTGCACACAGCATCCCAATTATGTCAATTCAGAAAATTTGTACGTATTAGGTGTTGTTTGTTTACATGCAACTTTCCCGATTTTAGAATCATCGGTTTTGAAAATTAATAGATTCTTTAATTTCAAAATCAACAATATTTTTTTTTACTATTGTCTAGTTTATTGTGCTTTCAACTCATTTCTTATGATATGTTGTTGGCAGGCTCATGTTTTCTCTTCGCAAACTGGAGACTGTGCTGCTTTCCTCTCTAACTATGATCCTAATTCCATCGTGAGAGTTATGTTTAACAACATGCATTACACCTTGCCACCCTGGTCAAGCAGCATCCTTCCTGACTGCAGAAATGTAGTATTTAATACTGCAAAGGTATGTGATACAAACCACTGGAGAAGAATGTTTTTTCTCATTATTAATCGTGTCTTGTAAATCATCTGCATAAAATTTTCTTTACGTCCCCATTTTGGATTTCTTGGTGGCTTCATGTGTACCCCATAGTGTAAATAGAATAAACAGCACTATCAATTCCTGTGTCTAGTTTAGATCATATGTGCATGGCGAAGCTATGTTCAGCATGCTTTGCTGTTCCTAAACATTTTACCAAATAGTTATATATTTTTTTGTATATTGCTTAAGTTAACTCTCCTTTCACCATATAGGTCGGAGTTCAAACGTCACAAATGCAAATGATGGCAACTAATGAATTATCACTGTCATGGGAAAGGTACGATGAGGAGATCATTTCCATGGGAGATAATTCTTTATTCACCACAGTTGGACTATTAGAGCAGATAAATGTGACAAGGGATATGACAGACTATTTGTGGTACATTACCAGGTGAGCATCAGGACCAGCATAAATATCCTGCTAAAATGGGTATATTTGGAGAATTCGTAACCTTAGTTTCTATATTCCTTTTTCCTCCACTTGTCGCCTTTGCATTTCATCACTCTTTAACATGATTTATGCTTCCTGGATGATGAAAGTACCGAATGCTCTAATGTCAGAATGCTACGGATCTCTGCACTGCCTAGTCTTGATTTGGATACACCAGCCATATTCACCTTGGCAAGGATTTTTCGGTGACCTCCTATTTAAAATTCTTTGATTCCAGCGTCGACATTAGTGCATCAGAAGCTTTTCTCAATGGAGGCCAACTTCCAAATATCATCGTGCAGTCCGCTGGCCATGCTTTGCATGTTTTCGTCAATGGGGAACTCTCAGGTGGATTTACTAATTTCCCATTCTGGCCAAATTATTAAGTGTTACAAGTAAATTTTATAAAAACAAGGACATTCAAGTTCTGATTTTGTGATTCCAACAGGATCCACTTATGGGAACAGGGAGAATAGGAGGATTACCTATAATGGTAATGTGAAGCTGCGTGCTGGATCAAATAGAATCGCTCTGCTGAGCGTGGCTGTTGGACTGCCAGTCAGTAACTCCTACCTATGTTTGTTGTTTTACTCAGAAGCTAGACTTTAAGGAAACTTACACACTGGGGAAGAAACTTACATTAATCTGTCTTTCCCCTTTTTTAATGAAGAATGTTGGAACACACTATAGGAATTGGAATACTGGAGTTCTAGGTCCAGTCGTTCTTCATGGTCTGAGTGAAGGAAGAAGAGACTTAACATGGCAGAACTGGTCCTATCAGGTCCTTTTTATTTTTCTTTGAACAGTTATGCATTCATAAATTGGAAGTCGTATGAGCTCATTGCGTTTTTTTTCTTTCTTTCTTTTAACATAGGTTGGTCTCAAAGGGGAAGCTATGAATATCAACTCTCTAGAGGGAACTTCATCAGTGGAATGGATGCAAGGGGCATTTGCAGCTCAACATCAGCAACCATTAACATGGTACAAGGTAACATATGGGCATCAACTCGCTCTTACTGAATTACAACTGTTTTGGCAACTAGAGTTTATGTCTTAAGTTTTTTCAGGCTTCCTACAATCCACCCACAGCCTTAACGTTTGGCTTGTCAGTCCAAGTTTAACATCATAATATCATATCAAAGGCTGTGAATGTTTTTGCAATTCAATGGTTATCATTGTCTAGGTATAACCATATAAAAGCCTTAGTCAACCTACACGTGAGGGGTGAGTAACATACTGCCCCACTGAGGGACAAGACAGAAGATTCGATTAAATAGCATGGTCTCATTGCATTCACAGCCATGAGTTTCTGAGATGAAAAGCACAGTTTCAACAAAAATAAGATGGACAAAGTTATAAGACCCACAAAACGTATTCTAAGTTTTTTTACAGAAAATAAAATAACAACCATTTTTCTGCAAGAAAATTGCTGACTTTTTCTAATGTTAATTTTATGCTTCTGTTCAGCAAGCATTCTCCTTATTTTCAAACCATCTGCTAAATGAAACATTCTGGAAAGATAGATTGCACACCTGCCAATTCGTCAGTACAATGTGCCCATGCATTGTTACCATAAAGGAGTTTCCAGAGCATTAATGCCTGCCCAGATCTATATCCATGAGATTGAGCCCATCTCTGCTCAAGAAAAACAAAGGAAGACGAGAAGACAGGCTTACAAATTTATCAAAATCAAATTACATCGGAAGGAAAGTTTCAAGAAAACATTGTATTCTGTCAGAAAGCATGAAAATGCTTTCTTCCATCTTTTTCCTACCATGTGATGAATCCTCATTATACCACAGAGCAAAAGATCTCACATACATAACGCACAAAAAAATCAATTCTTTAGTGCAACTAGAAGTATCTTAGTCAAAGGAAATGCCAACTGACTCGGTTGCACCTATACGAGCATCACTAACCCTCCCCCCCCCCGGGCAAAAAAAAAATCAAATACAATAATAAATTTCTTTGTTTTCGTCCCCGAGATGAAAGTGACTTGTCAGAACTGACGGAATCCAAATCGGATGCCCGGTTTGAGCTCGGCGCTCAAACTTCATTTTTAAAATACACTTAGTTCAAATGAACTGTTAGGACGGGGCATTTGGTTCTAAAATCTGAAATACCGGTCGGATGGCCGTGCCGATCATTCCAATACGACCGGGGAGATGAAAGTGACTTGTCAGAACTGACGGAATCCAAATCGGATGCCCGGTTTGAGCTCGGCGCTCAAACTTCATTTTTAAAATACACTTAGTTCAAATGAACTGTTAGGACGGGTCCGGGGGTCTAAAATTCGAAATACCGGTCGGATGGCCGTGCCGATCATTCCAATACGACCGGGGAGATGAAAGTGACTTGTCAGAACTGACGGAATCCAAATCGGATGCCCGGTTTGAGCTCGGCGCTCAAACTTCATTTTTAAAATACACTTAGTTCAAATGAACTGTTAGGACGGGTCCGGGGGTCTAAAATTCGAAATACCGGTCGGATGGCCGTGCCGATCATTCCAATACGACCGGGGAGATGAAAGTGACTTGTCAGAACTGACGGAATCCAAATCGGATGCCCGGTTTGAGCTCGGCGCTCAAACTTCATTTTTAAAATACACTTAGTTCAAATGAACTGTTAGGACGGGTCCGGGGGTCTAAAATCTGAAATACCGGTCGGATGGCCGTGCCGATCATTCCAATACGACCGGGGAGATGAAAGTGACTTGTCAGAACTGACGGAATCCAAATCGGATGCCCGGTTTGAGCTCGGCGCTCAAACTTCATTTTTAAAATACACTTAGTTCAAATGAACTGTTAGGACGGGGCATTTGGTTCTAAAATCTGAAATACCGGTCGGATGGCCGTGCCGATCATTCCAATACGACCGGGGAGATGAAAGTGACTTGTCAGAACTGACGGAATCCAAATCGGATGCCCGGTTTGAGCTCGGCGCTCAAACTTCATTTTTAAAATACACTTAGTTCAAATGAACTGTTAGGACGGGTCCGGGGGTCTAAAATTCGAAATACCGGTCGGATGGCCGTGCCGATCATTCCAATACGACCGGGGAGATGAAAGTGACTTGTCAGAACTGACGGAATCCAAATCGGATGCCCGGTTTGAGCTCGGCGCTCAAACTTCATTTTTAAAATACACTTAGTTCAAATGAACTGTTAGGACGGGTCCGGGGGTCTAAAATTCGAAATACCGGTCGGATGGCCGTGCCGATCATTCCAATACGACCGGGGAGATGAAAGTGACTTGTCAGAACTGACGGAATCCAAATCGGATGCCCGGTTTGAGCTCGGCGCTCAAACTTCATTTTTAAAATACACTTAGTTCAAATGAACTGTTAGGACGGGGCATTTGGTTCTAAAATCTGAAATACCGGTCGGATGGCCGTGCCGATCATTCCAATACGACCGGGGAGATGAAAGTGACTTGTCAGAACTGACGGAATCCAAATCGGATGCCCGGTTTGAGCTCGGCGCTCAAACTTCATTTTTAAAATACACTTAGTTCAAATGAACTGTTAGGACGGGTCCGGGGGTCTAAAATTCGAAATACCGGTCGGATGGCCGTGCCGATCATTCCAATACGACCGGGGAGATGAAAGTGACTTGTCAGAACTGACGGAATCCAAATCGGATGCCCGGTTTGAGCTCGGCGCTCAAACTTCATTTTTAAAATACACTTAGTTCAAATGAACTGTTAGGACGGGTCCGGGGGTCTAAAATCTGAAATACCGGTCGGATGGCCGTGCCGATCATTCCAATACGACCGGGGAGATGAAAGTGACTTGTCAGAACTGACGGAATCCAAATCGGATGCCCGGTTTGAGCTCGGCGCTCAAACTTCATTTTTAAAATACACTTAGTTCAAATGAACTGTTAGGACGGGTCCGGGGGTCTAAAATTCGAAATACCGGTCGGATGGCCGTGCCGATCATTCCAATACGACCGGGGAGATGAAAGTGACTTGTCAGAACTGACGGAATCCAAATCGGATGCCCGGTTTGAGCTCGGCGCTCAAACTTCATTTTTAAAATACACTTAGTTCAAATGAACTGTTAGGACGGGTCCGGGGGTCTAAAATTCGAAATACCGGTCGGATGGCCGTGCCGATCATTCCAATACGACCGGGGAGATGAAAGTGACTTGTCAGAACTGACGGAATCCAAATCGGATGCCCGGTTTGAGCTCGGCGCTCAAACTTCATTTTTAAAATACACTTAGTTCAAATGAACTGTTAGGACGGGTCCGGGGGTCTAAAATTCGAAATACCGGTCGGATGGCCGTGCCGATCATTCCAATACGACCGGGGAGATGAAAGTGACTTGTCAGAACTGACGGAATCCAAATCGGATGCCCGGTTTGAGCTCGGCGCTCAAACTTCATTTTTAAAATACAAGATGAAATTTGAACTTATATTGGGTGTGTGTATTTATATATATGAAAATGAGCTGGCTTAAACTATTGGCATACTCTTGTTAATGCTTGATTTCTTTATTAAGTCTTGTTAATGCTTGATTTCTTTATTAAGGATTTGATTATAATTTTTTTAAATGATATACAGGATCATCCGTCGCGAGATGTTGGACGAGACGACGACCAGGATGATGTTGGACGAGACGACGACCAGGATGAGACATATGTGGAGGATTTGTGATTTTATTTTAGTTGTGTATGTTGTCATTTTATTATTATGGATGTATGATTAATTTGTGATTTTATTTTAATTGTGTGTAATTTGAGGTTCGTGGAGATTGTGATCCGTGTAGTTGATTTATTATTGTTTTATGAAATTGTTATTTATCAGGTGTTTGTATGTGATGAATTTGAGATTTGTCGATATTGTTGTCTGTGTAGTTGATTTTATATTTATGTTATGAATTTGTTATTTATCAGGTAATTTATTTATCAGTTTAAATAAATTTTTAAAAAAAAAATAATGCAAAATTAGCGACCGCATAGAGACTGAATTGCGACCGAATAGCGACTATACGTTATATTTCTTTTATTAAATAATTATACTTGGCGACCGACTGGCGACCGAATTGAGACCGAATAAATCCGATAGGTTAATTTTATTTTTAAAAATACAACATAATTAGAGACCGAATAGCGACCGAATTGAGACCGACCTAATTAGCGACCAATCAGGCGACCGATTATAATCGGTCTCTAGTAAAGACTGATACTGCGACCGAATTATGTCGGTCGCTATATAGCGACTATTATATAGCGACCGACATATTCGGTCGCTAGATAGTCTCTGTTCGGTCGCAATGCATATTTGCGACCGAACTAAGACTGAATAGCGACCGCTAGGTCGGTCGCTATCCGCGATTTTTCTTGTAGTACTCTCAGATTAACTATCCTCCTATCAAACTAAAAATAGGTTAATTCCAGACTACTTTAATCGGGTTGAGTTAGCCCACCTTTAGTCTAACTCTCAACCAAAGTGAGGTTTGTTGCTTTAATAAGAGGAGAGTTAACCTAGAAGTAAGTAAGGGAGTTAACCTATTTTTAACCTGATATAACTCGATAGTTTAAGATTAACCCGGTAATAATAACAATCGATCTACTAAAAATCCCCCTTTCTTTTAAACTTTTTACCTATTATAATGCTCTCTCTCTCTCTCTCTCTCTCTCTCTCTCTCTCTCTCTCTCTCTCTCTCTCTCTCTCTCTCTCTCTCTCTCTCTCTCTCTCTCTCTCTCTCTCTCTCTCTCCGTTTTGATGGTAATGCACACACATAATTTTTTATATTTCTTCATTATTTTTGTAATTAAATAAATATATGTAAAAATGTAAAATACAAATTATGATTTATATATTAATGATGTAGCTGTTGTTTATGAATTAAGTTATTTCATAAAAATAAGTTATGTCAAATAACAAATAAAGATAATACTCTTGCAAATATGAAATTTTCATATATGTTATAAGACTTGAACAAATATTTATACTTCCACTGTAATTACACCGTCATAGTTAATAGGGAGATAGATAAGAATGCAACCTGAAAAAATAGTCATTAGATGTAGTCTGCCCCTCGACAAAAATTTCTTGACATTTTCAAACAAAAAATGCTCAGTTAAAATTCGAATGGAAACTGGTGAGTCCAAATATAGCTTATGATGATAGACTGGGAGTGCACCAGATTAGAACATAAAAGTGACGCAACTGTGCATCGGATCAG
Organism: Amorphophallus konjac; assembly: GCA_022559845.1. NCBI lineage: Eukaryota > Viridiplantae > Streptophyta > Magnoliopsida > Alismatales > Araceae > Amorphophallus > Amorphophallus konjac. The sequence goes on along the minus strand of JAHNEJ010001405.1, from coordinate 26,290 downwards.
AACATAAAATTGAACAAAAGATATTAAATGTGGCTTCACGAAGCCAACATAAGTTCTATAGTTTTCTCTGTTACCTATAGTTGAGGTTTGATTTATAGACTCTACAATGAACATGGATTGAAATTTTGGTGGTGGTTTTAATTCAGAATCGGATTCAATTGGTGGCCGATGGTATGTTGTGATGCTTGTGAGCATATTCAATATTAGTAGTACCAACATTGAGGATATATATGACAAGGTCAAATTTGATCCGTTAGAAGAGGAGGGACAAAGCAAGCTCAGATGTCTCATTTTAATGTCCTCATGCATATATAGTAAAAATGATCAAAAAATTCAAGCATCAGCAAAATCTCAATTCGTAGAGTAAAGAGCAGTGAATCATAAAAAAGTGATAACAATCAAAAGGAAACCTCAACACATACCATATGGTCAAAAAGAATAGAATGATACATTTTTTACCTTTGCATACATAATTCATGATGGCCTTAGCACACTACGACCCAAGTTAAATAGAGTTATCAGTTTTCGATAGTGGGGTGAGCTTAGTATGGATTTTGTGAGTACGTGTATTCATCTTGTCAAGTGGAGTTGTCATTAGTGGACATCCTATCCCGACATATAATCATATAACTGATTCCTCATTGCCCCAACTCTTAGTCGGTGCACACATAATATCGCCTCATCTAGATCAATGTCCCAAAGATCATGATAAGCATGACTGTGATGGAGTTGTATTACTATGTCATCTACAACACCCCAACCATGCACACATCTGACAATTGGGCATGCAACGGCGGCACACATGAACACCTACTAGAGCAATTTTTTCTCAACATAGTGAACCTAGCAAAGAGGGCAAAAATCTTATGGGTGGAGAGTTTAGATAGGAAGGATCGACTAGTTGGCTAGCCCGGAAACCACCCACCAGCAAGCCATACACAGGGGACACCAATCGACAGGGAGAATGACAGCACCACCAACATCACACACGTAACCAAAGGCCCAAAGGAGAAGGAGAAAGGGGGACCAGAGAGTAAGCCTTCATTACAAAGGGGGATGAGAGCCACCTAGATGCAAGGAGGCCGAAGACGACCATGGTGGTGCTTAAAAGGAGAGGGAAGGGTTGTTGTTCACTTACGGGAGAAGGTCGAGCTCATGTCCTTGTCACCGCCGATGCGTAGTTGGCGGAAGAGATGGCACATTGTGGAGCTGCATTAGGAATCCTGCACCCCGTACGCGTGAGGGAGACCGACAGTTGAAGGTGTAGAACAAGCTTCGGGAAGTCAACAACAGCGTCGCACACGGCCTCCTTCCACGCTCGTGATCGAGGAGGGCTAATAACACCGCTGCGATCGGGAGGATCAAGAATGGATCGTCATCTATAGGCCGAGAGGAGGACGATCGAATGATGGATGGGGGTTTCAGAAGAAGGGGAGAAGAGAAGCGATCACCTGCGCGTGAGGAGGGCGAAGAGGTGAAGGGAAAAAAAGGTAAATCGCAAGTTTATGTAGGAAGGACGAGGGTCTGACAAGAGCGCTACCATCTCAGTCTTCGAGGTAGGGGGCAACTAGGCAAAAATATGAGAAGTCGAAGCCGTCTAGATTAACCCACCTCGCGAGGTGGGTTTGTAAACCCAGATTAACCCAGCGTTAATCATGTTTTTATCATACTTAAATTATTCTTGCTATCAAAGCAAATAAAGGTTAACTCCGGAATAAAATCTGGATTAACTCTGGATTAATCCGCTATCAAAGCGGGCCGAAAAGATCCTTTAAAGCCCTGAGTTGGGCCAAGCTCCAAGGGGTGGCTCCACTACAGCAGCCCAATCTGGCCCATTGTCTTATCCATGTTTGAGGCGCATGCAGGAGAATTGCAATGGGTTGAAGTCTGAAAGGATTAATGGTTAGTGGGTTCTTTGGGTGTGTTTTAAAATGGATGCCTTGTTTGGGTTAATGTCCAGTGTTTTAGCATTTGGGTGTCGTAAATTATTTTATGATATTTTTTATATTTAACGATCTGTACGACACAATTAATTAAAAAATTCTGTCTCAATTCTTAGTCTAGAACTACAGGAAGACTAAAACACAGAGTTTCAGAAGAAAATGACCCTTCAAAGAGTTGCTTGGATTTCTATAAAATGCTGTGGAACACTGTCTTATAGAACACCGTTTTATAGTGATTTTTCTTCTTAATATGTCAAAAACTATTTTTTATTGAAGTTATTGGGTCATCTAACTCCAAATCTTATGGCATCGAGTGAAGAGAGCTGCACTCATTCACACATTTTTCTCAATTGTCCCTTGATAAATATGGGACTATTCTAATAATTTTATGATCTTTTCCTTATGTTTGGTACACCGTAGGCTATTGAACTTCAAAATTCTGTTGGGTTGGGTCAGCACATTACGTTTTTTTTAAAACTCAAATTCGATCAGCTTTCAATCCAAAGCTACTGAAACTAAAACCAAAAGATTCCAAAACTAGTCTGGTTTTTTTTTTCAAAACTAGTCTTGTTTTTTAGTCAACATCGCTAAAAAAAATCGTAAGTCGAAAAGAAGAGTTTTATCAAGTTTTTAGTGACTCTGCAATCAATACTCTCAAAATTCATCATTCTTTGTTTAGTCCAAACGATCCGTGTGTTGATTCGTGCATGAAATCACAATGCATGTTCACATGGCTGATGAGATTAGAAGACAGAGAGGACGGTGACCTGGCCCCAACTTCACATGGCAGATGAGACTAGAGATCCCATTACAGGCTTTCACACAGCTTCCTATTGCCCCTTGAAGTTGGATTTATTGCCGACAAACCTAGCAACTTGTAGGTCTTGACATGAGATTTGGCTGGTAAGAGGGTGACAGATTAAGGGCGGTAACCCCACATGACACCCACCTCTCACAAATCACAACCTCACGGGCAGAAAAGGAAAATTTTAAACCCTCATTAGATTCTTCGATACAACTCGATCAAAATGACGTAGAAACCATGCATCAGACCTTATTGGGACTAGTAGAGGTAGAAAAATAGTCTCTCGAATCTCATACCAGAAGAACGTCCAGCCATCTATAGAAGCCTGCAAACATTAAAAGAACGGCGTCAGAAGGAGTCCTGAGTGTTACCCCAGGGGACAACTCTCCGATACTTAAGTAAAGACCGTGTTACATGGGGATCAATAGAGGATGGAGAAGAGAGAGGAGGATCGATGAGAGCGGAGTGATCGATCAAGCCTAAAGTGAGGATGAGACTCCCGGAGGTGCTCGCTATGCCCAGCAGGTGCTCGGAGAGTGCTCACAGGGCTGGTGATGTGCTCGGAAGTACGTAGATCGGGGCTCTTCTCTGTAGATGGCTCTCACTGTCTGCGTGTGTATGCGTCTATCTCTATCAGTCTATGTGTCCTTGTGTGTCGTCTTGATCGGAGGTCTATTTATAACGGTTGTCCTGGTGGTGGAGACTCATCCCTTAACAGGGAAGGGCGTGAGTCGTGGGGTAACGTCTCCCCACGATCGTGGAGAGTTTCCCGTTCTGCGTCCGTTCATCCGGCATGGACAGTCTTCAGGCGAGTCTTAATTACGACACCATTGGAGTGTGCTTGCCTTTACTGGAGTGGAGGCCGATGATGGCGGGAGTAACGTTTGGTCGTCGAAAAGTCATCCGGGGTCCAATACACCTAGGTCGATGCTCTTCATGGGCTGGCAAATCCGATGTCTATCTTTATTGGACCGCCTAGCGTGGGCTGTCGACTGTCGGGGATCTGCTATGCGCTGTGCAGATCTTGGGCCAACACGGGCCTGACGTTAATGGGCCGGGCATGGGCCGTATTAATTTTACCCTCCTCAGGATGCTACAACTATTGTCTACACACTCAAAAAGCAAACAATTATGCTCATGTTCTATGACATGGTTGGCGATGGCACTCGTAATTAAGTGAAACTTAATTATATGATTCAAATTATAGTCTAGAACGGTAATGGTGAGGGATGAGCTGTGAATGCCTTACTCGACTTAGTGGTTGTCTTCATTTGATGGCATGATTTCTGCCCATCGTGACATAATCTGCCCTCCTAACAATTAAGTTAGCTTCTCTTCAAGCTAAGAAAGGAGAAACTATAATTATCAAGACACGGCTTGTTTAGCCCATAAATAAACCCATCATACTCCACCGTCAGAGAACCAAAAAAGAGTAGGTTAAGATCGCACCCTTTCCCCGAATCTCATAATCTATCGGACTAATCTGAAAGGTCACTCCAAGACCATACTCGGCATCGAGGTAAGTATGTATTAAGAGTTATTGAATCGAGCCATCCAACTGAAAATCTCAAGGTGTTGAATGAAGAGGACTCCGTCATTTTAAACACATTTATCTTTATCACATTTTCAATATAAGACTATTCTAATATTATGGGAAGAGGATTTGATTATACTTGTTTAGAATGCCCAAGAAAATGAGAAAGGGATAAACCCGGTCTTTAATCTCATTTCGTTTTGAATTATACATTCATTTTGACCTTTTTTTTTAGATATAATCTAGGATGGTCGACCCATTTAACCCATTTTCCATCAACGAAAAAGTCTAAGAGAAGGGAAAACTGTTGAAATCCACAAAATCACAATGTTGAGATACACATGCCCAGGGTCATAAGTATATGAACCACAGCTCATTTAACCAATACGGGACTATTGTCCAAGGACTATGTCCAAATTCTAACACTACCCCTCACATGGGCCGTAGAGATTAATTGGGTGGAGGTGACAAGATAAGAAAGAGATATATGAGGTTGGGTCCAAGACCATGCTCTGATACTATGTTGAATCCACAAAATTACGATTTTGAGATACACAGGCTCAGAGTCATAAGCACATGAACCACAACTCATTTAGCCGATATGAGACTATTGTTCAGAGACTATGTCCAAATTTCAACAAAAATAATGTTCTCTAAGGCCCTGTTTGTTATTAGAATTGTCAGACGAATAGTAAACCGAGGGGAGAAAAGATATAGCGGGCCTCACCAACTCCCCTCACATAAAAATAATTACCGTGTTGGAACACGGTAACCGTGTTGAAACAACAAACAAGACCTAATGGTGTGTTAGTTTTCTCCGAACACATATGTCAGGATTGCATATTCACCAAGATCCATCACCATCCCATTTGACTCGCTACAGTGAAGCTACCAAGATGTGAAGGTAACCGAGCTTTTGGTGATGCAATCCCAACGTCCTCACACTCTTTTCTTTATGATTAAAAACGTCATTTCCATAGATCTGGTTTTTAAACCTACAGTGCTGATTGTTAAATATATCTTCAAAATTATTCCCATCCCCAAAGCTAATAAGAGATGAGAATAAAGAGTACCGGTCCCAAGGATGGATTATACATACTCTCCTCTCATTAGTCATACCCCCATACCAAAGCAAAAAATGACCACAGGAAGAATAAAAAAAGAACAATTCCGCCCTCCCCCGTTCTCCTCCTCCGGCGTCCCTCCTTCTCCGCCCTCCCTCCCCCCCTTATTTCTCTCCCTCCGATGCCTCTCCCTCTTCCTCCCTTTACCAAACCCTTTTGTCCCCCCCCCTCTCCCCCGGGCCTTTCGGCACTTGTGTGGTTCACCGGACGAAGAAGAGCCCAGTTGGTCGCACTTGCAGGTGACGGGTATCCCTCGGTTCATCCAGAGCTCGGAGATGCTGCGCTTATCCCCAAGCACCCCTCGGATGCTTGTCTCCCGAGTATCTTTTACACTCCGCTATTTGTTTAAGCGGTTCGGAAGCCTTGCGCTCCTCGAGGAAGATACCAGTCGCCTTCGATTCGACAGCTGCCTCATCGTCGTCAGGAGTCCCCCGCCCTCTGGTAGCTGTTGTTGTCTTACTGTTATCATCTTATGTAGTTCGTTGGGCTGTTGTCTTCAAGGGCCAGAGAGAGTTGTTTCTACGTGATTTGGTCTTTGTCTCCCTTGTATTCTATTACTAATGTGAAATGAATGAACTCTCTTGATTCCAAATAAAAAATGGAAAGCTACCACCCATCCAGACTAATTTATAGAGCTGAGTAGGGATTGCTGGAAGAGCATCTTTTGGACAGACCTCATCCATTAAACTAGACTAGTTAGCCTGAGCTTTCATCAAGAGTGTATCATGTAATTTGTCTGGCCCATAAGATGGCATTATGAGTTGATCAACCCCAATGAGATCCCTCCCTATTCCCTAATCTATGTTGTACAAATAGATCAGTTGGTTTGTGCTACTCCTTCTGAGCCCAGAAAATTCCTTTTGTATAGTTCTCATGCTTACCACTGTTCTTGAAGTCGGATTAGGCACACAGAATTTGGTGATGTATGGAGGCCGCATAGTCTGCACTATGATGTCCGCTGTCGGTGATAAAAAAAATGGCGTCGCAACACTGCTATACATGACATGCACCTTCAACTGCCCTTCAATCCCTTTGTGACGTAGGGACTCCACATGGTCTGCGCTCCGATGCCCTCTGTGGATGATAAAAAGAGAGTGAGGTGGTAACTATAGTTCGTCGACTCGGTGTGACTCACATTATTTTGGACATCGAGATGGCCGAGTTGATGCGAGTTATCCCCGAGTCATTTTGAGTTAGATTAAAATTTCTTTAAATTAAGTCGTATCATATCATGTCTAGATTGATCCAAATCGATACTTATCACTGAGACGACGTCCCCTTAGAGGAATACTAATCACGTACTGCCTGCATGACACGCACCTTCAGCTGCCCTTCAATCGTTTTGTCACGTAGGGAAGCCGCATGGTCTTGCACACTATACGTGATGTCTCCAGACTAGGAAGAAAACTCGTAGACTTGTAGTTAGGTTATCCATTCTTCTGTTATAATGGAAACCCTGTCTACAGCATCTGTGGTGCAGGGTTCACTGTCCTACCTACTCTACCGTGAACAGCTTCAATGGATACCAAAAAGAGAAATGGTTGCTTCCAGGAATTATCTGCACTGCTAGGCAGTGCAGATTTTTTTAAAAAATTTGTTTTTTTACGTGAGGTTAAGATCTCCCACTTTGATGTGAGACCCAAGTATCACAAATTTCTTGTCTTATATAATTTAAAAAGATTATTATGAAAACAATGTTCATAAGATTTTTTTTAAAAAAATCTACTATATATACAGTTTTTTTTATCACCGTGCGAGAGAAGTAACAGATGATTTGAACCTCACTCACTCCAAAATAAGAGACTTTGGGTCACACTCCAAATTATATATGATAGATTATGGGAGTATATATATATATGTCGTTATCTTAGTTTCATGACAAGACTAAACAAGAGTAAATCAAATTTTTTTTAATATTGATCTACCTAAAATTGAGTTATATAATATGCTAGGTTACAACTAGGCCCGGTAAATATTATCCGTTTAAAATTTGAATCGAATTTGACTTCGTATTCGTTGAATCAGATAATTATCCGAATAAAATATCCGACTGATAATTTAATCGGATATCGGATATCCGATTATTAATCGGATACGAATTCAAATATAGAGATATCCGCGTCGGATATTATCCGACTGAATATGAACCCTTAGATAAAAATCTAATGATATACATATTCTATATATAATTAGCTTAAATCTTAATATATTATTTGATTATTCTTTTTTCCTTTTTTGGTCTTAAAATATAATTTAAAAATAAGAAATTCACTTACACCTACTTCACAAGTTATCTCCTATTTTTTAAGATGAAGTCTAATCTTTTGATAACATCTCTCAAAATAAAAAAAACCTTCACTCTTTCTTTATTTTTTTGAGAAAAGAATATATGATGCTCTCACTGGGCTAACACAATTCACCCCTAAATAGGTCTAGTAATTATCCGTTTAAAATTCGAATTCTTATTTATCCGATCGTTATCCGAATAAAGTATGTGAGGGATAATTCGATTACTAATCGGATAATTCGATTATTAATCGGATACGAATTCGGATATCACAGTATCCGCTTCGTATCTGACCGTTTACGGGTCTAGTTACAACAAAGACATATACGATGAAATATGATTTATTATGAGAGTATATATAACAATATGAGAAATATAATAATTAGAATAGAATACATAAAATGCTAGAGTTATGTATGTAATTGTTCTAAACTTCGAAAAGGACCCGTTGCCACCCTCCGGTGTTTGTGATTACACCGCAGTCTCGTGGATAGAGACCGTCACATGACTCCTCCCGAAGAAAAGTGCATTTACATATGTCATGCGACCGTCATATGAAGTAGGCAACGAAGAAAGTAACATGCATATTCAAGAAAATAGATCGGATTAGCTAAGGGGGGTTCACCTCCCCGGACACGATGACTCGAGGCTCCGCTTTGGCAGCGAATTATCGTGGGGTTAACTTATGTTAATTTTATTTTTATTTTTATTTTGATTTGACAAGGTCAATTAATTAATCGAGTTAAAAATAGAGTAAATCTAGATTAAGTCTGGATTACTTATCCCACCTCGAAAGGTGGATTAAGTTAAAACTCTTTTTTCCCCTCAATTTAAAAGTGGGTTAAATTAATAAGCAATGTAATCAGAATCGGATCGAACTGGCCGATCAGACCGGTCCGACTGTGAACCGGTTCAAGAACCGGTTCGATTAAGGCCGGTCCGATCTAATGTTAAAGAATCGGATGAATTGCGATTCGACCGCTGAACCGGTCCGAATCGATCCGACCCGTTTCACCCTTTAAAATAAAAATATATATATAAATATTTGTATATTCAAAATGATATTTACGTGTGAACAAAATTATCTTGTTATTATTTATTATTTTATTTTAAATATATTTAAAGTTTAAATGAATATAGAAGTCCATTCTGAAGTGTGAAGATCAATGAAATATTATAAAATTTTAAGGTCAATTTATTTAACTATGTTATTATTATTATTTACTTGTATAGTTACATAATCATCACTAATAATTATAGATGTATATTTTTTTATTTTGATTATTATATTTTATTTCTTATTATCTTGAGTTATAAAATCGGGTCAAACTATGTATCAATATTACGATGATGTGACGGTTCAAATCGATTTGAATGAACGGTCCAATCGATTCGAATCTGATCAGCTCATCGATCGATTAAGACACCGATTTGATTCGGATAATATTATTAATACGAGATATTTTGACCCTAGTAAACTTATAATTCATGGTTATCATGACTCTCTACCAAAGTGAAAGTCAGAGTAAAGCTGCACGGCGGTCACAGCGATGGCCAAAGATTCCGGCAACAACAATGGGGAAGAGAACAAAGGCCGACATATGTAAGGTGGTGGGTGAGCCCTGTGGTGCGATCACCCAAAGTTTGACATTGGGGTGGGTGTGTATTTACACATGCAAGGCCAAGAGGTCACTAACTAGATTCATTTGTCCCCACCCTTCTCTCTCTCTCTCTCTCTCTCACACACACACACACACACACACACACACACGCAAACAGTAGCTACCCGGCGTGGTGTGTGGTCCTGATGCATGCCCTCGTTACGTCAAATGGACCCCTCATCTATTGACGACTATAATAATCGAACGGTAAGAAACAGATGGGAGAAACAGGATTGGTTACATAGCCAGTTGGAGCTCCTATGCAAGTTCATGGAAAAAGAGTAACTGGGCATGGGTTGGAAGACAGTGGCACAAGGATTCCTCGGCAATCATGCAGACACACACCCTTTTAATAGCGGAGGGAGCAGTAGTACTGCAGGTTCAAATTCCGGTGGTAGCCGTGCGGGCGGAACTTTTAAGGCCGGATTGAAAACGGGGTGGGATGTTTTACTTACATTCTATGGCACGAGTAAGTCACCCGACTTCAATTAGAGAGGAATGAGTGTGAGGAGAGTGAGTGGAGTTCGTCGCTCTCTCTCATCGGGTTGAATAATCTTTTAACCATGTTTGGTGTTCCTCTCCTAAATTTTAGGGAGAGAAGACAGCCTATGTAATTCTTCCTAAAAAAAACAAGTCTAGACTTATTTTTTTTTAAACACCAACTCGAGACTCCCCCTCCCCCGCGGCCCCCCTCCCTCACGACGACCCTCCCCTCCCTGGAGCCCCCTGTGCAGCCCCCTTCCCCGTCCCCGGCGACCCCTCTCCCCTCCCCTCCCCTCCACGGCGACCCTCCCCTCCCCGGGCGCCCCCTGCGCAGCCCCCCTCCCCGGCGGCCCCTGCGGCCCCCCTTCCCCGTCCCCTGCGACCCCCCTCCCCTCCCCGGCGCCCCTGCGGCCCCCCTTCCCCGTCCACGGCAACCCCCTCCCGTCCCCGGCAACCCCTGCGGCCCCCTTCCCCGTCCCCGGCAACCCCTGCGGCCCCCCTTCCCTGTCCCCTGCGACCCCCCTCCCCTCCCCGGCGCCCCTAAGGCCCCCCTTCCCTGTCCACGGCAACCCCTCTCCCGTCCCCGGCAACCCCTGCGGCCCCCCTTCCCCGTCCACGGCGACCCCCCTCCCCTCCCCGGCGCCCCTGCGGCCCCCCTTCCCCGTCCCTGGCGACCCCCCTCCCCCTTCCCTCCCCTCCCCTCCACGGCGACCCTCCCCTCCCCGGCGCCCCCTGCGCAGCCCCCCTCCCCAGCGGCCCCCCTTCCCCGTCCCCTGCGACCCCCCTCCCCTCCATGGCGACCCTCCCCTCCCCGGCGCCCCCTGCGCAACCCCCCTCCCTGGTGTGGACGCACTAAATTTCCGCTCATCGCGCTCTGTTCTCGCGTCGGTTTATTCGGTTTATCGAGTGCGTGGGCGTGCCAGTCACCGGAGTGACGATTTATTCGGGCTCCGAAGAGCCCATGGTGCGCTCGAATCTGACTTCGTCAGAAGATTGTGTGGTTCGTGTCGGGACCGAATCCCGTCGCGCCATAAAGGTCACGACGCCATTTACATCCCTCATACGAGGGAATATCCTTGATTAATTGCCGAAATTAGAGGCCCCGCGGCCGAAAGGAGTAACACTAATTATGCGAGAGAGATAGGGATAGATCACACTGAAAGTTGTATTAAGGCCATAAACTGTCGGCCGTATCGGCCACTCGTAGACCTTTTGTATTCGGACACAAGTCCGTGGTAGCGTCACAATGAGAAAATCGAGGTAGATCCCTTCAAATGTCTGCCGAGCATGCGGCAATTTTTTAATGAAGATTCGGAAGGTATCCGGAACGAGAAAATAAATCCGGTCCGATTAGGATGTCGGCCCGAGGTTAGATCAAAGCCCGGCCATATCGGGGGAATTCCCGAGACTCGGGCTCGACCTGAAAGGGCAGCGTTGTTGTTCCTTTTGCCCCGGGTCCCGGGGAGAGAGCGGGCTGCGGCGTGGGCATTAGCGTCTTTTATCTGGAGCTTTCTTAGTTATACCTTCTGGGATTTCTGATTTGATGTTTACTATTTATTCGTGCCTTTGTCCGGGATGATTTCTCTTCTTCTATGGATGATTATTCTTATTATTATCATTGGTTTGTTATTTATTTTTTATTACCCCTCCCGCCTCTTTTATTATGATCAATATTGCGCATTTGGAGTCCTTCAATTAGCGTGATTTTTATTGATTTATTTGCTATTGTTGATGCCCTTATCGTGATGTATATATGCATGCATGTAGTGTGCCGGCGAAGGAGAGACGGGAGTGTACCGCTGGATATTGGGTGTACCGCTGGGTGGCGAAGGGGTGTACCGGTGAGGGCTGTAAAGGGCGTACCGCTGGAGGCCAGAGGGGGCGTACCGCTGGAGAGTGTGTCGGTGAAGGAGGGGGGTGATATAAAGTCTATACGTTCCCCAGGCTCGAAGTCTATACGTTGCCAAGCCCAAAGTCCGTACACTGGAGCAGAGTGGAGCAAAGTCTACGCGTTGCAATTTGAAGTCTATACGTCGACTGGCCCGAAGTCTGTACACTGGCCAAGTCTATACATCGGAGTGTGAAGTCTATACACTGCCCAAAGTCTGTACGCTAGATAAGTCTATACATTGGGGTGTGAAGTCTATACACTGCCCAAGTCTATACACTGGCCATCATGAAGTCTGTACGTTGGGATATGAAGTCTATACGCTGGATAAGTCTATACATTGGAGTGTGAAGTCTATACACTGCCCAAGTCTATACACTGGCCATCATGAAGTCTGTACGTTGGCCAAGTCTATACAGTGGCTGAGGGTGTACCGGCGAAGGGAAGGAGTGTACCGCTGAAAGGGCCAGGAGGAGTGTGCCGCTGGGGGCTCAGGGGGAGTGTACCGCTGAAGGGTTGAAAGGGGTGTACCGCTGAAGGCCAAGGGAGCGTGCCGCTGAAGGCCAATGAGGGCGTGCCGCTGAAGGCCAAAGGAGCGTACCGCTGAAGGTCAATGGGGCGTGAGGGTGGAGGCTCGATCAATTTTTGACTATTTGTTTTAAGGCTTTTCTTTTCTTCTTATCTTAACGTTCGTGTAGTTTATACCAAATTCCTTCCTTTGTTCGTTCTCTTTGTTCGGTTCGGTCTCTTTTCTTGCGAGTCGGATGCTCGAGCTGCCGGGTGGTTAGTTAGTTCGGTTCAGTTCTCGTCGTGGTGCCGGCAGTGATTTGATGAGTTGGAAGGTTTCATTAGTTATTCTGCTCGTTTGTTGCCTCATTTCTGTCTCTTTTAATGTTTTGTTATCTTCTCACAAAAATTCGGCAGCATCTCCCCTTGACCCGAGGCGTAAGGGAGATACAGGGAACGCGCCCACATGAGGTGGCGGAACCCGACAACTGGAGGTGGGCCCCCGGAGGAGCAACACCTTTATAGAGCCTCGGAAAACGCGAAGGAAAACGACAGACTGAAGGCCTCTAAGGGGCATGGACTGGGGCTGGCCAAGGAGCGTGCCGCTGAGGGGGCTGGAGAGTGTGCCGCTGAGGGCTGAACAGGTGTGTGCCGCTGAAGGCCAATGGGGGGGGTGTACCGGCCAAGGGGTGTGCCGACCAGGGATGGCGGTGTGTGTACCGCTGAGGGCCAGAATGGGGTGTGCCGCTGAGGGCCAATGGTGCGTGCCGCTGAAGGCCACTGGTGGGCGTGCCGCTAAAGGCCAACGGGGGCGTACCGGCCAGAAGCCAAAAGAGTGTATCGCTGGGGGATGAGAGGGTGTTAAGTATATGGGCCGGAAGGCTTACAGGTTGTTTAGGAAACAAACAGAGGAAAAAAGGGGGAAAGGTTAAGGCCAAAGATGGGCCACTGATAGCTGGGTATTCGGAGGAAGAGGGTAAGGGTCCCCTGACACGGTAGATGGCCATGGAAGGGAATGAGGAGCTCATGGGGCCAAGGCTAACAGGGGAGGACTCACATCGACATGGAGGACCCTAAGGACGCCAGAGGAATGGGGAGACAGAGGGAGGAACGGATAGCCTGTCAAAAACCCGCAAGGCCTAGCATAAACCAACAAAAATCGAAGAGGAACCCGGGGAGGGTGGTTTTCACTCATGGGAATCAAGAGGGCATGGCCCTACATACATATTACAAAAGCAAACGCCCAAATGGGGTCGTGGACAAAAGGAAGAAAGATCCAAGACGAAGAACGGGAGGAGGAATGGAATACGAGAGGGAAGAAAGCATCGGGGCCCAAAACATTGGCCACCGTCCCCAACCCTTCTCCCCCATTACATTGAGCTCTCTCCCTCTCCCTTACTCTTGCTCTCTTCCCGGTGGTCGTCGGAGGAGGCTCGCGCCGGAGCTCTTGTTCTTCTCTTCTCTCTTCTTCTGTGTGTCCGTCTGTGGGTGTCCTCTTTCTCTCCGGGGGTCCCCCCCTTTTCTTGTCGAACGGAAGGCTTTTTATACCACCAGCCACCTGTGACTTCGATCACGGCTGTCGAAGGCGGGAAGCCGGCTGTGATGATGGGTTTGACCTGCTCCTGTCCTGGCTGTCAGTGGGGTAGGCTACGTGGCCCAGTCATCGACTGCCACCTCAGACGGCTTCACTGCGCGCCAAGGATGCGTAGGGTATGGGCTTCACGTCGTCCGTTGACAAGCTTCACCGCTGTGCCGCTGGCGAGTTGAAAAGGCGTGCCGCTGGAGAGCCAAAACGGTGTGCCGTTGAAGCCCCTGGAGGGCGTGCCGCTGAGGCCCCTGCAGGGCGTGCCGCTGAAGACCTGCTGAGGGCGTGCCGCTGGGGCCCCGAAGGGGTGTGCCGCTGGAGCCCCCCTGCTGGGCGTGCCGCTGAAGATCCATCGGGCCGTGCCGCTGAAGGCCCTTCGGGCCGTGCCGTTGAAGGCCCTTACCAGGCGTGCCGCTGAACCCCCCCCCAGGGGGGTGTGCCGTTGAAATCCCCCCCCAGGGGGGTGTACTGTTGAAACCCCCCCCCCCAGGGGGGGGTGTGCCGCTGAGGGGCCGTGCCGCTAGGACCCCGAGGGGGTGTGCCGCTGAAGGGCTCCTCGGGGCGTGCCGCTGGGCCTTGCCAGGGTGTGCCGTTGAGGCCCCTTGGGGCCGGGCGTGCCGCTGAAGGGCTCCCCAGGGGGTGTGTGTACCCGGGGTTGTTCTGAGCCCATTGCGGGCACGAGTCATGGCCCGTTTGATTCTCTTTGAGGCCCACGAGCTGTGGAGCCTTTTGTGCTTGATTTCTCCGGGGTTTCCTCCCTCGGCGCCGTTGCTGACGTGAGGCCGAGCAGGATATCCAGGTATGCATTTTCTGGTGTCCACAAATGCCCCCCACCCATGGGTAGCGCGGGCGAAGGATGCGCCGGGCGGTGCCCGTGGGTGTACTTGTCTCTTTTCTCTTCGTCGGTGCCGACGGGGTGTCGAGAGCCGACCTGGTCTATTGATCTCTTTGTCTCTTCATCAGTGTCGACGGGGCGTCGAGAGCCGACCTGGCCTGTTGATCTCTTTGTCTCTTCATCAGTGCCGACGGGGCGTCGAGAGCCGACCTGGCCTGTTGATCTCTTTGTCTCTTCATCAGTGCCGACGGGGTGCCGGGGACTGAAGCCGCACATTGGTCTCTTCATCAGTGCCGACGGGATGCCGGGGACTGAAGTAGTTTGTTGTCTCTTTGTCTCTTCATCAGTGCCGACAGGATGCCGGACGTTGACATGCTTTGTTGTCTCTTAGTCTCTTGGTCTCTTCGTCAGTGTTGACAAGATGCCGGGAACTGACATGCTTTGTTGATCTTTCGGTCTCTTGGTCTCTTCGTCAGTGCCGACAGGATGCCGGGAACTGACATGCTTTATTGTCTCTTAGTCTCTTGGTCTCTTGGTCTCTTCGTCAGTGCCACTGGGGTGTCGGGAATTGACATGCTTTGTTGGTCTCTTGGTCTCTTCGCCAGTGCCGACAGGACGTCGGGAACTGACCTGCTTTGTTGTCTCTTGGTCTCTTCGCCAGTGCCGACAGGACGTCGGGAACTGACCTGGTTTGTTGGTCTCTTGGTCTCTTCGCCAGTGCCGACTGGATGCCGGGAACTGACATGCTTTGTTGATCTCTTGGTCTCTTCGTCAGTGCCGACAGGATGTCGGGAACTGATATGCTTTGTTGTTCTCTTGTTTTCTTTCCTTTTTTTTCTTTTTTTGAACCACATTACCGATACAAGCGCCCTTTCGGGTTTTCGCCGGTACCGGCCCCCTCTTGCTTTTGCCCACGCGCCCTCTCGGGTTTTCACGTGGCGGGGTACCCAATTTTGCCCGTAGCGCCCTCTCGGGTTTTCGCCATGGCCGGGTTATTGCCATTTTTACCCTTGTCCCCACGTAGGGGCAAGTCCGGCGGGGTATCTCCATTTTTAACCCCATTTTATTTTCTCTTTTTTTTTGACGAGTGAGTGATATGCGTGTGTAGGCTAGGGCACGAAGCCTTGCGCCGGAAGATAAGGTTCACTCGTTGGCAAGAATAGAATGCCAGCGCAACGGGAGAATCTGTGCCGATTCGGACGTAGGGTCCGTAATGACCGTATTGTGCGGAGCGAGCGGCTAGGGCACGAGGCCTTGCGCCAGAAAGGGACTTATTCGTTGGTAAGGGACTAATGCCAGCGCAAGGGTAGAATTTGTGCCGACTCGGACGTAGGGTCCGTAATGGCAATATTGTGTGGAGCGGGTGGCTAGGGCACGAGGCGACGTGCCAGGGACGGGCTTGTTTGTCGGTATGGGAATGGCACCATTGCAGAGGTGGCTGTGTGCAGGGGTAAAGTCGTCCTTGCTTGTGCGGATGCGTATCTGCCCGAGATCGTGGGGATGGGACGTTCTCCGGGGACACCTATTATTGCACGACATTGACCCACACATTGATATGTGCGAGTAAATGTGTAAGAGGATACCATTATGTATGTATATACATGTATATGTGTACATATATTTAATATCATATAAATATATATTTATTTCTCTCCCCTTTTTTTCTCTGGTTCATTCTCTTTTTTTTTATCCCTCTTTATCTCCTTCTATTTTTTTATTCCTTCTCTCTTTTTTTTTCTCTTTTCTTTTTTTTATTTCTTTTCCCCCATTTTCCTTCGTCTTTTTCTTTATTTTCCTCCCCTCCCCTTTTCTTTCCCCTTTTTATTTTCTTTTCTCCCCCCCCCACCTCTCTGCCGTATAAAAGGGGCGGGGCGGTTTATTCGAACCGCCTCCCGTTCAAACTCCCCCTCCCTCTTCTCTCTCTTCAGCAGGCGACCGAGCGAACCCCCCCCCCATTCCTCTTTTCCTCTTTCTTCTCCGGCGCCGGACGCCCGCTCCGCCACCGTCGTTGTCGTCGGCGTCGTCTTCCCTACCGGGTGAGGGCGCCACCGTGGGAGGCTCTCCCCCCCCCTCTTCTTTCCTTCCTCCTTCGGCTTCTCTTCTCCCCTTCTCTTCTCTTAGTCGTCTTTGGGGATGGGGAACGGGGGCGCCCTAGGCTCCTCGGCCCTCTCCTTCTGCCACTCCCCTTTTTTTGGTTCTTCGTCTTCTCCGGCGTCGTGGAGGGGCAGTTAGAGCGCGCCGGTGAAGACGCCTCAGGGCGTGCCGGGGAGCGGCCCCCCGGGTGTATCGGCGAACAGGGTAGGAGGTGTGCCGGGGAAGGCAGGGCGCGGGTAGTTGTGCCGTTGAGTTGAGAGCACGAGTGTGCCGTTGAAGGGGGAAATCGAGTGTGCCGGGGAAGAGCCCGCCTGGGGGCGTGTCGGCGAAGACACCCCAGGGCCGTGCCGGGGAGCGCCTTGTCTGGGTGCGTGCCGGGGAAAGCGCCGCGGGGGCGCACCGGCGAAGCGGTTGTTAGGGCGTGCCGGGCAGGGAGACGCTTAGTGTGCCGGTGAAGCGAGGCGCCCAGTGTGCCGGTGAAGGGGTTTTTGGGCGTACCGGGGAGGCCCGTCCACAGGGTGTGCCGGTGAAGGCACATGTGGGTGTGCCGGCGAGGGCAGCTTCAGGGTGTGCCGGGGAAGGCCGCTTGCAGCGTGCCGATGAAGGCTTGGGCGGGTGTGCCGGGGAAGGCACCCGCGGTGTGTGCCGGTGAGGGCCGTTGATAGTTAAAATGCATGCCGTAATACATCCACTACCAAATTTAATTATCGACCCACAAATTAATTATAAGAAAATAGTTAAGCGGTGAGTCCGAGTCGAGTCCACAGGGAAATTTAGATTTTAAAGTAGAAAATCTTGAGTTTTTATAATTAGCAATTCATGAGCAAATGGATCTTAAAATAAAAGTTGCCAAATTAAAATTAACAAGTCTAGGTGAATAAACTTAAGAAACTAAGACACCACTTAAGTCAAACAACTGCAAATAGGATATCAATCACACTATACTTAAAGAATAGAAGGAGAGATGAAGACAAATAAGTAAAACACTTATATTAATGAAGAGACATTCTTACAACGTGTTCATCTAATCTACGGTAACCATGATCAATTAACTAACTAAATTAATTTAAACAGTATAAGAGACAAGGAAAGAAGCTCAAATGCACAGTATAAAAATAACAATGCATAAGGTAAGAAGCAACTGCAGAACGGTGATGCTCTCTCCTTCACGTCTACTTGCCCTGGACACCCACATGACAAGCACAGCAGCAAAGGAACTTGCCAACGTCCCTTTCTTCACGCCACGGGTGCCCAGCAGAGGAACTCGCCACGGACAATGGTGCTGCAGCAGCTGTAGACACGCCATTCTTGACGCCTCCTGAGAAAGTCTCATATTACTATACAACGCCCCGCAACGGCTTACGCATTCTGAATCACTCGAGTGCTTCCTTTTCTCGGGTCTTCTTCTGCCTTTTTCGGCATCCGGAATCGTCTCGGCATTCGGACGGCATCAACACCAGTCGGACGCATCAAGAGGTTCCGGAATCAAGAAGGGGGTCTACCGGGCGGCCGCCAACGCCTGATTTGAGGACCCGGGTGGGTCTTAATAGGGGCGTCCAGGCCCCTGGACGCCCCCATCTTTTTAATTTATTTTATTATTTTATTATTTTTCTCAGGGCCCAAAAATAAATAAAAATATATATATTTTAATGGAGGCGTCCAGGACCCTGGACGCCTCCATAAAACTAATAATAATAAATATTAATAAAATGCCAGTTGGCATAAAAAAATAAAATAAATAAAAAATACATATTAATGGAGGCGTCCAGGCCCTGGACGCCTCCATAAAAATAAATAAAAAAAATTAAAATGCCAGCCCTATCATAAAAAGACAAGAAAACCAATAAAATAATATATTTTTGGAGGCGTCCAGGCCTCTGGACGCCTCCATCAACTCCCTCACGGGCGCCGGCCACCGAACGACGGTTTGTCGTGTGTGAAAAAATCCAAAATATAGAGACGTCCGGTCAGCTGGACGCGCCCATTTCTGAATCACGAGGCGCCGCTCACAAAACCACGCGTTGTGCCAAACCGCGTGCGGCCGTCGTCGGTTTTCGGTGGACCTGCTTGAGGCGTCCGGGACCCTGGACGCCTCCTCAAAAGTATTCCAAAAAAATCAATAAAAATAGAATAAAATATTATTTCGGCCCTGATGGAGGTGTCCAGGGTCCTGGACGCCTCCACCCTTCGGAGCTCTATAAATAGAGGCCCACCCCCTCAGTTCTAGGGGAGCTAAGCAGTGATCCGATAGGCTGCCGGAGCCCAGAGGCTACGGAGTCATTCTTCTAACCCGTGGGGTCTTTTGTAGGTGGAGGTTCTGCCGGCTTCTCGGGTGCCCACGCTCGCGAGAGGAAGGTCGTCTTCATCCACCGCGCTTCTACGTCGTCCCCACGCTGCCGGAGCTCCGCCGAATTTCACCACCGGCACATCCAATAAGCCAACTCTTTCCTTTTCTTCGTAGTTCTTTGCATTCATCATCTCGCATCCATCATCTCATTTTCCTCCTACTCGAGTCCGAGAGGGGTTTAAAAGATAACACCAACCAGGTGTGTGTCTTCCCGTTATTTCGTCATTTTTATTGCAAGGATATGAATACTACACATTAATCTTTCTAAGCCACTTGTCATTTGTTTGTCGTTGTTTTGCAAGGGTAGCCGAGGAAAGCCCTCTCCGTCGGCCGGCCGGAAGGAGAGGAAGAAGCAACCCGCCATCTCCCGCTCTTGAGGTAGGCGCGATCACTTTCTTATTTTGGGGTCTTTCGGCCCCTGGCGATCACATCTTTTCATCGAGGCCGCGGCGAGTCACTTCCCCAATGGCCGTTTAAATTTCTGTTCTCATATTCTCTTTATATCCTGTTATATTTCGTTCATATCATCGAGGCCGCGGCGAGTCATTTCCCCAATGGCCGTTTAAATTTCTATTCTTTTCTCTTTATATCCTGTTATATTCTGCTCATATCATCGAGGCCGCGGCGAGTCACTTCCCCAATGGCCGTTTAAATTTCCGTTCTTACATTCTCTCTATATTCTGTTATATTCTGCTCATATCATCGAGGCCGCGGCGAGTCACTTCCCCAATGGCCGTTTAAATTTCCGTTCTTATACTCTCTCTATATTCTGTTATATTCTGCTCATATTCTCGAGGCCGCGGCGAGTCACTTCCCCAATGGCCGTTTAAATCTCTGTTCTTATATTCTCTTTTATATTCTGCTATATTCTGCTCATATTCTCGAGGCCGCGGCGAGTCACTTCCCCAATGGCCGTTTCAATTTTTGTTATTTAATTTCTGCACCATTCCCGTCCCCCCGAGGTCGCGGCGAGTCACTTCCCGCTATGGCCGTTTGAACCCCATATCTTGCTATATTATACTTGTCCCGCTCGCCCCGCCGGAGCAATCTCCCGTGGTGGCCCCTTCTCTCTCTTCTCTCATCTCTGTGTTGCAGCAAACAGCAAAACAAACAAAAAGAGGAGCCCGCGCGCTCTCCGCATCCTCTTCCCCGCACCATCGAACTCCGAACCGCGTGACGTCGCTCACAGATTGGCGATCACGGTGGGACCTCTACTGCTTCCTCCCGGCTACCCTTGCAAGTTCGGCACCACCCGTGCCTCTCCACCTTGGCGCCCACGCGCGCCCCCGTTGTGCTCACGGCAGCACCGTCAGTTCTGATTGGTTCTTTGTTTATTACATGTTTGTTATTTCTGTTGTTTTCCCACTCCATATATCTGTCAGCATTCCATTACATACATCCATTCCTCTTTTCTATCCTTTTTTTCATTTTTTTTGAGGATCACCCTTTCCCGGTGAAGGAAGGACTCTCCGTTTGGGAATTCCTCTCAACGGACTAGAATCTCCTACACTGGGACCTCCGTAAGTCCCCGACATCGAAGAATCTCCTCTTCGTTCACTGGGCTGGTTGTACCATTGAAGTTCCCCGAAGTTAGTCATTTCATTCGTGGTGAGACGAGAGACCCTAGCTGACACGGCGGTGAAACAAAAATAAACTAGGGTCCCTATCTTGTGTGAACTTCGGATCTCGCTAAAAACACACAAAAAAAATCATCAAAATCAAAACAAAAAAAAAGGGCGTAAAGGCATCCACTTGTTTGATAATCTCTGCTACCTACTTGCTAGTGTATGTTTTTGCGTTCTGGGAGAACTGTGAGCATGTCTCACGAGTCTTCCGAGGAGAACCACCCTAGCCGTGGTTTGACAGCCGACCCGCGAGTCTATGCTATGGACTCGGGTCCTTCTCATGACCCCTCGCATGAGGTGCAGGTTATTGCCGGGGACACGTCCCCGCCACAGGATATCACTTCCTTACTGGGCGTCCTCGCCAACACGGAGCTTACCTCTGAACAGCTCCGGGCCTTCCAGGCCATTCTAAAGGGGAAATCTGTTTCCCCCACGCCCCAGGAGTCAACTCCGGCTATCGCACCTCTCCACGAGTCCGTGCAGGCCATTCCATCTCCTTCATTGGCGCAAGCCATCCAGTCTCCCTCGCTTCAAGGACAAGCGAGCCAACAACCTCCCTCATTCCAATTCCCGTCACAATCTCAAACTCCGGTGTTCCTCAC
Source organism: Amorphophallus konjac (assembly GCA_022559845.1). Taxonomy (NCBI): domain Eukaryota; kingdom Viridiplantae; phylum Streptophyta; class Magnoliopsida; order Alismatales; family Araceae; genus Amorphophallus; species Amorphophallus konjac. Next base: position 4,970 of record JAHNEJ010001405.1, on the reverse strand, counting down.
ACACCGTTTCAGCCAGGGCCAACTGTCGGTGGTCCGACAGTTCCCTCTCATTCCGGGTTTCCCCCTCAAGTCTCCGGGAGACAGTTTCTCCCCCAATGGCAAGTGCCACCTTCACCCCCATAGGAGCTCGCCCAATCGCTCCTCAATAGGTTCAATCGCATGGACGAGCAGTTTCAAAATCTGAGAAGAATGGTGGACGTGAAAGCCACCCCGGAGGTTGCTTTGCCAATCCTCCCCGTCATTCATCTTCCTCCCTCCGAAATGCCCACGTACCGCAGATACAATGGTACCGGCAACCCCTTCATTCACCTCAAGGACTTCATGTATGAGTCCTCCTATTGGCAAAACGATCAGAGGTCCCTGGCATACCTCTTTCGGAGATCATTGGATGGTCCCGCGCTTGAGTGGTTCTATTCTCTGGAGCCCCGCGAGGCCGAGAATTTTGAAATAGTGCAGAGAAGGTTCTTGCAGAAATATAGGGATAGGGTCGGTCCCTCACTCTCCATTACCGACCTAGTGGCCGAAAAGATGAAACCCGACGAGGATTTTGTCCGATATGCTGATAGATGGAGGTCTCTGGCGGAAAGAATAAGGGATACCCTCTCCGAGCCTGAACAAGTGAAAATGATTGTGTCTAATGCAACCCCGCAGTTCAGACACGTCCTCGCCATGAATAAACTTACTACAATGGAGGAACTCTATGAAAGGGCCCGATACATCCAAACCCAGCTAAAAGACTCCCCCATCATGAACATGTTTGAGTCGCCGAAGCCCAAAGTGGTCAGAAAGACAGGCGCTGGTGTCCCGGGCGGAGCCACAGAAGGGGTCGTGACAAATGAGCAAGTCAGTGCGGTCAACAATGCCAACTATGCAGTCAACCCAAGGCCTCAACAAATGCCCCGACTACCCCTTCAATCAGGTCCTTTCCCTCTCCGTCCTCCACCCCAAAATAATCCACCCCAGGATAATATGCCTCCATTACGCCAACCCCAGCAACAACAACCACAACCTCAGCAACAACAACCACCGCTTCAGTACAACCAAGTTCCACCCCCGGGGAACTATGGTCCCCAACAGCAACAAAGGAGGCCGCTCGGTCCTAAGAGAGCCTACTATCCACCATTGCCAGAAACCTTAGCAGATATTTTTAATGCCCTCATGGCATCAAACCAACTCGCCCTACCCAGAGAAAGGCCCTGGCCCCCCAATGTTGATACCTCCAAATACTGCGTCTACCACAGGCAGCCGGGACACACAGTGGATTACTGCTTCCATTTCAAAGATTACATCCATGATATGAATGATGAACATCAAATAGATTGGGATGAGATGAGACGGTACGTCGCGACTCTCAAGGCTAGGAGACCTCCTCAGAGGCCACAGCAGCAGTTACAACAGCAGCAGCAGCAGCAACCACAACAACAACAGCAGCCTCAGCAGGCCCCACAACAACAGCCCGACATGGGCATAATCCAGAATCCACTACCGGAGCACCAACAGTCCCAATCATCAGGTTAACCCCATCTCCTCCTTCCCGGAAGTCGGGAGAGAGCAGGTGTGGCACCAGGAAAGTACCTCCATTCTTTATACCTCCAACCCTATCGTCATGCAACCCCCTCACCTTGCCCGGGTAGCACCTCTCTCTCATCAACCCGCATCAGTATCGCCTTCACCATTTCCACTACCATTACGCCCTCTCATCCGCACCCCGACCTCCTATCAACCGACACTTTCTACTACGCCTTCACACCCTCTCACCTTCTCCCACTCCCCCACTTTACCATCCACCTCTACCACATTTACCCCTACGCCTTCTAAACCCCTTATCATCCGTCCACCATACATAACCCCGTCTTTCTCCACCACATCACCACTAATGCCTTCAAAACCACTCATCACCCACCATCCGCCTCAAAACCTTTACCCGTTTCAAACCTTACCTCCACCTCCACCTTCCAAACACCTTATCCTTCATAATCCGCGCGATATCCCCTCTACCTCCGCCATGCCTCCATCTAACAAACCCCTCATCAGAATCCCTGCTCCCGTCATCACCCCTGCTTCATCAACCATTCCTCCACTACTACCCCTCAAACCCCTGTTAAAACCCACTGCTACCCCCACAGAGGTACAAAAGCCGCAGGCAATGGTGCTCCGGAGTGGAAGGATTTTCCACAGGGTTTTCCCCCACAACAGTCAGAATCCCGAGCAATCTCAGCCAGAGAAGGATGATACAGAACAACCAGAAAGAGCTATCCCTGGAACATTGTATGATCTACTGAAACACTTGGACAAGACGCCTGCCCGGATCTCCATCCTAGAGCTACTTCAAAGATCCACATCCCACCAGGCGGCCTTGATGGAATATCTTCAAAAGGTCATGGTTAATGAAGACCTCCCCATGGAGAAGATTTTGACCGTCCTAACCCCAACAGACACACAACCAGCCATCATGTTTCACAACTACGAGCTCGCTCCCAAGGAATCTCAGAAATATACATTGTGCATTTCAATAAAAATTAATGGGGTATCCATAAACCCGTGTCTTGTCGACACGGGTGCGTCCATAAATGTGATCTCCATGAGCACTCTTCAGTTGTGTGGGGTTGGCGAGGAACAAATAAGACCTTCCTCGATCACGGTCACGGCTTATGACAATAGCAAAAGGCCGCCGCAGGGGATGATTATTCTGAAGGCAGAACTAGGCCCCATGGCAATCCCCACGGAATTCCATGTCCTCGACATGGACCCCACATTTAAGGCTATACTGGGTCGCCCTTACATCGAAACCATGGACGCTGTGCCATCCACCAACCATCAGTGCCTGAAGTTTCCTTACAATGGGAGAATTATTAAAGTGGTCAGTACACCTGTCCTTCACACAGTGGATGCTATCAACACCTCTCTGCCTTCTGTTTGGCCGTCTCATCGGCCCATATTGTCACTGCTGGACGTACGTGATCCATCTCATGTTCCACTAGCACCAAAGGAGCCGGTCAGGGCAACCGCAACATCCTGTCTCCCTTTTCACTCCAAAGGTTGGGAGATTATGAGGAACATCGGCTATCAACAGGGAAAAGGTCTGGGCGCACAGTTATAGGGTATGCTCAAGCCGCCAAAAGAAATTAGGCCGAACCGTAGGTTTGGCCTAGGCTTCAAAGGACCGTTCAAGGCAGATTGGAAGCCCCTCACGTGGACTCTATCAAACCACTTCAACAGAGGGCCCGTTGTTCAGATGGGAGATCACCAACGAGAAGCATATGGAGGATCACATGCTGTATATTTGGCTGAAAAATGTCCGAGGATCACCAAAAGAGGCAAGATCAAAGATCCGGAATGCGAGTGGGACAAATGGTTCGACATATGGGACATTTCCGTTGCACTGGAAAGGATGTTCTCATCTCCACAGCTTGAAGGACCACCATTGATCTCCGAAATACCAGAGAATATTACCACTCTTGCCAAGGTTCCAAACTATCCTCGTCCTCGCCAGAAGGACTCTGTCATCGACGGATCTTCATCCGTCCTCAACATTGCCGTCGACGGCTCATTAGCCGCCATCCTCTCCATCCACTCATCTCAGCCTTTGCTGATATCTTCTTCCTGGGCCAGACAATTGTCTGATGATCTTCCCAGGTCCCCTTCTTTGCTTACATACCTACGCGGGCTTTTCAACCCGCGCCAGGTCTTCAACCATGATCTGCTCTACGAGCCCCACAATCCTCTAGCCATAACCACTTTCCTCTCTCCTCCAATCTCTTTTCACTGCTTTGTCATTAAAAATGAAAACGAAAAAAAAAATGTCAATTTTCAAACTCTCCAACAACACATCTTCGTTGAGGAAACCTCCTACATCTCCCACGGGTGCGTACCGCCTTGCGGACCACCCGTCCAAGGTCCGATGAGCGACCTTTTCTACCCCTCCTCTGAGGGGTCTTCTCCTGTACATTCTACACCATCCTCCTCATCTTCCTCTTCGTCTGTAAATATTGTCAGTCAATCTAGGAATGATAGGCCAAGGGTAGTACCTAGGAAGAAATCCAAGGGTAGGCAGATCCCTCGTCGATTCCTTCTGGATTTGGCTGCCAGGTGTCAGGCCCTTCTTGCCATCCCCCAGTTGTTAGAAAATCCCATCCAGCTACCCGAAATAGAATGCGAGGGCGACTGTGCATCTGATGAAGGGTATGGAGTCTACGAGATCACGAATGAAGAATGCCCCACTGAAGATGAGGGTGAAGAATATGAGGATGCGGCGGGCGCATACGCTAGCGGAATGAGGAGATTCGACGAGCCGTCAACCGCCGTAGAAGAATCCACCAAAGAAGTCAACTTGGGGACTGAGGAAGACCCTAGGATCATCCTCATAAGTGACAACCTACCACCCTCTGAAGAAGAGGCATTAATTGAGGTCCTCAAGGAATATAAGGACACGTTTGCATGGAGCTACGAGGATATGCCGGGTTTGGATTCAACCTTGGTCGAACACCGTTTAACCCTAAAATCAGGGTCCATCTCGGTAAAACAAAGGTTAAGGCGTTTCCACCCTCAGATGGCTTTAAAAATGAAAGAAGAGGTCGATAAGCTCCACAAAGCCAGGTTCATTAGAGTCGTTCTTTATCCTCAATGGGTGGCGAACATTGTCCCGGTCATGAAGAAAGATGGGAAAGTCAGGATTTGCATTGACTTCCGGGACCTTAACCGCGCGTGTCCAAAGGATGATTTTCCCTTGCCTCACATTGATGTGTTGATTGATAACACGGCAGGTTATGAAACCCTCTCTTTCATGGATGGATTTTCAGGATACAATCAAATTCGTTTGGCAGAAGAGGATCAGGAAAAGACGTCATTCACTACCCCTTGGGGAACATATTGCTACGTGGTCATGCCGTTTGGGTTAAAGAATGCTGGAGCTACTTACCAAAGAGCGATGATGGCCATATTTCATGACATGATGCACATATATCTGGAAA
>JAHNEJ010001406.1:0-199114 GCA_022559845.1 Amorphophallus konjac | reverse complement strand
CAACGACTGTCTTCTTGACCGGGCGGACCCGGCTAGTTAATGGGGCCGAGGGCCTGACGCCCCCGACAGTTGTTGCAGGCATGGCTGAACTGGCTTCAGCCACCGGTACCACGCCCAAGAAGAAGGGCGAGCCGACGACCGCTGGGAAGTCGCCAAAAACAAGTGGCGTTGCCAGGTAGCCGATCTTGGCATGGTTGGCAATGATCTCGGGGCCGTAGGTGACGGCTGCCATCACTGTTGCTGGTGTTGGTGGTGGTGGTGGTGCGTAGCACGAACGGAGTGACGTGCAGATGCACAAAGAACTCTCAAACGAACAGAGAGATGCGCCCTCCTCTTCCCGTCCTGTAAGAGGAAGAGGGGCAATCAGAACCTTAAGAAGGTTTAGAGACTTTCTTTGACAGAAAGAAGAAAGGCGGGAAAAGTCCCACCGGGCGTGCCAGTCTGTGAGACACGGAAAAAATCTAGAGTCGACTTTTATCGTAGATAAAAGGTATATTTCGTTCTTTTTGAAAAGAAACATCCCCCCCATCTGAGTAGAGGGTGATTCCGTGTATGCGCGTCGTATCAGACGATTTGGGTTCGAGTGCTGGACCTTTCCCCACTGATCGGAGTCAGTGTTGATTTACATCGGCCTAACGTCCGAACACCTTTGTTTGACTGTCAAAGAAGTTCCAAAAGGTTTCTACAGGGGTTCTGATGTGGAGGGCAGACTCACTCGAGAGACTCTCCATGACCACTCATTTACCACCAATATATTAATAGAGTTAGGGCTAAGTCTGAACAAAACCCTGAGATTTAGGAATAGAAACGCAAATATGCGGAAGCCACAGGCATTTTTGAAGTGGAGAGAAGTTTTCTAGACCCCGAGGGTATTTTGGTAATTTTACCACCCCAAGGGTATTTTGGTAATTTTCCCAGGCCAGGGGTATTTATGAAATTTCTGGGCTGGAATGGGAGTAGGATTGGATCCCTAACTCCCTAAGGCGCTGAGGCTCTTTCTGTAGGGTTTTAGGAGGCTACTAGGCCACTTTTAGGTCGTAGGGGTATTTTGGTAATTTTACCAGACCCTAAACCTAGGTTTGAGATGATACCCGAGTGTTGGACTGAGCTGACAACACTTCCGGACCGAAGGAATGACAAGGGGCTTCATAGAAGGCACACATCTGTCAATTTGGCCGAAGGAGGGGTATATATACAATTTTGACAAGTCAAGGGTTTTCTTGTAATTTTTCCTCGAGGATACACATGGAGCATGCTGAGAGCTTTTCATAATCCGAATAAGTACAAAGGTTGTCGGCGAGTTGTCGACTGTACAAAAGTCTGCGTTAGAGCAGGAGATAGGGACGTAGTCCCAATTACAAAAGATTGCATGGTATAACTGTAAATTACAGGACTTTGGTCTTTTACGGTCCCGAGAAGGACATTTACATAATTCCGCCATTGTAAGGACAGAACAACGTGACTTAGTCGTCCCGAGACGTAAAGACTTACAAGACACGGCCCGCTGAGGAGCATAATTACAAACATGGCCCACTGAGGAGCATAAACGTAAATATACCCCGTAGGGGCATAAATACAAGGCCCGGGGACTTACCCCTCACAGGCCAAAACAAACGAACAAACTCCAAATGCTCCGAGTGCGAGAAGTGCTCCGTACGTACGTCGTTGGTTTCCTCTCTCCCCTTCCACTTGGACCCTTAGGGTCTATTTATAGAAGGCGGGAGGACCCAGAGGGGTCAAAGAGCAAAATTGTCCCGATTCTGTCAAGGTGGGGTGGCAAAAAGCCATTTTGACCCCTCTGGCCACCAAAAAAGGCCAAATGACCCCTCTGAGGGGGTTAAAAATCCTTTTTTTAAATATATATATATATATATATATATATATTTTTAAGGCCCGGACCCCAGAGGGTGGGCGGACCCGGGCGGGGTCGCGCGGGTCCCCCTGGGTCGCGCGACCCCGCCAAGGGGCGGACCCGGGCGGGGTCGCGCGGACCCGGGAGGGGTCGCGTGACCCCGCCAGGGGGCCAGCGGGTTCGCGCGGCCCTCGGGGGTCGCGCGCGACCCCGCTGGGTCCCAGCGGGGTCGCGTGACCCGACTGGGCCCCCGGGGAGGCCGCGCGGCTCCCTCCTCCTTGGTTCGGACCCCGAGGGGTCATTTGACCTGCCGGGACGCCTTTTGACCCCTTTGGCCGTCGCTTCGCCCTCTTTTTGTCGTTCTGAGTCGGAGAAACGTCGGTGTGGAGCTATATATCTCGGGGAGATCGCTCCTTCGCCGCGTGGCAGCATCGCGTCCGCAGAGGGAGCATTTTTTTGTTTGTCTGGTCGCTTGTCGCCACGTAGGGAGGAAGCTTTGCGCCCGTCTGTGCCGTGTGATACACTTGTTCGGCTACTCGGACCGGTATACACGTGTTTCTTCCTTGTTAACTTTCTTGCCGCAACGTCGACCATGACAATATTGTCGGATCAATAGACCCTAAATCACGGAGATACTCCGTAGTTCGACGGTGTTGACGATACGCCATCCTTGTCGTCGAACGTTGCATAGCAACAATTTGTCAAAGTAACTTGAGATAATTTCGGGTGCAACAACGGACCAACCAATTCAAGCCCATTTGTCTACACCTTCACCCCAAGAAACTCACGAGCAGCCCATGTGCAATCAACTTCAGCCCAACTCATCTCACCCAAACATTCAAAGCAATATCGATATTAGGGGTGATTCACCGGGCCACTACTTTGAACCTCAAGTCGTGTACTCTCAGTCTACTTACCATGGCCCTCCTTCAACATTCAACCAACCCCCTCCATACGTGAATGATGATGATGATGATCTGATGCCTGCAATTTTGGCTATGATGGAGGGTGCACTCGTAATACCATGATGGAGGACGGGAAGGAAGTAGGGGGCGGATTGAAAGATAAAAATGATCATATTGATATCGTCACCCCCTCCTATGAATGTTTTGAGATTGAGAATATCACTGTGAAGAATAGTGGCCCACACAACTCAATTGAGGATATACATGACGAGGAGGATTGCTTTGTAATCAACAATCTTGGTGATTTAATGATAATAAATTCTGAATATCCTCCTCCCCTGGAAGAACATGATGATGGGGCCTTGTTAGAAAAATTTACATTTCATCTACCGACCTCATTTCTGGAAAATTTGATTCATAATCTTCAGTTGAGTGATGAGTGTGATGATGGGTCCGTCTTAGAGAAATTCACCTTTGATCTGACCCATGATGAAAGGGTCGGGCTAGAAACATTTACATTTAATCTTCCCACCTCATTATTAAAAAGTTTGATTGATAATATTCATTTGAGTGATGAGTGTCATAAAGGATCCGTGTTAGAAAATTTCACATTTGATCTGACCCTTGAGCCCTATCCAATGAAGTTTGAATCTTTGGATGAGTTAGATCCTGGCCACACTCTTCCTTCTAATTTGATTCCCCCGACAGTACAGCCTCTCCACTATGACATTCTAGGACTTGAGGGGGACGTGCCAATCACATTCACCTTCAATTTAATTTCCCATCATGAAAACTAGTTGATTACTGCCCTTACTACTCATGAGGCTATTACTGAGAGGAATGTGGCTAATAATATCAATCTTATTCATCAGCCACCAGTGTCTAATCAAGTTACCATGGAGGAAGTTATCACAAAAGGGTTACTCAGGCAGGAAGATGCAGGACAAGGGGGACAATGGGTTGATGTTGGGCAAAGGTTCAACCTCGATCTTGACAGATTATTAATCATTGATTATTTCTTGATCCCTAAAGATGACAACTGTCTCACACACATGGTTAAAATTAAAATCAATAATGTGCGAGCCCTGCCTATTTCTAGCCCCAGTCTGTACATGCTTACTCTTGTCTTCCAATGGTATGAGGGCTGGAATTTGAAGGAGGACAAGATCACTTGGTAGCTCATTCTGAATGCCACACGTTGGTTAGTGAGCTTTCATGCGTCTGGCTGAAGACGTTAAACTTAGCGCTTCTTGGGAGGCAACCCTTAATTTTCGTGATTTATGTGTGCTAATAAATGACTTCTTGGGAGGCAGCCCAAGTTTTTATTGAATTTTTATTTTTATTTTGCAGGTGTGAATAAAGGATAAGTTGGGAGGAAAGAGATGATTGCTTGCATTATTGTCTAGATTTTCAAAGCCAAGTACCACCTTTGGTCAGCAAGGATGCCTGTCGAAGTTCACTGCCTTTAGGTTGTCCCGTTTCTTAACATATTTCATATCTACATTATTCTATTCATCCCTATTATTCATGCCATTGAGGACAATGTCATTTAAGTTGGGGGGACGGAAATCATGTTGCACATGTTGCATTCATATACAACCGCATTTGTCCAAAAAAAAAAACTTATTTTGAGTTTCATGATTCATGCTTAAATTAAAAGTAATTCTGGAATAGAACAAACTAGGGAGAAGGATAATGGAAAATTTAGTCAATCTAGCCATGGAAAACTGATTTAAGAATCCCTTTAAAATACATGTGCACTTTATAAAAAAGAAATTCACGTTGCACACTAATGAAACAAGCAAGACAAGCCCTCTGTTATTTTGGGTATATTGTCTGATATTTTACACTTCTTAAGAAAAGAGATCTCTTTACAAAACTTTCTGCCAAATTATCTATCAAATAAGTGCAATGGCACTAAAAAAAAAGAAAAAAAAAGAGAGAGAGAAAAAACACCATGAAAAATGTCCCTAATCTTAGTAACCGGGCCTACTTCACTTAAGACGTGTTGAGGTTCTTGTAAAACGGAAAAGGGAACCTGGATCTGTGAAACTGGGCCTGCTTCTCCTAAGGCAAGAGTCGAGGTTCACGTTGAGCAGTGAAGGGTAGTGCAGCATCATGTGTGGTATAAAAGATCCCAAAGGGACAAAGTAATAAGGCAGACAAAAAGCTAATATATTTAATGCTCTGATCTAAGAGGTGCAGGGTTGAAAGACATTTACTTGGAATAGCAAATGGGGGATGCAATTATCTAAGCTGTGGATTTGGTAGTTACACATGCACAAGTGCTATTAAGCTTTGATTTGAATTCTTAATCATGTATTATTAGGTTCCTACATAAGGCTAGTGTGCATTAATGATTCCATATTCCTAATCTTTGGTTGATTCTATGAAGGGAGAGATGGATATGAGAGCATGAAATTTTCAAACTCTTGTTAGTCCTAAATTTCAATTTATTTGCATTGCTAAGGGACTAGCAATGAGTAAGTTGGGAGGTGTGATAAGTGTCTATTTTCTATAGTAATTCATCGCATGTACACCATTTTATGTGCATATAATTAGGCAATTATGCATATTTCATAGTTAACCTCAACTCCATATTTAAATTGGAGCTTTCACGCAAATTGATTAATTTAGTGATATTATTTAATAAATTAAAGTTGAGGGCCATGGGCATTAATTCTCCATTGCATAACTATGAGTATTTGAGATTCATGTGCACATTATGGTAACTTTTCTGGACTAAATCATAATTGTGTGTGTGCAGGACACAGAAGGTAATTACAAAAGAAGACGGGGGCAAAACGGTCATCACCACTTTGACCAAGTCAAATAAAGAATTCAAAATATTTTGGTTGGAGGGAAAAGAAAGTTCAAAATTTTGAATTCAAAGTTTGAAAAGGAAGAAGTTTGAAAAGCTTAAGTTTGAAAAGGAGGAAAAAGACATTCAAAATTTGAAAAGGAGATTCAAAGTTGGAAAGAGGGTGTCCAAAGTCCAAGAAAGGGGATGCCCAAAGACCAAGAAAGGGGGTGCCCACCTCCTTTTCCTTTCCCCCATGCATCATCTTCTACATAAATCTCAGCCATCCATCTCCTTTTGATACAATCTCCACCCTCCATTAACCCAACTTTCCCTATAAATAGCCCATGACAAGGAGGTGAAGGGAGTTCTTCTTTTGGCTCTTTCTTCTCTAACCTTAGGCCACGGTTTTCTCCCCTTTCTGTTCGTTTTCAACTCGTGCACTCTTCATCAAAGTTCTTTATTTTCAAGTCCTCTACAACTTCTTCTTCTGCATCATCTTATAATTCTCTCTATTTTGCATGGTATTTCGTGATTTTTACTGTTCTGTCTTGTGCATTTTCAGACTATGTTCTTCTCTGTTATTCCATATTTTTCGCCTTCCTCCTTCCCTATTCTCCTCTTACTGTCTTCATGCAAGTTCTTTGTTTTTAAGTGTTTTACAATTTCTTATTCTACATCATCTTCTAATTCTTTCTAGTTTTGAAGTTATTTCTCGTTTTTCAACTTGCTGTCCTGTGATTTTACTGTTCATCCGAGCAGACCACTCCCCTTCTTTCTCTGATTTAACCATCTTCCTTACATTTTCTCTCCCTGTGCCCTTCATCAAAGTTCTTTATCTCTTCTCCCTCTTCAACTGCTTCTTCTTGGGCATCTCCTAATTCCTCTTGAGTTCAAAGTTATTCACCCTCCAAAGGCAACTTCAACGACGAAGGTGACTTCCTCCCGGTGTAGACGACATCTTCCGCAAGGTGGTTCGTGATCCAAGGCCAAGAGAGGACGGCACCGTCATCACCATTGCTGCTACCATCTCCAAACTCCAAGCTTTTCTTGTTCTTATTGCTTTTGTGTTATTTCGCCTCATTGTAATCTTGTTGCGTCATTAGTGTAATCTTATTTCGCTTTTCATGTACTCTTTCTTTTAAGTTAATAAAAAGAGTTGTTCTTTTGATCTAGTTCTTGATCTTCTACCCTCTCTACCTCCTTCTTTTATCTCTTCTTTTCACTTCATGCAATTATTTTCTATAACATAGGCGCATAGTCATGGTGTTTTCAATTAAGTGTTTGGTTTGTTCATCATTTCACTATTTTCTTTAAGCAAAGCCAAATCACAAGTGTTTTACAAAGGACTCTAAGGTTTTGAAGTCTAAAAATCTCTTCTTCCCTGTGGATTCGACCCGTGCTTGCCATAGTACTACGTTCTCTTTTGATCATTTTGTGCGAGTTCGGTTTTAACATTGTTAGCGCACGTGTAGTAACAACATACATTTCCGCGTTATCAATTTTTGGCGCCGTTGTCAGGGAGGAATGATGATTTTTGATTTAGGAACTTTGTTTTCCTTGTGTATATAGTGTACTAATAATGCTCTCTTTTCTTTTTTTTGTAGGTTAAAAAAATTTAAAAAAATTAGAGGTAAGTTTGTATTTCTTTCTTTCATCTTTTGATTTTGTCATTCATTTCAAAAAAATGAGGGATCACTTTTCAAGTAAGTATCCAAACTTTCCCTCTTTCATTCTAGTTTCATTTTTCCATTTTACATATCTTGTGGTTAGATAGGTTCATTAAAAAAAATTAAAAAAATCACTTGTACTAAAAATAAAAGACTTCATTCAAGAGTAGAAACTACGCCATCCATGTTCTTGGCCATGCATCATTTAGCATATGATTTTTCCTTGTTATTTAATTTCTGCATTGCATTTTGGAGATTGCAAGGGACAAGGTACGTTCTACTTATCCTATTCTAGCATGTATATTGCATAAGAACCCCTTGTTTAAAATTATGGTGTACATTTCATTTTAAAATATTCTAAGGGCAACACCCCTAAATAACATAAGGTGGGGATTTCATCACCCTTCCTTAGCCCACAAACCACATTTTCCCTTGCATCTTTACATGACCTAAGCCTTAATAAAAGTCAGTAGACATTGGCCCTAGGGTCACACTGTGATTTTAGTATGATTTGAGTTTACCCTCTTGTGGAAACCGGTACCTAAGGCAAGACGGTCGGACGGCAAACGCCTTAAGCGGGCTAGTGGTTTGACATAATTAGGTCCCTACGAAAGTAGGGGGAGCCTCCCACTACCCCACCCCTTACCTGGCCGGTGAAAATATTGAGGGTGAATTTAAATTACACTTTAGTCATTTTGTGAAACCCCATTTATAGGTCTAGGTCACATTTAGGTCGTTAGGTAATTGGCATGTTAACTTGTTTGTGTCTGTAAAAAAAAATTAATAATAAAAAAATTAAAAAAATCCCTATCTTCTCTCTCTTCATCTGAGTTAATGTTATTTTCAAAAAAAATTGTAGTTTTTTAATCTTAATCAAAAAAAAGAGAGAATAAAATAAAAAAGGAGATCAATAAAGGAAAAATAAAGTTAAAAATTTTAAAAAATTGAAAAATTGAAAAAATTTTGAACAATCTTTCTGGGATCCGAAGCTTACGCGGAAATGGGCCGAAGCCGAAGCTTACGCGAAAATCAAGGCGTCAACAGTCTACAAGTTCATCATGAAGAACATCCTCACCAGGTTCGGTGTCCCAAGCACAATCGTCACCGACAATGGGCCACAGTTCATTTCTCAGGATCTTCAAGACCTCTGCAAAAGGTACGCAATCGCATTGCATCATTCATCACCTTATTACCCACAAGATAATGGCCAAGCAGAGGCCACCAACAAAACATTGATCAAAATCATAAAGAAAACATGCGAGTCTAGTAAGTTTTAAGACTGGCCAGAAAAGCTTATCGAAGCTCTATGGGCCTATCGCACCTCAATCCGTACCCCCACCGAGCAGACTCCGTTTGCCCTTACTTACGGAATGGAAGCGGTAGTCCCGTACGAGACTTTGATTCCTTCTCTCAGGGTACAATTGGATGAGGAATTTCCCCTCGACGAACGTCGTAATTCACTCCTTGCCCAATTGGAACACTTAGACGAGAAGCGGCTGGCCGCTGCCGAGCATGCACGTGTTTATCAAAATAGACTCGCTCATTTTTATCAAAAAAAGGTCATTGAGAGAAAATTCAAAGTTGGCAAGATGGTTGTAAAAAGAATTTTTGTCAAACTTGGAGGACCGCGTTCTAAACTCCAACCCAATTGGGAAGGACCATACCTGGTTCAAGCTATGTACCCTGGCAACGCCTATAAGCTAGTCAATGCCGAAGGGACCGAGTTATCCCACCCCTGGAACTGACTTTATCTTAAGAAATACTACCCTTAGATAAGTGTAACAACTAGCATGGTACGAGGACCATCGGAGCCGAAAATTCACTCTTCGGTCTTTATAGTCTAACTCAGGGTTAACGTGCGCATACTCCCACACCTCGCTTTCGGGATCAAACGAAGCGGAACTCGAGGAAGGCCAAAAAAAACACAAAAACAAAACAAAAACAAAAACAAAAAAAATAACAAGAAGGGGATTGCCTAGTTTTCATCATTGAGTCAAATCTTTGCATCTGTCCCTCATGTAGGATAGGACCCATTAAGGCTCGGTAGGTCTCGGGTCTTGGCCCGCCAGAACCGTGGAGATTCCTGTCCGGTCATGTTGGCTTACGCCCACTAAAAGGAGGCAACACGTGTACACGCATCTGTTTTAGCCAAAAAAATTGGTCGTATTGCTTATTGTGGGGCCATACTCGAAGGTCTCCAGGAAAGCCGTAATCTTTGTTCTCTCCTTTCTCGGCCCAATGAGACAGCCGGCGCCCTTAAAACGCTGAGCATAAGGGAACCAAAATACCATACCCTGAAGGCGAGAGTAGGATTCATCTCCTCGAACTCGAGTCAGAGCACGAGAAGAGGGCAGTGTCCCCGCAGGCATACAAGAGGGATTCCTACATATTAAATCATCATGTCTCCCTCAAAAAAAAAAAAAAAGAGCATGGTTGTGGCCGTGCCTGAGTTCAACAAGCGAAACCCCTCAAAACAAAAGCTAAATTCCACAAAGGGGTAACGTAATTCTATTCGAGGCTTGGTCCGAAGTCGCCCAAAAGGGAGAGGTCGAGTAGGTCCCGGTTAACTCGTCAGGTTAACGATTTTGTCGGTCCTCTCGGAAGGTTTACCCCCCGTACTCTTCTTTCTCCCCTCAAAGATGAAAGCTCAATGGAAATCCTGAAAGACGCGCCCCGCTAAGGCAAGCGACCACTTTTTAGCAAAGCACACATATAATTGTCTACTTCGAAAGGCAAAAGTCATCACCGCGAAGGAGTCTCGGTGTTTCTGGCCGGTCAAGACCTCTATCTACCACCTCGGTAGATTCTCACTTTAACCTCGGGCTTAGTTCAATGCAAGCGCGTCACCAATAGGTGCGACGGCGTCTGATTCCGGGTCAGCGTCGCGCGGTTGGCCGTTAGGGTTCCAGGGTGTTCCATCCTAATACCATCTAGAGTTGTGAGGAAATAGACCCGGGTCGGGCAAATCTTTTACCTCGAACGCTCTTTCAATGTACCCTTGCAGTCGGAAGCGATTGGGAGCCTAAGCATGGCATGACGGTTTTGTCATCAGGTTAAGTCTTAACCGGCAGGATTATCATTTGAGGAGTCTAGGGGCCCAAATCAATCTAGATGAGCACACAAGATACCTAGGAGGTTAGTAAGAAACCCTGTCTTCATAAGAGTCAGGTGCCACAAGAATGGTCGCTAGGCATTAGTTATAAAAAAAAAAGAAAAAAAATTGTGAAGTGGCCCTCGGAAGACGCCATCAGGTAAGTCCCAAAGTGGGAATCCTCTTGGAGCACGTTAACCCCGTATTATGATACTTAAGAACGATTCAAACACCCCTAGTCCAAGAACCATGTCAGTTGTAATAACAAGTGTCTTTCAAAGAAAAAAAAAATTTCAAAAAAATTCAAAAAGAAAAAAAACATAAACAAACAAAATAAAAAAATGCATCCGTGTGATCTCATTTGTGTACTACATTTCTACATTATATTCCCATTTGTGTGTCCGTATGTTGCATTCATCATCTTTGCTCTTGCCTTAATCGATAAAGGCTTGGCCCCTTGACTCGTTATCAAGGCTAGTCTCAAAACAATCACCCACTCTTGAGCAAGGGGCCAAGTCAGAACGGAAAAATTGACTTGTTTCATTGAGCAATGTGTACAGGATTGAAAAATAGGAATGAAGGCAGAAGACATGAAACTGAACATTCCTTCCTTTATTTCCTTCTAGAAATTGTACATTAAGTTCCGTCCTCTCTCTCAATGTTACCCCTTTCTCCACTCTCCAGGCGAAGAACCCTGGAGGGTGTTGCTAAACCATGGGAGGCAGTGCCTCTGTTGCTCTGTACCCCTCTTCCCGTCTCTACTCCCCGTCGATCGATAGAGGCAGCAAAGAAGCTACTAACACAAAAGCCACGCTCTCGTGCTCTACGGTAGCGCTCTTCACCATCTCTCAGCCATTGTTCAGCAAGACCGAGGCTGGTTCGGAGTTCAAACAGTTGGGCCTCTATGGCCCTCCGCTCCTCCCTCTCAGCCAATCTGTCGGCTCTCTCTTTCGGTGTCTCTTTCCCTTTCCGCGTGTTCTCTCTCTCTGTCCTCCCTTTCCAGTTGAAGGATAATCCTCAGCTCCACGGCGTCCCGAGAGGAGCCATCGTCTAGGCGATGCCACAACTCTTCCTCCAGTTCCGCTATTCTAGCTTCCCCTTATGCGGTGCGAGCAAATGCATCTTGCACCTCTTTCGTCTGCCATAACCATCATTTCAGATATACGGAGGCATGGATAAGTGAAATTCAATAACAAAACTCTCACCTGTGCGGAGAGCATTCCTTCTGCCTCCGCGGCTCGCTGCGTAGTATGAGCAAGCTGCTCATGAAGCAAATCAAGTTCGGAAGTGGGGATCCACAAACTGGAAGAGACACCATCCGCCCCCATTGCTGAGGAAGCCGCATCAAGCTGGGCGCACTGCAACACACATAAGGTGACACCGAGGACCTAACGCCAGGAATCTTGGTCTATGATCGTGTGTATGTAGGCTTACCGAAGAACTCAAGGCGACGCGAGTATCATGTAACTGTCGCTCTGTGCCTATCAAGCGAGCTTCACGCTGCCCTAGCTCCTCAGCCTCTTGACCTAAGGACGTGAAATTGTGAGGGTAAGAAGATGAAACTAAGGTAATCAAAAAGTTCTAAATAACTGAACTCTAATTACCTTATTTAGACGTCCTAATTCCCTGATCTTCAGTGGCCTTTAGCTCTGATTCCTGGGTTACTATGGTCGAACAAGTAACTTTGAAAGCTTCAATCTCCTTGGTTGCTTGATCTCCTAGCACGAAATTTGGAGAACTATTAGTCTAAAGTATACTAAACAAAATCTTCTAAAGAACTTACCCCAAATTATATCTCCTTACCTTGATTCTTCACGAGCCAAAAGTAAGGGTCGCTCGGTTCAGAACTAGGTCCTATTTATAGGGTTTTGAAGATTAGATTGATTCTAGAGTCCTTAATTTGCCAGAACCTAATCCCTAAGAGTCCTTAGTAATGTTATAAGCTCTCCCAAGTCGATCTCTTGTAGATAAGATCTCAAGGTTCTAGTCTTTTTGCTCGTTCTTTCTTTCACAGAATTGTCAGAGTGCAACGCATCAACCTAGGTGCGTTACATGCTTGTAGCGGTCGCCCGATAGACCGTTACACCAAACGTATACATAGTTTCAATTAAATAAAACTCTCTTGTTCATTTATCCTTATAATTATCTATAAAAAAATAGTATTTATCTTTAAAATACGTGAATAAGTCAATTAACCTTCTAGAATATGGGCCAAACTTAATGGGCTTGGTCTATTAACATTTTGGATGATCTTTAAATAGACTAGGTTAATTATTTAACATAATTAGGCCTCATAATGACTTATTGATCTAATATTCTATTTATTAATTTATTTAGGCTTTTATAAATTCCAGAAAATAATTAAATATTCCAAAAATAATTTATAAAAATTCTGGGGTCTTACAAATTCATACCACATCTTCCAGGCTGGGCACCATGTGCCCCCAAGGCATCAAGAAAGCACGGCTCATTGGATCCCACCTTTCGCGCAATGCTTGGACGAGGGCAAGGTCGAGCCTGGTTGGCTCGATCCGAAGAAAGACTCCAAGCCCCATCACGTCTAGCCTGGCCTTCTGAAAATCTGGGAGACCCCGGTATGCAGCCACTACCAACTCCTATGGAATGTGTGATTTCATCACACCCTGCGCATACACAAGGAGGGGTTTTGTTAGAAGGGAGGAAGAAAGAATGAGAGAAGGGGCAAGAAAGCTCATCTTACGGGTTGCGATTGGGTCCTTTCACTGAAGTGCCCTTCAAGGTCTGAGAGTCTCCTGGAACTGCTACCACTGGACCTGCTTCTCTTCGAAGTGTGAGAAGATTCACCCTCCATTTTGAACCTTAGAACCCTTAGTTCTTC
The DNA here is from genome assembly GCA_022559845.1 of Amorphophallus konjac. Classification (NCBI taxonomy): domain Eukaryota; kingdom Viridiplantae; phylum Streptophyta; class Magnoliopsida; order Alismatales; family Araceae; genus Amorphophallus; species Amorphophallus konjac. The sequence goes on along the minus strand of JAHNEJ010001406.1, from coordinate 185,939 downwards.
CGTTTCCGTGGAAACTTGTTGGCTACCGGTGCCCCTGGGGGGACGAACGAGGGCGGTATTTATAGAAATGGGAGAAGGGCGAGTCAAGACTGCCTACATCACTGTTAACGATAACCCTCGTGATAAGGCACCTTCCTTGCGGTCCTACATGTGTCACTTCACCACTCGCGCAGGGTAATTGATTGATGGTGCGATATGATGACTCACTCCCTACGTAGTCTAGGGATGCCCTGTCATGCTGTAGAGGTCGTCCGGGAAGATTGGAAGGTCGTCAAGAAGAAGGGGCTAGAGCCGTCATTATTGACTTCAGCGGCAGATTTCCGTGTGAAAAACGGTCGGAGCGAGATATGAGTCCCCGTTTTCGGACGGGTCTCGACAAGCACGTCACATGGGAACAGTGAAGAAGCGTAGGGGAGAACGCGCAAGAGAACAAATAAGCAACAGGAAACCAAATCACTCCATTCATAGATCTATATAAACAGTCATGAACATCACAATCATAGAGAGGAGGCGAGTATGCTAGCCCCGCTAACCCTCGCCATCACCTTCATGCTCGTCCCTCCGGACGTCACTCGCCTCACCCCGCAATGCCTGCTCAGCAGCGGCAGCTCGTTGCTGCTCCCCTGGCGTGGCGAAAAAGCCACCGACAGAAAGGTGGCCAGACTGGCGGAGTCGCGCCCCGAACTCTCGTGCTCTCTCGTAACACGTCTCCATGACTCCTAGCCTCTGTCCCATAACTCGAAGGCCTAGCTGAAGCTCCCTCACCCGGGCCTCCAAAGCCTTCCTCTCATCCCGATCCTGTTGTCGCTCGGCCCTTCTTTCCTCCCTCTCTTTCTCCCTCTCCTCTCTCTCCCTCTCTGCCTCCCTCCTCGCCACCTGGAGGAGGACCCTTAACTCCAGGATGTCCGGGGATGGCCTCTCTTCATCGTGACGCCACAGCTCTGCCATGGTTACTGCCCAGGCATCACACTCCTCTTCAGCCCGGGTCGCGCGGGCCACTACACTGGCAAGTTGCTCCCAATGGGAGGCGATCTCCAGAAAAGGAGCCTGAGAGCTGGAAGATGATCCGCCGGCCATCCCTGCTATCGCTGCCTGCTGGGCACGCTGGAACAAATAAACAACAGCTATCGGCTAAGCCCCGGGTTATATATATATATATAGATATATATAGGACTCTGCTTTCACCTCTGTCCATCTCCCGAGCTGAAGGGGCCCCACATGGCTCTCCCTGCACTGTCGCAGGTAGTCGGCACTCCCCTGCACAGGCACGTCACCTCGCTGCCCGTCTGGGAAATGAGCAGGGAAACGTATGCGCCAGTCTTCAAGTTTTGCCTTGCCGCGTCTCTCTCCCCCCGACGCGGTTTGGCTCATCCGCACTCGCCCACTCATCAGCCAAGCCCGGAATCCTTGTCATACCCTGCACGTCAGAAAAGAAGGGCCACATCATTATAAACAAAAATATAAAAAAAACGTGTCTCCTGTCAAAGACGCGTTCATCATTCGAGTACAACACTCACCGAACCCTCTCGTCCCTCTCTACTTGTTCGCTACAAAACTAAAAGGAAATCAAAGAGGTGGAGATCAAGGAGCTTACCGGGCCATGCTCGCCTCCCTCCATGTCTTCGGGTCCCCCGAGTGCCAGAAGAGGCCCTTCCTCTTTCGCGGCCGCCTCTCCGTGCTCTTGCACAAACCTCCTCGGGTGAGGAGTTCCTCATCCCCCTCGTCCTTCACCACGATGTGGCCCACCATACTCCATAGATCAAGAGTGGAAGAAGATGGAGCTAGGCAAGTAACTCTCGACGAGAGGAGTCGTCGTTCGCGGGCAAGGTAAGGAAGGAGAAAAGCCGTCCCGTGGTTCTCGGTGATTTAAATTTGAAATCAAGTTTAGAACGCGTCTTTGCGCCTAGATGCCTCTCCCAAAAAAAAACAAACAAAAACAAGAAAAATAAATAAAACAAGAAAAAATAAAAACAAGAAAAAGAGAGAGATAAAGAAAACTTTTTGCACACAATAACTTCTCATTTATTTCATTAAAACAGCAAAGTGAGTTACATCAGGGGCTTAGGCACTTTAGGCCTTAACTTCCCCAGTTCGGTTACATAAGTCCTCCACAGCTCGCATTCTTCCTCTACGTGCACTAATGCCTTCCCCGAGGTGCTCGTCTTCCACGACACTTTGACAGCCTTCACCTCCTTTGCATCTCCTTCCGCGCCCAACTCTCTCTTCCTTAGAGGAGCGATGCCAGATAACGGTGGGAACGAGTGACGGGGAAGACCGATTTGAATGCAGCACCGATGCGCGTTGTAAAGAACAAACTCTGTCGCGCCAATGAGTTGGAGTTCAGCTTCGGGGGAAGACCTCGTGAGGAGTTTGCGCGAGAGTAGACATGCCGGTGCACAAGTGAAGAAGCTTTGCGTCATAGTTCTGAAGTGAGACCTCCAGTCTTCACGCTTCCTCAACCATGGAACGCGGTTCACTATATTACCACCACAGCCTAACACATCGGCTATGTGGTAAAGGGGGCTTTGTTGAAAAATCTTCGAGGCAGTTGGCATCCCCTCACGGTGATCAAATTTGAAATGTAAATCAACCCAGCAATTCAGAAGAAGTGCGTAACCAAAAGGAGGCTTACCCATGCTGGAAGCAGTAAGGCCACTGTAGAGGTAAGCAAGAACGACAGGTCGACAGGTCCCACCCTTTTGCCATTCCAAATGCCGCAAATAGCACTCAGCTGATCTTCCTCCACTATGTTATCGGCATGAGGGAATAAGAGAGCACCCGCCAAACAGATTGTGAATCCCTTCATGATTTCTTCCAAACGATCATCATCTGCAATCCTCTCGGGGCATCCATGACCCATTCCGTGAGCTTCTGCAGGTTAATTCCCTTATGAGTCTGGACGTTTCTAATGGCACCAGACGGCATGAAGCTTCCGAGGACGTCCTCGGAAGTCGCCTTCTTCAGCATCGGCATGATCTTTATCCTGTCATCCCTTTTGAATCTCTTCAACCCAAGCAAGAGTTCCACCTCCTCAAGAAGGATGGACGCCTCGAAGGTGGGAAAAAAGAAAGTATGAGTCTGAGGATGCCAGATCTCCACCAGTGCACCCATGGCCGCCTAGTCCATGCGAATCTTTTCATAATGCTTGGCATGAATCAGGAGTCCCTGAAGATGCCACCTCGTAAGTATGGCCCTCATGCCGATAGAGATGTTGGAAGTTAGCTTCGAAAGCCATGGCAGTTTGGAGAACTTCCTCGGGCCTGGGAAGAGAGGGTACGGCTGGAAAAGAATGAGGAAAGAGGTGAAAGAGAGGTCGTACAGAAAATTTGAAATGAATCAACGCACCATACGCGACTGGATCATCCCACTCAGATGTCCTTCGAGGTCGGAGAGCCGCCTGAAATCGCTGCTAGGCCTGCTCCTCTTCGTAGGGCAGGAAGACTCGCCTTCCATCTTGAAGAACCCAAGATCCTTCTTCTCCTCCTCTTAAGTTTCAAGGCTCTCCTTGGTGCATTTGGCTGAACTAGACAAAGGGGGATACTTATAGGAAGGGAAGGGTGTATAAGCCAGAATGCATCACATCGATGTCGAGTCGTCGTCGTTGACTTTAGCAAAATGCATTTTGTCTTGATCTCTCTTCTGCTGTGGTGCACTTCTGCTGCTTTTGATGTGATGTTGTTCGGTGCAGGTTTCACTGGTGGACACCACTGTCCCATCACGTGACGCCATTCGGTAACTAGTCCCACCATGTCATGCATTGTATTATATAATATTTACGCTACTAGAACATGTCAAGTTTGCGACCTGAATGACTCTGGAATTTGAGTTCCCCTTCAACAAAAACAGTGATGATTTCAGAGGAATTTAAGTTGTGCGGATAGGTCGTTAAGTTGTGAAAGCGAGGGGACGATGATTCCATTCGGTGAGTTGGTGCGTGGATAAACGGGCCCCGGCTCAGTATCAGCTCACCGAATCGGTATCTTGACCCATCCTTAACAACTTGATAATATTATCCTTGGCTATTTTCTATTTTAGTTTGTTTTAAATTTTCCTTTAAACTCAGTATGCATTCATGTAGGACTTTGATTCCATTGCGAAAGATCATTCAAGGTAATTCGATTGTGAAGACCATTGTGCTCTAGTTCTTACAAATATGAGATATTCCACTCCGAATGTAACACTGAGCTTCCTTGAGACGGCCCTACGCTGTTCTTTCAAAAGAGACCCTTGTTTGGACTGATCCTCAAATATTCCTTTACTTTTACTCCATTTGACCCACCTTGGCCGCAGCACTTCCACATTGGTTGGTAACCGCTCCCCAAAGGTGAAACTTGCAGGTTTACGACCCAGGTACTTCCACACAGAGAAGTTGGTCTCTTTTTCTACTTGTGCCTAAGCGCACATTTTCCCTTCCTTGTTTGATTTCCGTCCAAACAATTGTTGAATTCGAAAGACCTTCTTCAAGGTCGTCTCATTGAAAACTCTGAAAACATTCCAAACCATAATGTTAAAAGCGTGTCTCATCACACCTTGGCATCTACTTTTCAGACCGCTCCCACTCCATTTCATTTCGCTCCGATGCCACTCTATTACGTGCCACTCCCTTGCAAAGCAGACGTCAAGACGGGACAGCTGTAGACACGCCGTTCTTGACATTACCGTGAGTAAATCTCATATTACACTATGATACCCCAAGGCGGCCTTCACATTTTTAATTACTCTGGTAATTTCCTATTTTTATGAATTTTTTTACATTTTTCTGAATTTTTTTTCGTGAAAAGTCTTTGACGTGTCAAGCTGCTTAGACGCCTCAATGTGTCTCATTGAGGTGTCCAGGAGCCTGGACACCTCACTTGCAGGCCTGTCCTTTGAGGCGTCCAGGTGCCTGGACGCCTCACTGCTTAGACACACGGACGGTGCCGATCCGCCGCTCGATTTGACGTTTCGAAAAAATCCAAAATATAAAAACGTCTTGTCAATTAGACGCGCCCTTCGTAAGTCACAGTTACGCGCCGAAACCACGAATCTTCTCCACTGTCGACGGCTTTCGGCGGCGATTCGGTGGGCGAAAATAGGCGCGTCCAGGGTCCCAGACGCCTCAAAGAAATAAAATAAAAATAAAAATATTAAGGCGTCCATATAGCTGGACGCCTCAAAGAAATAAAAAAATAAAAAAATAATAAATATTAAGGCGTCCACATGGTTGGACGCCTCAAAGAAATAAAAAAATAAAAGAAATAAAAATAATAAAAAAATGTTAGTGAGGCGTCCAAGTTCCTGGACGCCTCACTCAATTTTTCCTCTATAAATAGAGGACCCCCTCCCTCAAAGGGAGGGGGCTTCAGATCCGACAGAGGAAGGAGAGACTCTGCCGGATCCCATTTCTAACCCGTGGGTCTTTTGCAGGGGGAAGTTCTGTCGGCTTCTCGGGTGCCCGCGCTCGCGAGAGGAAGGCTAGCTCCATCCGTTCTGCTTCTACGTCGTCCCCACGCTGCCGAAGCTCCGCCGGATCCCGCCATCGGCACCTTCAATAAGCCATTCTCTCCCATTCTCTTTTGTCATTTCTATCGCATGCATCATCCCGTCATCCGTCATCTCCTTTCATAAGGAAGATCCGTTTTTATGCACGTTTGCACGATCCCCCATTCATCATAGCATTTTCCTCCTACTCGTGTTCGAGAGGGGTTTAAAAATAACACCAACCAGGTGTGTGTCTTACCATAATTTCATTATTCTTCATCAAGGGACTAATACTACACTGCCATCTTTTATGATCCACCTGTTATTTATATATTTCTTCTTTTACAAGGGTAACCAAGGAAAGCCCTCTCCATCGGCCGGCCGAAGGGAGAGGAAGAAGCAACCCGCCATCTCCCGCTTTTGAGGTAGGCGCGATCACTTTCTTTATTTTGGGGTCTCCGGCCCCTGGCGATCACAATTCGCGCAATGGCCGTTTAAATTTCTGTCACTAATATTCTGTGTTATTCTTATATCTGTTATATTCTCGAGGCCGCGGCGAGTCATTTCCCGCAATGGCCATTTAAGTTTCCGTCACTTACATTCTGTGCTTCTCATATCTGCTCATATTCTCGAGGCCGCGGCGAGTCATTTCCCGCAATGGCCGTTTAAATTTCTGTCACTTAAATTCTGTACTTTTCTCATCCCCCGAGGTCGCGGAGAGTCATTTCCCGCTATGGCCGTTTAATCCCCATATCTTATTACATTGCATCTGTCCCACACGCCCCGCCGGAGCAATCTCCCGTGGTGGTCTCTCTCCTCTTCTCTCTTCTTTCTGTGTTGCAGCAAAACGAGCCCGCGCACTCCGCTTCGCCTCCTCCAGCATTCCGCGTGACGTCGCTCACAGTGACAGCAAGAATGGCTATTGATGGAGCAGGCTTTGCACTGGCGACAGCTGAAGCGGAAGGACCACTCGGGGCAACCATCTATCTCCGAGGTGCAAAAGATTCAAAATCAGAATAAACCACAAGCAAAAGAAAAAAAGGAAGAAGACTAGGAGGAGCCACGTTAAAATAAAATAAACAGAACGCCGATAAATTTTTGACAAAATTTCGGCAAAGTCTCCCCTAGGCCGGGGGCGTAAAGGGAAGACACGGATGCTCGTCCACAGAGAGTGACGGCCCCAACAAAAATCACGGTGTGCACAGAAGGCAACACCGGATACTTCTTCAGTTCCGGGTGGCCTATACTTCACCAACGCGCTTCTGGTGCCCTTGCCCGGCACACCCTCTGTGCCCCTACCCGGCACAGTCTTCTGTACCCCTACCCGGCACAGTCCCCTGTGCCTCCACCGACACAGCCCTAGCACCTCTCGCCCGGCACACCCCGTGCCCCTATCCACCGACACACTCGTGCCCCCTCGCTACCCGGCACACCCGTGCCCCCCGTTCCACCGGCACACTTGTGCCCCCTCCACTCCGACACACTACCTAGTGCTCTCCACCGGCACACACCCGGAGCCCTACCACCGGCACACTCCGAACGACCCGCCACCGGCACACCGTGCCCCCGTCTCCGGCACGCTCCGGCCCTTTCCACCGACGCGCCCTTGACTGCCTAACACCTTGCTACGGTGTCGCCCTCTGGTTCGAGCAGGAAGGCCTCCACCTGACGAGGATGTGACCGGGGTCAACCTCGGACATAGTCATCATCATGAGGCCCTCGTCAGCGTCGGAGGTATAAAAACCTCTCACGAAGAAGACAACACGGGTGGTTGACACACAGTGAACGACAGACAGAGAGACGAAGACACACAGCGAGAGAAGAGAAGAAGAACGAGAAGAAGAAGGTAGAAGAGGGTTAGAGGATAGGGAGAGAGTGTGCCTGACTGTAGCAGGAGGGATGGGGTAGAGAGGGGAGTTCTTACCCCTCCTTGCTCCGGCCCTCTCAGTTTTCTTTGCTCTTTCTTTGTTCTTTCTTGCTTCTCCTTCTCTTCTGTTTGATTGCATCACCCTGTATTCGCCCCTTGGGCATGGTATGTGTTACCTTTTTTTTATATAAACGAAGATGGCATCTACTTATTGTTGTCCTGCTCAGTCCCTAATCTACGTTGCATTTCATGGTTTGATCCCCCCTTCCCTTTGGCCTTCTCACCACTCAGGTCGCTTGCTCCCCAAAGCGTGGCAGAGCCTGTCCAACTCAACGGGCAGTACCGCCGGCGTGATGGCATGAGGCCAGCCCCCTCCAATAATAATAATAATAAAATAAATAGAAGAAGAGTCCATAGCTCACGGGTAATAAAAGAAGGATCAAGGAACAAAATAATAATAATAATAATAAATGAATGATGATGATAATAAACAATAATAATAATAATAATGAGCAGAACGATATGACCTCCATTTCCCTCGGACCCCAGGTTCGGGAATATTAATGACGCCTTCGTAGGCCGGGCTTTGCCCTCGGGAGTTACCCCCCCCCCCCGTCATGGTTATTGCCCGACCTCATTTTGGGCCAACATCTCACCGAAGTCGCCCCCTTGCCACCGGGATCTAATCCCATCTTATCAAAATAGCGGTCTCTTGGCAGACATTTGCACGGGTTTGCTTCTGATGCCGCCTTGTTTTCTACACTGACCTTTGTCCGGACATGGAATGGTCCGTGAGTGACCAACATAATCTTAACGTTCAAATCCCGATGCGGGCTTTTAGCATAGTTCGACTGTCCCTCTCTTCTTGCATTAATAAGTAATTCTTTCGGCCGTAGGGCCCTTATTCCCGGCAATCAATCAAGGGTGTTCCCCTCTCCAAGGTGATGTAAACGACGCCGTGACCCTTATGGCGCGGCGGGTCTTGATCCCGACCCGAACCACACAATCGTCTGATTAGTCAGATCGAGCGCACCGAGGTCTTCCATGAAGCCCGAATAAACCGTCACTTTGTGACTGGCACGCCCACGCACTTAATAAACTAATAAGCGAACCCAACGAACGCATAAACAACAGATCTAACAAAAAGTGCGTCCACAGGTTCCATGAGGATAGACAGTTATATGTAAAAAAATCGCAGTTTCCAGATATCTGCGATAGACAACAAGATCCAATAAACACAATACTTGAGATACACAGATTCCCTAGTTGTAACAGTTAGCTCCACTGCAGAACATAAAAGTGAAAACTACAAAAGCGAAGGCAAAAATTAAAAAACTCAAGAATTCTGATATTCCACTATTTTTTCTTCATATTATATATGCTAGAACATACAAAAAAATACTCATCAGCAGCAAATTAAAAAGTTTGCATTAGCAAATGAGGAACAGCCCAAAAATTGAAAGAGCATAGTGTGAAACTCATCAATGGCCAACAGAGGAAAACCAACAGGTTTTTCTCACTACACATGGAAGGACAAATTATTCTAGGATTGGAAAAAAAATACAGACCTACTGCCACAACTAATATTCAAGATTCCATCAACAAATTAATATTGGAAAAGAGTAAACCAAAACCCAATCTGGATTTTGATCAAAACAGGAATGAGCTAATTTGAGTCTCACGTTCAAAGATAAGGGAGTAAATCAACTAGCGTGTGTGTGTTGAACAGCTCACCATTTGGCTTGATGAAAATATAGTTCAGCTCATTCAATGAAGTAAATGAGCTGAAGTTGAACACAATCTTAGACTCATACAATAAGCTTGGCAAGCTTGAACATAGGCATGTTTAGCTTCTGTCCATGAGCATACTTGACTAAGACTTATTCATGTTTGTTTAATAGGTTGATGTTTTTTCAATAGCTCACTTAGAATTCATTTATAACTCATTTAGTAATTTATCAATATGAAGACCTAGGCGACAAAATACACCAATTCACTAATTTAGTGCCTCAAACGACCTAGTGACAGATAGGCCTCATGTAGAATTCAAATAGCATGACTTTGGCTCAATTATTAAATGAATTCAGCTTGAACAGAGTGAATCTTGATTCTTTTAATATTCAAACAACTTGTACTTGATAAAATGTCAGCTCAATTAGTGAATAGAACAAGCTAAAACAGAGTAAAACTCAGCTAGACTTGACTGACTTACACCACCACCTGTAAAATTAGTGATAATAAGCAAATCTTGCATTATTATCATTACCATCCCCAACCCAAGAAAGCCCAATCTTGGCTGTCTATTGAGAACACATGCATCGCATGCTGCGCCAAGAATTTAAGCACCAACCACACAAGAACAAACATATTGCATTGCTAATTTATTTCACCAAAAATGTATTGTATGGAAGAAAATAAGCTAATCTGGTATACTTCAGACATTTGGATTTCAGAAAACCTGAGAAGGCATACCTTTGAAAACATTCTGCACAATTTGCAATACAACAGCAACTTCTACCATGTTTTTCCAACTTTGCCGGAAATCATCAAACTCTTCCCTTCCATCAGCAACATTTATAAAAGAATAAGTCCCATACATTCTTCCCGGAAGATAATGCTTCTCATACGATTTGCGTGTGACATTTGGAGAATCCAGAACTAGACCCGAGTAAAAACTATCATTGGGAAATGAGCTAATGGAAGGGTGCATTCTGTACTGAAGCCTTAACATATGCCTTGGATGTCCTAATAAAGTCAGTCTCTCAAATAGACTTCTTGCAAATCTAGCTTCTTCAGAAACCTAAAGAAAAAATAAGTCTTTGCATTAATATTTAGCATACTTTAATCTTAAAGCCAACAAATGACCTAACATTTACCTTGCTTTTAAGTGTTGAACGTAACTGGCATTCATCACCAAGCAATATGGCATGCCGAATGCCAAGAACTTGCAAGGGAATCACTGATTCACATTCTTTCAGTTGAGAGGCCTCATCAATAATCAGCAAATTAAACGACTTTTTCCCCAGGAGTTCGAAAGAATATTCAGCTGTGCAGAAAACGATCGAAGCCGAATGCAAACATAGATCCCTGATCTCTTTTCTGTCAAGGAATTGAGGAAGATTGAGGGAACGCTGGAGTAATTTTAGTATGTGAAGACACCTATGTCTGGTTCTAGAAAGTAAGATTGACAAAGGACAGACATTGTCTCCACCGTCATCCATTTCCACAAAAGTCAAATCACTGACATCCTCAGAATTACTAAATATTTCCTCCAATTCACTGTCACCTGCATCAGCTTGGGATAGCAGAATTTCAAGCTGTTCAAGTAAATTCAACAGAGATATCATGCTGTCAAAATTGGACCCTGAGATAAAATTTGATGGGAAGTGAGTGCACAAATATATAGTAAATCTTCTAAGTGATGATGCAATGGTGGCAAATCTCTTCTCCACAAATTGTAAAAAAGTTGTGGTTCCCTTGTTCTCTTCATTCTGTTTTGTTTCTTCATCTTCATTTTCTTGATTCTGTTTATATTTTTCATTTCCTACATATATTCTATATTGAGATATACAATCTTCCAAAAACTCTATCATGGATGTCATGCAGTACCCCCATCCGGATGGAGCAAGACTTTCCTCAAGCCTCTTCACACGATTATCCAAAAATATATCACAAAGATCACTATCATCAGCAATTTTCAAATGGTTCTTGTTTCCAAACAGTATGATCTCTCCCAGAGAACAATACGAGCTCTCATCCACTGTTCCTTTCCGACAATTCCTTCTTACCAAACTCAAAAGTCGCGAGGCCAGTTCTAAAACTGCGATGTTCGTTGAGGTGCATGTAAGGACTTTACAGTTCATTGTGAAGAGCAGCCAAAGCAATTCACAAATCACCTTTCTTTTTCCCGTTCCTGGAGGCCCCCATATAAGTCTAACAGAAGACCTGTGAACACAGTGCATCTCTCTTACAGATCCAAATATTGCTTCGATTTGTGAGTCATTCAGCTCAGGGAGCCTTCTTGCACAATCGTCATTCATGTTTTCATAGCTGCAGATGTCACAAACTCCTCGAACCTGCAATAAGGTAACAGTATCAACAAAAGTGCAACCACATATACTTCCATCACCAGAAATATTACAAAAAACTGTTTCCTAATAATGAGACAAGGAGAAAATGATTAAGGTGAGAGTTCAAACTCCAATAATACAGTAAATAATTGATATCGCACATGGTTGCAAAGGATGTTACATGAATTGCTTGGTTGCTAGCGAAACCTGTGATGTGTCAGAAAAAAGCCCACAACAATTCTACAAAAAGAATCCTGCTGAAAGTTTACAGTCCTTTCCAGGTCAAAATGTCCCTTGACAGGTAAAAAAAGTGTAACTTGGGAAAAGAAGCTCACATTAGACACTGATGCATTAGCGCACAGAATCTCCCGGATGATGTCCAGATTGCCAGCAACACTATTCCCTGTGCCAAGTGCTTTCCATATATGACATGACGTTGTTATGTTTAGCAAGAAAATCGCAACAAGTGACCTGCCCATCACATCAGGAACTGCAATTGAGTCTGACACTCTCAATCTGAAATCTGTCAGTGATTCACCATCATATTCGACCTTAGTAATTGAAGACAGCATGTAAGTCCCCCCATTCTCACGCAAATCTGATGGAGTTTCGGGTCTACTATCTGTTAAAAGAAGAACATCCCCTGGACTTGGCTTATAGATTTCCATTCCACCAGAAATAGATTCATTCCTCCAAGGGCGAATTTTGACATCATAGGACTTTCTGCCAAATGGCTCTGCTTCTTTGACAACCTCTATCTCTGAGAAAGGTGCATCGGCAACGGCCTCCATGCTTTCACGTAATGCTAGACGAGTTTCTTCAACTAAAGGGTACACAAAGCAACCCATATAATGACCAACTGACTGGAACGTTTGTGGAATCTCTTCCACCTGTGCAGCAAAACTGATCAGTGTCATTTTTCTTACACAGAAGATCGAATTTTTGGAAAATGCTTCACAACAACAACTGGAACATCTTAGATTTTCGCATATTATTTTCAAATCAAGAATGTAATAAAAAATTCAAAATAAGAAATTCAAATGAAAATAAACTCACAAAATGTCAAAATAAGAAGAGAAATGTGAGCTTATTTCGGACACATGCACACATCCTGAATTGGAACCCAAACTGAAACAGCTAAGAAGCAGTGTGGTTCCCAAAACTGATTCTCAACGTCTTTGTTAGAGTATGTTAGTCATATATTAGTCCTACAGGGTATGTTACCCTTGTACTCTCAATATAAGGAGCATTGCTCCCTGGAATAAGATATACACATATGAGCTCTCTCTTCTAACATGGTATCAGAGCGGGTTTGACTTCGCAGCCCCCCCTTCTCCTTCTCTTCCATCGTCTTCCACCTCCCCGGTCCGCTCGCCGGGCCGCTCCATCCCGTGGACGCGGGTCTCCCCACGCGCAGGCGTCCGCGGGCCTCCGCCTGCCGCGGACGCGGGGCACCCAACCCCGCCTGGGCAGCTCGGGGAAGAGCGGACGCAGAGCTCGCCGGCCGCGGACGCGGGTCTCCCCACGCGCAGCCTCCTCCTGCAGCGGACACGGGGCGCCCAACCCCGCCTGGGGGGCTCGAGGAAGCGCGGACGCGGAGCTCGCCGGGCCCCTCCGCCTGCGCGAACGGGGGTCTCCCCACGCGCGGACCTCCACCTCGGGCAGACGCAGGGCTCCGCCTCCCGCCCCACGCGCGGGCGTCCGCCTCCTGCAGACGCAGGGCTCCCACGCTGGCAGAGGCTGCTCGACCTCGCAGGGCCTCCGACTCTAACCCACACGAATGTTCACCGCCCTGCTTCCCTGCGTCGTGGGCTTGCGGGAACTAGCGTCAGAATAGTCGGTGACTTTCCTCTTCGCCATGATCCTATAGAAAGTGCTCTCTTATTCTCAGATGTCTGGTAAAATTATCTTTATGTGTTGATCTTCCGTCGGACGCTTGTCCTTCCTCTTGGCCATTGCGATGGCTTCCTCATCCTCGCCTTCCGACATCCGCACGACCAATTCTGCTCTTGGGATGACTGTTAAGTTAAACGGTTCCAATTATCTCCTTTGGTCACGCGCTTTCTGTTTTTTGTGTGGATCACAACGGAAGCTCTCTCACTTAGATTCTCCTCCTGTCGACAAGAAGGATGAACCGAAGTTCGCAACATGACAATCAGATGAATTATTTTGTCATGACACTTCTCATCAATAACATGGAGCCTCATGTCAGTTCAAATGTGGTCTTTCTTGGTACTGCCAAAGAAATGTGGGATGCTCTGAAAGAGATGTACTCAGATGACAAGAATGTTTCGCGCATTTATTCTTTATATGAAGAAATCTTTTCTCTCAAGCAAGATGGAAAATCTATTCATGAATATTTTGCTGCTCTGAAAGGCAAGTGAGATGAGTTACAGGTGTACCATCCTTTGACAGCGGATATTACTGTCCTCAAGAAACAGCGGGAGGAGTTCTTGGTCGCAAAATTTTTATCTGGCCTAGATGATTCACTCAGCCATGTTCGCTCTCATCTGCTTTCGGACGACGTGGTTCCTTCTCTGGCAAATGCTATGTCACGTGTCCTTCGGGTTAGCTCCTCCAACTCTAATGCTGATGCTTCTCCTACTGTTGATCCGATGGCACATTCAACACATGAAGCAGGACGGGGTCGTGGTCGTGGTCGTGGTCGTGGTCGTGGTCGTGGCCGCAACTCCTTCCCTCCATGTCGTCATTGTGGTCGTCAGAATCATGCTTCTGAACGTTGTTGGCAGAAATTTGGTCATCCGAACAATGCCAAAGTGGTTGCTATCACTTCCGCTGCAGACACTCCTGCTGATAACCCTTCTGTGGTGCTACCAGAACCCTCATCAGAGGTGACCATCACTTTATCCAAGATTGACTACGAGCGCCTTCTTCAACAACAGTCGTTTCATGCGGTTCCCTCCACTTCAGGTAATGCGTCTGCTGTTTCTCATGGTTCATCATGGATCATTGACTCTGGGGCCTCTAGCCATATGTCAGGTAACAGATCATTTTTTCCTCCTTACATATTTCGTCTTCCTTGCCACCTGTTTCTGTTGCTGACGGCTCACCGTCCCCTATTCATGGGATCGGCACTGTTTGTATATCTCCATCTCTCACCCTCTCAAATGTTCTATATGTTCCCCAGTTTCCAGTAAATCTTCTTTCTACAAGTTGTCTTGTTCGTGATTATAACTGTTCAATCACCTTCTTTGCCACCTATTGTGTCTTTCAGGATCTCCGAACGAAGGCGACGATTGGTGGCGGGTGTGAGACTGGTGGCCTCTACTATCTGACAGATCAACCGTCTGGCACTCCTTCGGCTCTTGGCGTAGGTTCTCCGTACCACTGGCATTGTCGTCTTAGGCATCCGGCACCCTCAAAGCTCTGTTCCTTTGTTCATGTTCCTTCTAGTCTGTCTCAGTTTCAGTGTGATGCTTGTGAGCTTGGCAAGCATCATAGAGTGTCTTTCCCTTCTCATAAAAATAAACGGAGCATTTCTCCATTTCATTTGGTCCACAGTGACGTTTGGGGTCCTAGTCCAGTTGCTACATCTCTAGGTTTTTGATATTTTGTTACTTTCATTGATGACCACTCTCGGACGACTTAGGTTTATCTTCTGAAGAGTCGATCACAAGTCTTGGATGTCTTTAAACAATTTTATCAGGAAATAAAAACACAATTTTCCATTTCAATCAAGGTTCTTCGCTCTGATAATGCAAAAGAATACATGTCTTCTTCATTCAATGAGTTCTGTGCTGCTCATGGTATTCTCCACCAAACTTCCTGTGCCTACAACTCTCAACAGAATGGAGTGGCTGAACGTAAAAATCGGCATCTCCTTGTTGTTGCTCGGACACTCATGTTTCACATGAATGTTCCAAAACACTTTTGGGGTGATGCTGTTCTTACTGCATGTTATCTCATTAATCGGGTTCCCTCCTCACTACTCTCTGGCGACAGTCCGTTTTCGTGTCTGTATCCCTCCATTTAACCCTTTCCTCTACCTCCTCGGATTTTTGGGTGTCTTTGTTTTGTGCATGCTCTGGGACCAGGTCACGATAATCTATCTCCTCGCGTCATTCGTTGCGTCTTTCTCGGGTATTCGCGCACTCAAAAAGGCTATCGCTGTTTTGACCCGGTATCACGGCGTTGTTTTGTCACTGCTGATGTCACCTTCTTTGAAACCACATCTTATTTTTTGTCGTCTCCCGTGTCATCAGCACCTCCATTATTGCCGCTTCCTCCTTTGCCTCCTCCACCGGATGACTCAGGACAGAGTGATGAATTTATGCCTATTATGACGGACCCTACTCCAAAACCATTGCAAGTATACCAACGGCGGAAAGTCCTAGAGGCACCGACTTCACTGCCGCCGCCAGCGCCCTCGGTCGAAGATCTAGCTCCTATTCCTCCTCAGGATATATCTTTGGATCTTCCAATTGCTCTCAGAAAAGGTAAACGTACTGCCCCGTCACTTTCTGTGTCTGATCCTGACTTTCATTGGCCGTCCATTTCTAAAGAGGCTCGTCATCCTAGCTCTCATTCGATTGCTCAAGTTGCATCTTATAAACATCTCAGCCCGTCTTTTCGGGCTTTTGCATTCTCTCTTTCCTCGAATGCCATTCCTTCCTCCTATCATGATGTACTTGCACACCCTAAGTGGAAAGCTACTATGGATGAAGAGATGTCTGCCTTATTATCTCGTGGCACTTGAGAACTTGTTGATCATCCTCCTGGTGTGGTTCCTATAGCCTGCAAATGGGTTTTTACTCTGAAGTATCTTCCAGATGGCACTATTGATCGGTACAAGGCTCGTCTTGTTGCCAACAGTTTCACCTAGACATATGGCATTGATTACCTTGAGACTTTCTCTCCAGTGGCGCGTATTAGTTCTGTGCGAGTTCTTTTCTCTCTGGTCGCCAATCTTGGTTGGCGAATGTTCCAGATGGATGTCAAAAATGCTTTCCTCTATGGTGACCTTCATGAGGAAGTTTACATGGAGCAACCTCCCGGGTATGTTGCTCAAGGGGAGATAACCGTTTGCAGACTCCGAAAAGCGCTTTATGGCCTCAAACAAAGTCCTTGAGCCTGGTTTGACAAATTTAGTCAGATAGCATCAGAGATTGGTCTTGTACGCAGTCAGGCTGACCATTCGGCATTCATCAAGAAAAGTTCTACAGGTATTATGATCCTTGTTGTCTATGTTGATGATATGATTCTGACATGCAGTGATGAAAAAGGGATTACAGCTGTCAAAGAGCACCTACAGAAACAAGTTGTCACAAAAGATTTGGGACGACCACGATACTTTCTTGATATTGAAGTTGCATATAGCAAGGATGGCATCTCTCTTTCTCAAAGGAAATATACACTAGATTTGCTCCAAGAAACGGGTCTGCTTGATTGCAATCCAGATGACACACCTATGATCACTCGACCTGAGTTATGGGATCAGACCGGGGAGGACTTTCCTGATGTTGGTCGCTATCGGCGACTAGTTGGCAAGCTCATATATTTGACTAATACTAGACAAGATATCACCTTTGCAGTTAGTCTGGTGAGTCAATTCATGCAAACCCCCAAACAATGTCACTGGGAGGCCGTTTTGAGAATTCTGAAGTATGTAAAAGGGGCACCTGGTAAGGGTCTCTTATATAGACATCATGGTCATGTGCGTGTGGCAGCGTTTTCTGATGCAGACTATGTTGGATCTATTTCTGACAGGAGATCTATAACAGGATATTACTCTTATGTTGGTGGCAATCTTGTTTCTTGGCGAAGTAAAAAGCAAAGTGTGGTAGCCCGCTCAAGTGCTGAAGCTGAGTATCGAGCTATGGCACACACTGCTTGTGAAATGTTGTGGCTCCAATCTCTTCTTCGAGACCTTGGTTTTCCCTCTAATGAAACTATGATGATGCATTGTGACAATCAAGCTGCAATCTATATTGCCAGTAATCGTATCTTCCATGAACGAACCAAACATATCGAGGTGGACTGTCATTTTGTTCGAGAAGCAGTGATGTCCAAGAAGATAGCCACACCTTTTACCTCATCATCAGATCAACTGGCTGATTTGTTCACTAAGTCCCTGGGTTTCCCAAGGTTTACTACTTTATGTAACAAGCTGGGCCTCCTAGACATATATGCTCCAGCTTGAGGGGGAGTGTTAGAGTATCTTAGTCATATATTAGTCCTACAGGGTATGTTACCCTTGTACACTCAATATAAGGAGCATTGCTCCCTGGAATAAGATATACACATATGAGCTCTCTCTTCCAACAGTCTTGATCAGAGTTGAACTGGTTTCTGACGATTACAACCCAGTTCCCATCTAGTCCAGCCAGTTCGTCGCAATTCATAGTTCCAAAGGCAGAACTAACCTCTCTTCCCCATGAAACCAAGGTCTCAATTGCCCCATTCAAAATACACCGTAGACATAACTGAACTTAGTGACTACGACAATTTTGCATCCTCTATTCCGACAGGGCACTGCACCAGCCGGAGTGCTGTCGGGTGTGCACAGACGCTGCCTGGAACTCTGCCCTGCACGGAGTTCAGGATAGAACAACAGCCCGTCAACTTGGGAGGGCAAGGAAGGCTATATAACTCCGCAGCCTAAAAAAAACAAACATTCCCCATTTGAGTTCCCCATGCAAAGGTAACTGTTCGAGGGCCCCAACCCTGCTAAGGCATGTGTCACACACCCAGACACAGAAGCGACAACAGAACACCACCATGTCCGAAGTGGAAGAAACGAACGACCAGACGTCATTAGTTTGGAGAAATAAAGTATACTCAGTATTCTCCGAAGTAGGATAAAATGGGGAGCTTCGTTTTCTAAAGTAGCAAGCAAGAAACACGCTAGCGGTCCAGAAGATCACGACGCCCCTAGCTACGAACGAGATGAGCAAACCAGAGGATTACGAGATGACATGGTGAGTACTGGTAAGAGAGTCGAGGCAAATGGGTGCACCACCTTGTCGGCATACAGCTCTTCATTGAAAATATCATCCAGCGACCACGAGAACACCACGTCCAGTATGTCCGCGGGCAGCCGTGGCCTCTTCCCTTCCATACCCACCCAGCCGTCGGTTCCGAGGGTTTCACGTCGTCAGTGCAGCGGGTTCTTTGCTCCGGCCGGTTCTTCAGACGATGAGAAAAGAGTGAACCGGTGGGAGGATAAGAGTAGCGAAGAAAGATGCGAGTAGAACAAGAAGCAAGTGACAAGTTTCTTCCCCCCCTTCTCGGTTAGTGCGAGAAACATTAAAAAGGAAGGAAGAAAAAGGAGAAGAAGAAGGTAGAGAGTTGCTGTCTTTTCGACGACTCCGGTGACAGTGCGAGCAGAAGTGCAAACGGCGGAAGGGTCCTTCGGTCGTGTGGAAAGAGAGAGAGAGAGAGAGAGAGAGAGAGAGAGAAAGGAAGAGGAACAGGACCAGGGGGGCGAGGGGCGGGGAGTGATGTTGTGGGGTGCGTCAGAGATCAGAAAGGCAGCAAAAAGGAGCAACCATGGGAAGAGCTAAACGCAATGGAGCCTCCTGCCCCGCCCCCTGGGCATGCAGAAATACGAAGAGACGGAGAGAGAGAGTGATGACAAGACGTGGCCCCTAATTAAATGCGGCATTCCCACAAACAGATAGCATATAATCTGCAACATCAGTCTAGCTGATGAAGACGTCGTGTAAGTTTGCCTTTTAGTTGCGCATGTTGACGAGCGCAAACTTCGAGTTCAAGTAATGTATTCAACTTTATTAAAAGAACATTTGTTAGTTTGATTCTCCGATAAAATCAAAATTTGATTTTTTAGAATCTGGAACCAAGGGATGCTTGCCGAGAATTTCATGAGTCATAATCTATCATGAACCATTGATTTGTCAACTCAATCCGACTCATCCCGACTCGGAAGAAAAGTAGGCAGTGGATTTCGAGTCAACATCGTGCAATAACTATGAATTATTAAAATAATAATATAACTTTTAAACATTTAAAATTTATGATAATGATATAGTAATAGTCATAAATCTTATATTTTAATAGATTAAAAGAATTAAATCATATTATTTAATTTATTTTAAATATGCAACTCTCTGTCCGAGTCAACTTCAAGTCGATCAAATCGACTCTTATCCGATCAGGAGGAAATTAATCCGATACAAATTACAGAGGAGGCGGGTAGCCCGTGAGAAACACGAGAAATGCAATGTCTTTACCTAAAAAAAATTTAGAAATATATATTTTTTCATTGCAACTATTTACCTAAATAGTTGGTAACGTCACTATTTGTATATATCCCGGTGGTTCCCGATGAGCCCAAGTGTTTGTCCATTTTTTTTCTCTTTATTTATTCATCTTAGACATGTACGGCGTTTAATGTACGATCCTTACTTAACAAATAATTTTTCAAATCACATGAAAGTTAGAGCCAATCTTTATGACAATGAAACTGACAGGGATGCTTTTATCATGTTAAAGGGCTCTCCTTCGCAAGCAATTTCATGTAGAAGGCTCCTCCACTGATTCATTTCGGTGAAGGTTATTAAATGTAATTGCACATGTATTACCTTTGCCCACCGATATTCATGATGGTAGTGATTAGAAAAGAGTAATATTTTTATGTATCAAATTGAGTGCACAAATTTAACTCAAATTGTAATATTTCCATTCATTGGCTTCAAAAAAAGGTTGAAAGGACCATTTTTACCTTAAAAAGACACTCCGTGTCAGATCTGTACGACTCTGTGTCATATGCGTTCGATTCATTTTTTTGATCGACGAAAAAATATAGGAGTGAAATATTTTATAATATTGAAATATTTTGTTATATGAATAAAATATGATGTTATAAGAATGAAACATTTTACTTGATTATAGAAATGAACGAATGAAATATTTTGTAAAAATGAAATATTTATTACAGGAACGAAATATTTGTTATAAAGATAATTTACTACATAAATGAAATATTTTGTTATAAAAAATAAATCTTAACAAAATATTTCAATTCTATATTAAATGTTTCATTCATATAACAAAATATTTTAGTCCTACAAATGTTTCATTCCCGTGTTTTCTCGCCGAGCAAAAAAGTGGACTGGAGGAGTCTGACACAGGATTATACGGGTATGACACATGGTGTAATGGTCATCTCAACCTCTTTTGGGACTAATGAGAGGGAAGATTACAATTTGAGTTAACTTTGTGTACCAGATTCGGCGCATAAGATATTACTCATTCGAAAAATAGACAGTCACAAGATTAACACGCGGAGGACATAATTCACATGACCATTGACACTGGTGATCTGAGTTTCAATTCAAGCATTCGATCGGGATCCCTGAGATCTATGGTGCGGAAGTTCATGGAGAGGAGAAAAGGGATTTAACTGTGAACACACAATGGGATTTAACTGTATATCCTCCACAATCATGTCATCTGCTACAAGGATTTGCGTGGGGAGGGGAGTGTTTGGAAGAGCCTTTTTTTTAAATCCCACAGGCATGATCTGCATCATTGGGATTCAGATTGAGATTAATAACAGGGAAGGCAGCAATGAAAACCGCCCCTCGCCCCCCTCAAAAAATAAAAAAAAGAGAGAAAGAAAAAACACCAAGAACATGGACATGGATGAATCAGGGTTCACGATACGAATTTTCAAAAGATTTCAGATCAAATTCAAGAGAGAAACTTTTGTTAATGGTAAAGCCCTAAAGATGTATTTTCTAACATAGACTTGATTCAGCATAAATGCATGATTATTTGGAAATAGATTTTTTCCGGCTCGTAATATAAAATATGGAAAACAAGCATCTATACTTGTTTTCATCCAACACAAACTTAAATAAGCATCTTATGTTACAGTGTGGAGTCAGAACTCTTTATCGTGGGCCCTCTGCACGGGATCACACCCTGTCTCAGGAGCGCATTCACTGCTTCATGGGAGCATCCTCGACGTCAGAGGAGAATGGCGAGCACATGCTATCTTTGGGGAGCAATCGCTGTTTCAAGAGAGCATCCTTGGTGTCAGGGGAGCATATGCAGTTTGGTCTTCGTGTGTTCTCAAACGAGAGTATATGTAGTCTCAGGGGAGCATCTATGGCCTCAAGACAGTATCCTCGGTGTCAGGGGAGAATGCAGTTACGTGTTCAAGGTAATTTGACAACAACCCTTGGGGGAGCATATGTAGTCTCTGAAGAGTATACTTGGTCTCAGGAGAGCATCATTTGAGACAGGCGAGCATGCATGACCAAGTTGCAGAGCCTTTTTTATATGTTAACTCCGGAAGAGGATTTATATTTAACAGGGGCATTGTTGTATTTAGCACCCTGTTAATGACGCCCTAATCTCCTTGTATAAAAAGGGTGTAAACCCTCTCTTGTGAAGTGGGTGTGAGATCTGTTGAGTGATTAACCTAGTGGATTACTGTTGCGGCCGTGGACGTAGGAAGACATCTTGCCTCCGAACCACGTAAAAATCCATGTGTTCCTTTGTGATTGTTGTTTTTTCTTCTACCTTTTTCTTGTGTCTCTCCCATCAACTAGTATCAGAGCCCTGTTCGTGTTATAGGAGCACTGGGAGTGAAGGCTGGAGAAGAAGGAAAGGTTAGGATTGAAAGGTTCGATGGGAAAGATTTCGACTTCTGGAAGATGCAGATCGAGGATTACTTGTATCAGAAGAAGCTCCATCTATCACTCGAGGGTACGATGCCGTAGGGGATGAAGAAGGAAGACTGGGATCTGATGGACAGACAAGCACTAGGAGTCATTCGGTTGACGTTGGCCAGAAACGTCGCGTTCAACATCGTGAACGAGAAGACCACGGCAGAGCTGATGAAGGCGTTATCAAATATGTATGAAAAGCCATCCGTCTCCAACAAGGTATACTTGATGCATCGTTTATTTATTCTGAAGATGGTCGAAGGTGCTTCTATTACAGATCATATTAATGAGTTTAACTTGATCATGAGTCAACTGAGTTCGGTAGAGATCACTCTGAGTACGAGATTAGAGCTTTGATTCTACTCTCCTCCTTACCATAAAGTTGGAATGCAGTCGTGACTGCTGTGAGTAGTTCTTCTGGCTCAAATAAGCTGAAGTTAAATGAGGTTCGAGATTTGATTCTAAGCGAAGATGTTCGCAGGAAAGAATCGGGTGAATCCTCGAGTTCTGCCTTGAATGTTGAAGACAAGGGAATAACAAATCAGCGTTGTCAAGATCGAAGCAGATCCAAATCTAAAAGAAGAAGTCAGTCAAGATTTCGCAATGATGGTTATTGGAACTATGGCAAAAAAGGGCACTTGAAGAGAGACTGCAAAGCACCAAAGAATAAGTTCCTAAATCAAAATCAAAAGGAAGAGTATGTGAATGCAACAACAGAAGAAGTAGAAGATGCCCTAGTTCTGAGTGTTGACAGTCCTATAGAGTCATGGATCCTAGACTCTGGAGCATCCTTCCATTCAACTTCACAGAAGGATTGCATGGATAATTATGTTGCTGGTAATTTTGGTAAGGTCTATCTTGATGATGATGAACCCTTGGACATTGTGGGCAAGGGAGATGTTAAAATCATGACAGCAAATAGGACCACATGGAAGTTGCATAATGTGAGACATGTACCCGGGTCAATGAGAAACTTGATTTTTGTGGGGCAGCTTGATAGTGAAGGTTATGTCACTACCTTTGTAGGTGGGTCTTGGAAGATCACCAAAGGTGCTATGATTATAGCACATGGCAATAAGATGAGTACTTTGTACATGACAACAAATACAAGAGACACAGTTGCTATGGTGGATTCTTGTGTTGACTCAAAAATTTGGCATTGCAGACTTGGACACATGAGTGAAAAGGAAATGAAGATATTACAAGCTAAAGGAAAGTTGTCTGGTTTGAAGAATGTGGATGTTGGATTATGTGAAGACTGTGTTTTCGGAAAGCAGAAAAATGTCAGCTTCTCCAAAGCTAGCAGAACATCAAAGTCTGAAAAACTAGAGCTTGTGCACACAGATGTGTGGGGGCCTTTACCGGTACCATCTCTTGGAGGCTCATATTACTATGTCACCTTCATTGATGACTCCACCAGGAAGGTATGGGTTTATTTTCTTAAGAGTAAATCTTATGTGTTTGCTACTTTTAAAAGGTGGAAGCTTCAAGTTGAAAATGAAACTGGATTGAAAATCAAGTGTCTAAGGTCAGATAGTGGTGGAGAATATGACAGTAAAGAATTCAAAGATTTATGTGCAATGAATGGAATTCGAATGCAGAAGACCATTCCAGGAATACCCCAGCAAAATGGTGTTGCAGAGCGGATGAACAGAACTTTGAATGAGCGTGCAAGAAGTATGAGGATTCATGCTGGTTTGCCCAAGACATTTTGGGAAGATGCAGTAAGTACATCAGCATACTTAATCAACAGAGGACCGTGTGTACCTTTGGATGGCAAGTTACCTGAGGAGGTATAGATAGGAAAGGAGGTAACTCTTTCACATCTAAAAGTATTTGGTTGTATTTCCTATGTGCTTATTAATTCTGAGAACAGAGACAAGCTAGACTCTAAGTCTAGGAAATATTTTTCCATTGGATATGGATCGAATGATTTTGGATATCGTTTCTGGGATGATAAGAACAGAACAATCATATGAGAAAGGAATGTAATATTTAATGAAAAAGTTTTGTACAGAGACGGGTCTACTATAGAATCTGATGATGTAGGGAAACAAACCAAAGATCAGGTGGAGCTGGAGGAAATCTCAGAGGAAGATGTTGCAAAGAGAGCTCAGGATAGTCCAAGGGATGCCATGACACAACCAGAACCTTGTACACCTGCAACTCAGGCAAGGAGATATAGCAGAGTACTCAAACCCACTAAAAGGTATTCTCCTTCTTTGCATTAATTGTTGTTGACTGATAATGGTGAAACAGAATGTTTCAGTGAAGCAATGCAGATGAAGGATTATGTCAAGTGAGAGCGTGCAATGAAAGAGAAAATGAACTCTTTACAGAGGAACCAGACTTGGGTACTTACTCATCTACCAGATGGTGTACAGAATAAAATAAGAATGTGATGGCAACAAAAGGTACAAGGCAAGGTTAGTTGTGAAAGACTTCCAGCAAAAGGGAGGTATTGATTACACTGAGATTTTTTCTCCAGTTGGCAAACTAACCACAATCAAGCTAGTATTGAGTATTGTTGCCGCTGAAGACTTATATCTAGAACAATCAGATGTAAAGATAGTTTTTATTTATGGTGATTTAGACGAGGACATTTACATGCTGCAACCAGAAGGTTTTCAGGTCCATGGAAAAGAAAACTTTGTGTGCAAGTTGAAGACAAGTCTGTATGGTTTGAAACAGGCCCCCAGACAATGGTATAAGAATTTTGATGGTTTCATGTGTAGAAGTGACTTTAGTAGATGTCAAGTTGATCACTGTTGCTATCTCAAGAAACTTGATGACTGCTATATTATTTTGCTCTTGTACGTGGACGATATGCTTATTGCAGGATCAAATATGCAAGAGAGCAACAAGCTGAAGGAGCAATTGTCAAAGGTGTTTGACATGAAGGACTTGGGACCTACAATAAGGATACTTGGGATGAAGATTGTTCAGAATAGAGAGGCAAAAATATTGAAGTTGACTCAGGAAAGCTACATTGAGAGGGTGTTGAACAGATTTCATATGTAGGATGCAAAGGCAGTCAGCACACCTTTGGCAAATCACTTCAAGCTGTCAAAGGAGAAATCACCCAAGACAAAAGAGGAACATGAACACATGAGTAAATTTCCTTATGCTTCAACTGTTGGTAGTCTCATGTATGCTATGGTTTGCACTAGACCAGATATAGCACATGCAGTGGGAGCAGTAAGTCGACACATGGAAAATCCATGCAAGAAATATTGGGAGACTGTCAAATGGATCCTACGATATTTAAGAGGCACCACAGGTATAGGCTTGTGCTTCACAAAGAGTGGTCTCAATTTACAAGGTTTTGTGGATGCAGATCTAGCTGGAGATGTGGATAGTAGAAGGAGCACAACATGTTACATTTACACCTTGGGTGGTACTGCAGTGAGCTGGGTTTCTCAGTTACATAAGATTGTGACTCTCTCCACAACTAAAGCTGAATACATTGTTGTTACAGAAGCAAGCAAGGAAATAATTTAGTTGAAGAATTTTCTTGAAGAGTTGGACAGAAAACAAGGTAGCAGTGTTGTCTTCTGTGGTAGTCAGAGTGCAATTCATCTTGCAAATAATCCAGTGTTTCATGCAAGGACAAAACACATGCAGATGAAATATCATTTCATCCGAGAGCTATTGGATGATGGGACTTTGTCACTTGAAAAGATATGTGGGGCTGAGAATCCAGCAGATATGTTGACCAAGGTGGTGACTACAGAGAAACTGAAGTTATGCAAAACCTCAGTTGGCCTCCATGGATGATTGGTGGAGGGATGCCGCAGCATGTATTTCCTTTGGTACATTAAGGAGGATCAACACTCAGAGATGTTTGCTGTTTTTTTTGGAGTTCAGACTCCAAGTGGGAGATTGTTAGAGTGTGGAGTCAGAACTCTTCATCGTACGCCCTCTGCATGGGATCACACTCTATCTCAAGAGCACATTCACTACTTCATGAGAGCATCCTTGGCATCAGGGGAGAATGGCAAGCACATGCTGTCTCTGGGGAGCAATCGCTGCTTCAAGAGACCATCCTCGGTGTCAGGGGAGCATATGCAGTTAGGTCTTCGTGCGTTCTCGCACGGGAGGATATATAGTCTCAGGGGAGCATCTATGGCCTTAGGACAGCATCCTCAGTGTCAGGGGAGAATGCAGTTACGTGTTCAAGGCAATTTGACGACAACCCTTGGGGGAGCATATGTAGTCTCTAGAGAGCATACTCGGTCTCAGGAGAGCATCCTTTGAGACAGGCGAGCATGCATGACCAAGTTGCAGAGCCTTTTTAATATGTTAACCCTGGAAGAGGATTTCTGTTTAACAGGGGCATTGTTGTCTTTAACACCTTGTTAATGATGCCCTAATCTCCTTTGTATAAAAATGGTGTAAACCCTCTCTTGTGAAGTGGGTGCGAGATCTATTGAGTGATTAACCTAATGGATTATTGTTGCGGCCGTGGACGTAGGAAGGCATCTTGCCTCCGAACCACGTAAAAATCCATATGTTCCTGTGTGATTGTTATTTTTTCTTCTACCTTTTTCTTGTGTCTCTCCCATCATCTTAACATTACTGAGTTGAGATTAATACATTCACGGGGAAAAACCAAAAGACATTTTCTCATCTTAGAAAATATGTCATTACTTCCGTGTTTCACATTTCATACTGTAGCATAACATATATATATTGAAAGTGGACCGTACCACTAGTATATTAAATGAAAAGGGAGAATATACATGTACAGGGGTGGGCTAAAACCCAAAAAATGCAACCTCCCAAAACACTTATACAACAAAATACTAGCCAAGAGAGTGCGAAATAACTAGCCCCTTGAGCAGCTAAAGAGTTGGAAAACAAGGGAATTCACCTTTGAAAGAGTGACCGTCCATTCATTTACTCTAACCCAAACAAAAGAAAGAAGAGCATCCTCGACACGAGACTCCCTCCTGAAGATACGGTGATTCCGCTCCCCCCGCAGTGCCCATAACGTGACGTGAAAGATAAGTCACAAACCATTTTATCCGGCTTGGGGGGCTAAGGCATGCCCAATCCTAAAGCAAGTGGCGAGCGTCACTATGCGTGTCGATGACGCAGCTAGTTCTTCAAGCAATCTCCATCCACACCTCGTGCAAGGCTGCGAGTAAGAGCAATAGATAAAGAAGTGGTCGAGAGATTCGTCGGCGAGGCCACAGAGACAACAAGTAGGAACCATGTACGAAAGAAAACGTGACAACTTGTCTCGAGTTGGGAGCCTCCAATGGGAGATTCTCCATACCAAAACCTTGACTTTAAGAGGGCTCTTTGGTCTCTACACCTGATCATGAAAGTCGTGACGCACACCTCCATAAGAGATGGCATCATATGTCGACTTAACTATGAAGGAGCCCCTCTTCTCCCACATCTAGACTCACTCATCCTCTCTTGCCCGAAGATGGAAGTAGAGGAGGAGAGAAAGAAGGCCCTGGAACTACTCCAACTCTTCCTGATATAAATCTTGCCTGAAGATCGGTGCTCAGGAGCCACTCGAATGTGTTGATCGAAAGCCTGAAACACAGTGTCTAGCGGCACTGTAGTAATCACGAAGAGGATAGGAAACAAAGACTCCACGGGGGAGTCCCCACACCATCTATCCTTTCAAAATAGACACTTATGGCCATCTCCTAGTTGGACCCGACCACCGGTGATAAGAAAGTCCCTGCAAGAGAAGATGTCTCGCTAGAGAGGAGAAAGCTTGTTGAGCGGAGAAGGAGTCAAGTCTCAAGCTCTCTAAGAAAGGAAGTAGTGTTGTCTAATCACATGAGACCACAGCCCCTCCTCTCCGCGTGTCAACCTCCACATCCATTTGCACAAGAGGGCCAAATTGAAATTCCTTACAGGCTTCAACCCCAGACCTCCTTGTTCCTTACTATGTAGCATAACATATATAAGTTGCACTAGGGGAAATGAGAAAGAAAATCTCTGTGACTGAGGAATTTAGTTTGTGGGTAACTAGTTGTTTACACTTTGCATTCTATAGTAAAGATTCTTTCCAAGATATGAATGGTAACAGAACCCTTATAAATACTTTCCAAGTCACTGGATATCTAGCATGGAGTGGCAATCCACTCTTAAGTTGTAGTCCTTCTTGAAGCTGTAATAACTTGCCATGCCCAAGATCTAAGTGAAGCTCTCGAATGGATTTACTAGAAATAGCAGAAGGTAATTCCATGTTTCTATCTCCAAAAATAACAGCATCTGAAAGCACTGGGATAAGAACAATTTGAGCAGTCATAAAGAGAGATGTAAAAAGAATAGTATAGCAGTTATTATGCGAAAAAGGAACTCTCTTTTACCCCCTCAATGGACAAGATGGTGTAACTCAAATGAGTCTGCAAAAACTCCATCTAGAAGGCTTTCAATACTCACAAGAGTAAGCATCATGCTGGGATATGTCATCTAACTGAATGTCAAACCTCACGGAGGAAATCAGATGGCGATGAGAACCATCTCCCTTAAGATGACAATTCAATATTGAGAGCACTGACATGTTACTTGTAGTATGCAGCGGGCTTTTACATGAATCACGCAAAGCAAACTCTTGATCCAATAAAACTTGGAGTTGTGTATCATACAAGGTGCCATGCTTTCCTGAGAGTGAGCTTAGAAGATATCTGAGAACAAGGAATACACCCAATGATAGGAGAAGCACCGATCACCCAGATCATGATGACTATTCGAGTTATCTACCTGAAATGCATAGGAGGAGTGAAAGGATTACTAGAACAAATGATCAGACCAAGTAGTAAAATATGTTGGAATTTGGGCATAGTCCTCTGGACAATAGTCCCGTATTGGTTAAATGAGTTGTGGTTTATGTGCTTATGACCTTCGGCCTGTGTATCTCAACATTATGATTTTGTGGATTCAACATGATATCAGAGCAAGACAATTATCCAACTCTTGAACTCCTGGTTAAATGAGTTGTGGATATACCCTGGGTCTGTGTATTTCAACACCGTGATTTTGTGGATACAACAAAATATGCATAACAGGAGTGATCTCATAATATATTATATCATTTCTGTAGAACGTATGACATAAATGTGAGTCTAGCAAGCGAAAGATGAAGACCACCACACCAGCCTGATGAGACCTTATGCCAAGATCGGGCCATCCATTGTGGCTGGCCCATCAAGAGGACTCAGCCCACTTGAGGAGGATACCTCCGTTAGGCTGACCTAGGTGGCCTTGATGCACAACCACTAGATCCCCACGGGGGCACATTAGTCCCATATTGGAATCACACGAAGACGACATCCAGGGGTGACTGTCTATTCCTTTACTCTAACTCATATAAAAGAAACAAGAGCATCCTCGACATGAGACTCCCTCCTGAAGATACGGTCCTCGACATGAGACCCCCTCCTGAAGATACGGTAGTTCTGCTCCCCCCACAGTGCCCATAACGTGGCGTGAAAGATAAGCCACACACTGTTCTATCCAGCTTAAGGGGCTAAGGCTTGCCTAATCCTGAAGCAAGTGGCGAACATCACTACGTAGGTCGATGATGCAGCTGGTCCTTCAAGCAATCTCCATCCACACCTTGTGTGAGGCTGCGAGTAGGAGCAGCTGACAAAAAGGCAGTCGAGGGATTCGCCGGCGAGGCCACAAAGACAACAAGTACGTAGGAACCATGTTCGAAAGAAAACGTGATAGCTTGTCCCGAGTCGGGAGCCTCCCATGGGAGATTCTCCATACCAAAAGCTTGACTTTAAGAGCGCTCTTTGGTCTCTACACCTGATCATGAAAGTTATGGCGCACATCTCCATCAGAGATGGCATCATATGTCGACTTGACTGTGAAAGAGCCCCTCTTCTCCCACCTCCAGACTCACTCATCCTCTCTCGCCTGAAGGTGGAAGGAGAGGAGGAGAGAAAGAAGGCCCTCGAACTGCTCCAACTCTTCCTGACAGAAATCTCGCCTGAAGATCGACGCTCAGGAGCCACTTGAATGTGCTGATCGAAAGCCTGAAACACAATGCTTCGCGGCACCGTAGTAATCTCAAAGAGGATAGGAAACAAAGACTCCAAAGAGGAGTCCCCACACCATCTGTCATTCCAGAAGAGGCACTTATGGCTATCTCCCAATTAGACCCAGCCACCGGTGACGAGAAAGTCCCTGCAAGAGAAGATGTCTAGCTAGAGAGGAGAAGGCTTGTGAAGCATAGAAGGAGCCAAGTCCCAAACTCTCCAAGAAAGGAAGTAGCATTGTCTAATCACTTGGGACCACAACCCCTCTCTCCACACGTCAACCTCCACAGCTATTTGCACAGGAGGGCCAAACTGAAATTTCTTACAGGCTTCAGCCCCAGACCTCATTGTTCCTTGCTATATAGCAGAACATATATAAGTCGCACTAGTTGAAATGAGAAAGAAAATCTCTGTGACTGAGGAATTTAGTTTGTGGGTAATTAGTTGTTTACACTTTGCATTCTATAGCAAAGACTCTTTCCAAGATATGAATGGTAACAGAACCCTTATAAAAACTTTCCAAGTCACTGGATATCTAGCATGGAGCGGCAATCCACTCCTAAGTTGCAATCCTTTTGAAGCTGCAATAAGTTGCCATGCCCAAGATCCAAGTGAAGCTCGAGAATGGATTTACTGCAAAGAGCAGAAGGTAATTCCAGGTTTCTATCTCTAAAAATAACAGCATCTGAAAGCACTGGGATAAGAATAATTTGAGCAGTCATAAAGAGAGATGTAAAAAGAATAGTATAGCAGTTATTATGCGAAAAAGAAACTCTCTTTTACCCCCTCGATGGACAAGATGGTGTAACTCAAACGAGTCTGCAAAAACTCCATCTAGAAGGCTTTCAATACTCACAAGAGTAAGCATCATGCTGGGATATGTCATCTAATTGAATGTCAAATCTCATGGAGGAAATCAGATGGCGATGAGAACCATCTCCCTTAAGATGACAATTCAATATTGAGAGCACTGACATGTTACTTGTAGTATGCAGCGGGCTTTTACATGAATCACGCAAAGCAAACTTATGATCCAATAAAATTTGGAGTTGTGTATCATATAAGGTGTCATGTTTTCTTGAGAGTGAGCTTAGAAGATATCTGAGAACAAGGAACACACCCAATGATAGGAGAAGCACCACAGTCACCCAGATCATGATGACTATTAGAGCTATCTACCTGAAATGCATAGGAGGAGTGGACGGATTACTCGAACAAATGATCAGACCAAGTAGAAAAAATATGCATAACAGGAGTGATCTCATAATATATCATTTATGTAAAACGTACGACATAAATGTGAGTCGAGCAAGAGAAAGATGAAGACTACCGTACCAGCCTGACGAGGCCTTATGCCAAGATCGGGCCATCCACTGTGGCTGGAGATGAGGACTCGGCCCACTTGAGAAGGACACCTCAGTTAGGCTGACCAAGGTGGCATGATGCACAGCCACTGGATCCCCACGGGGGCACATTAGCCCCATCAGTGCACACGACCACGAAGAGAACCTGAAGAATGCCGACGGCCAAAACAAAGTGAAACAGTAATTGCCGGTTAGCATAGACTATAATAACTGATTAAAATGATCAGAAAATAAGAATAAGCAAAGAAATGTACGGAGAAATTCTGCACCAATCTAAATGAGGGTACATGGTATAAGATGCTATCAATGATTGAATCGCATCGTAATCTGAAGAATCGTCAAACATCAGTCCACATGTCAAGTCTGACAAATTGGATTGGGAACTGGAATCGGACAGAGCCATTTCTAGTTCCGGTTCTGGTCCAAGCCTGAAGCATTCGGTCGTCGTATATAGAAAAATGTGATTTTCATAACTATCTTGAAATGTAAAAAAGCA
Source organism: Amorphophallus konjac (assembly GCA_022559845.1). Lineage (NCBI taxonomy): Eukaryota > Viridiplantae > Streptophyta > Magnoliopsida > Alismatales > Araceae > Amorphophallus > Amorphophallus konjac. The sequence continues at coordinate 154,012 of JAHNEJ010001406.1, read as the reverse complement.
AAGAAAAATGAATCTTAGCTGGTCTCGGGCCACTCGGTAAGGCCAGCCAGTTCAGGACCTCTTCATAGTTCAGACCACTTTGGGCTGATCTAAAGCATCATTTTATATAATCATGTATTATTTAATTACAGATCTGTCCAGTTCAAAACTGGAACTGGCTGAATCAGTCTCACATAGACGATGGGAAGGCGATGGTTACAAGCGATGCGGGGGGGGGGGACGGGACAAACGGCGCCGGCGGCGTTGAGGCATCATGGGAGCAGATGGAATCCCAGTCGGGTTTCCGAGAGGAGTGAAACGAGAGTAGGACTCGGAAAATAGTTGTTTATCATCAAATATAATACTTAAATATTAAACATATAATTAAGTCACGTAAGTTAGGTATTAGGGCCGTCAATAGGTCGGGTCAGCTCGATAGACTCACGGATTTGACCAGATGTCGGGCTGAGTCGTAAGGTCATTTCCAGCTTGCGGGTCTTTAGTCGAGCTTAAAAATTGGACCCGACAAGATACACGGGTCGGGCTCGGACTTTGAGTTCGGCCCGCAGACCGACTCTACTTGTTCTCTTTTTTTTCCTCCCTTCAAATTTAAAAAAAATATTTAGTTAAAATTATGTTATTTTACTTAATTAAAAAATTAAAAACTCTCTTTTCTAACAAATTAATTAATTAACCTTAAAATTTTAATTAATTTAGTGAGTTTATAAAATTTATATTATTAAATATATTATATTATATTATATTATTTTATATTTAAAATTTTAGATCAGACTGAATTTTAGTCAAATTTTATATTTTTTTAATATTGTCAGATCCGACCCGACATAACTCGGATCTCAACCAAATTCAGACTTAAGTCGAGTCAACCAAAATTAAACTCGTACCCAATTCATTGACAGCCCAGCTACCAACCAAATGTGTTATATTCTTATTGTCTTGTGTGCTTAGAGAGACCTTAATTCACAGAACCGAGAAGGTTGTTCACGTTTGTTGGCCCCTTGCTTTCAAGGCACAGTACTCCCAACGTCATGGCAGACCCAGAAGAAAGGAAGTCACGAGGTTTAACCTTCAAAGCATCTTGCTGCCATGTGGCCAAATAGGGAGTGGGAAAAGATTATCTTAAGTAAAGGTGGGATTAGTAAAATGGGGGTACGTCATACGTGTATAACGTCAGTCTCTCAGATGTCCAAGGCACATCTTCAAATTTGAGTAGATAAAAGACTTTTTGTTCCACATATGTGTGTGTGTGTGTGTGTGTGTGTGTGTGTGTGAGTGAGAGAGAGAGAGAGAGAGAGAGAGAGAGAGAGAGAGAGAAGCGTACAATGCAAGGATATTCGATTAGTGACAATGATAGCAGCATCTCCACAGCCACCTGATCGCAATGATTAATTTCCCGAGAAGTTATAGTCTCTATCTTAGTTAGCGTTTGGAACATATTTTGAGAGAGATTCTAGCGATTTCAATTATTGTAATATATGACAATATAGTAAGTCCAACTAATTGCAATTATATATCTCGATTTATGTGTCTAGATGGATTTTAAGATCAATATAAAGATAGACACATGGGAGGGAAGATGTAAAATCTTAAAAAACGAGTAAAATTAAAAGAGTTTATTGCAAATGTTTAGAAGATTGTTGACTCCTTTTATACTTTAACTCTCTTATCTCACATAAAAATACTAAAAAATGTAAGTTAGTAATTATCTCATCTCCATCACTCCACTGCACCAAAAAAAAAATCAAACTAATATTTTTCAAAACTTAAAATCTATCTCATGTTAAAATAATTATATTTTATACGAAATTTTTTCAAAATCTTCGTCCTCGTGCTTTACTTACGAACGCGCCCTTAAAAATAGTGAATACCACACATAAAAGTGATCCCGGTCATCAAAACCTTTCGATATTTTCACAGGTGATATTAATTAAAGTAAGTAAACATTTCCAATGGTTCTACGGTGACTGACGGAAAAGGGCCCCGGGGAGGGAGGAAAGCCGCAGCTCACGTGACGTTTCCCACGGGAACCCCGTATCTCTTCCCCCCCCCTCCCGGCCCCGCGCCCGAGCACGTGATGTTCTGTCCTTGGCGGCGGTGGCAAGCTTCTGTTGGGCCACCTCGGCGGTTCCGCCGTTCGCCGACGCCGCCGGCCACCCCCCATGACTCACTCTTGGAGGGCAGGGCACCCGCGCCGAGGAAAACTCTCACTGGGGCGCCCGGGCGCGGGTTCCTTGAGGTGGCCACAGAGTCGGAACCGAAACTCGGTTGGCGATTGGCGTAACCGTAATTTGGCGACGAAAAGGTCAAGACGTGGGAGGAAGGTGGAGGTTCACTGTGGGCCCCACACCTCCTAACAAAAATAAAAAAAACTTCTGACGTGGGCGGTGATCACACACACTGTTAACGGCAGAGTCGGGATGGCACATGTGTGGTGGCGTAATCGTAAATTGGGGCAAACAAAAGACGATGACGGAGCCGTCGGTCCCCGGCCGGTGTAAAATACCCGCTACGAGTCGAGACTCCTGCAAAACCGCCACTTAAAATGCTGAACAGAAGCCACGCAACATGGACGCGGGGCCTCTGATGACACTTCGCTGAACGTTTAGCTGCGGTTTGTTTTGGCGACAAAAGTCATGTGAGAGGTGAGTCCGTTTTGCGTCTACAAATCGCGTTCGTTCAGATTATCTACGTCCTCTTCCCTCATCCCCCATCCCCCGCCGAGCTGTCGTCTTCCCCCCTTCTCTATCCCCCTCTCTTCCACAGAGAGAGAGAGAGAGAAAGACAGACAGAGAGAGAACGAGAGCGGAGGGGAGGGAGGGGGTGGTGGGAGGAGGCAGAAGAGGAGACCGTTCGGTAGAGCAGCCCCTCCTCTCCTCGTTCCCTCCAAATCTTCTCTAGTTCCGTTCGAATACCCAGCTCCGAGTTCGCTGGCTGTGTCCCCTCCATTGGTTGGGGCAGATCGGGGAGAGGTGGACGGGTGCAGAGGTAGGCCGGAGAAGCGTGGGGGGGATGAGGAAGGCGCCCCTCCTGGACGCGTCGGGGGTCGCCCTCGCGGCGGCAGACTGGTGGACGGAGATCAACGAGTCCCAGCAGTGGCAGGACGGCATCTTCTATTCCCTGTGCGCGGCGTACGCCCTCGTGTCCTCCGTCGCACTGGTTGGTCCCTCTTCTCTTGTCCGCCGGCGGCGGCTTCCGATTTTCTTCATATTCGTGTCTCTGTTCGAGGGGATTTGTGGTTGTTGGGGACTGGGGAGATTTCTGAGCGCAAGTGGTTTGTTCCGTAGAAAAAGATTATTGGGCAGTTTGGTCGCTAGTTCTGTCGTCTTTGTCCGTCGTTCGTGTTGATCGAATTCGTGGGTGTGCCTGGTGTTTCTGTTCCTGCTGTTTGTGTTTTTTGCGGTCAGTTTCCATCGGAAATCCAGTAGAAATAGGGTTGTTAGCTGGGGTCTTGGACATTTTGCCCATGACTTAGGCTACGAACATATGCGGTGTGTGGTAATCTAAATTAGTGTTGGAAATGAGACGTGAGAAATCCAATGTTTACAATGTGTGAGTTGTGTTCTTTATTGGTGTGGGGCTTTAGTCCCGCATTGGAAAAACTAAAGATGTTGTGTGCGTTTATATATTAGTGGGCTTCTAACTCCTTGTTCTTATGAACTTGAGGAAGTTATGTTAACCCCCCCCCCCCCCACACACACACACACACGTGTGTGGCTAGGCTAGGGGTGCACGCGTGTCTTCTTTTTTTTGGTCAATGCCCTCATATAAAGGGGCGCGACTCTTGGAGAACCGAAGGGTCGTGAGAATCCTAATCGACCGGAGAGTCTACAAAAGGGACTCTTCGTCTAACCCTCGGGGACGACGAAACTCTCGCATTGGAGTTTTGGTTCTTCTTGTCTCTATTTTCTCACTCTGCACACAGAATGTGGACGAGTTCTTGAGGTCGTCTTCGACATGCGTTCTCTTCTTCGTCTGAAGGAGATCGCTGTTGCCGTTCTATCCTAGGGGAAGGTCGTGGACTCCTTCGCATCGGTATGACGGGGGCGATATCGTCTCTAAGGATAGTCCTTTTGGGCGGCTGGGCTAAGTTTTCTAACCCTCTTTTTCTCATTCTTTGTTGCATGACCATGCATGTAATCTTCTTTTGATATTTATATGGATCTTGCCCTTGTCTGCATGGTGATACGATCTTTGCAGATTATCTGGGGTGTGCTGGTCTGTTTATTATCTTTGTTTACATCTCGCTTCTATTTTATAATAATCTTAGAGACGATATCCGCCATTTTTACCATGTCATCTGTCATCGCACCACGGATTGATATGTCTGGGATGCCCGAGAAGTTCTTCGGACAACACTTCAAGCGATGGCAATATCACATGAAGATCTGGTTTGCCACTATCGGGTTGATCTCAATGATAGAGACTGATTGCCCCAAACTGGATGAAAATGATAGAGACTGATTACCATGTCATCTGGTTTGCCACTATCGTGTGTGGCTAGGCCAGGGGTGCACGCGTGTCTTCTTTTTTTTGGTCAATGCCCTCATATAAAGGGGCGCGACTCTTGGAGAACCGAAGGGTCGTGAGAATCCTAATCGACCGAAGAGTCTACAAAAGGGACTCTTCGTCTAACCCTCGGGGACGACGAAACTCTCGCATTGGAGTTTTGGTTCTTCTTGTCTCTATTTTCTCACTCTTCACACATAATGTGGACGAGTTCTTGAGGTCGTCTTCGACGTGCGTTCTCTTCTTCGTCTGAAGGAGATCGCTGTTGCCGTTCTATCCTAGGGGAAGGTCGTGGACTCCTTCGCATCGGTATGACGGGGGCGATATCGTCTCTAAGGATAGTCCTTTTGGGCGGCTGGGCTAAGTTTTCTAACCCTCTTTTTCTCATTCTTTGTTGCATGACCATGCATGTAATCTTCTTTTGATATTTATATGGATCTTGCCCTTGTCTGCATGGTGATACGATCTTTGCAGATTATATCTGGGGTGTGCTGGTCTGTTTATTATCTTTGTTTGCATCTTGCTTCTATTTTATAATAATCTTAGAGACGATATCCGCCATTTTTACCATGTCATCTGTCATCGCACCACGGATTGATATGTCTGGGATGCCCGAGAAGTTCTTCGGACAACACTTCAAGCGATGGCAACATCGCATGAAGATCTGGTTTGCCACTATCGGGTTGATCTCAATGATAGAGACTGATTGCCCCAAACTGGATGAAAATGATCCTCATAGTGTAAGAGCAGTTGAGGAGTGGAAGCAATGGGATCGTATATGTCACGGATGCATCTTATTGGCTTTGTCCAATGTGCTCTTTGATGTGTACAGTTCTTCCCTCTCACTGCAAAGGCTTTGTGGGAGGAACTTGACAAGAAATAGCATACTGAGGATCTCGGTATTGAAAAATACTCAGTTGCCAAGTTCCTGAAATTTCAGATGGTCGAGGGCAAGTCAGTATCTGAACAGACTCATGAGTTTCTTCTAATGCTCCATGGGCTGGCTGATGCTGAGATGAAACTTCCAGAAAAGTTTCAGGTGATGGCTATTATTGAGAAGTTTCCTAAGTCGTGGGAAGACTTTGGAATGTCTCTAAAGCATCGCAAGGGGGCTCTTAATCTGGATGACTTAATGATAGCCATAGCTATAGAGGAAGAGCATAGAAGTTAGAAAATCGTGATGCTTGTCGAACCCAATGCGAATGTGATGACTGCTAATGAGGCAAGAGACCATAAAGGAAAAGGAAAAATTGAAAATATGAAGTTTAAACCGAATGTCAAAGGCAAGAACCATAAAAAGTTCAAAAAGAAACTATGCTGGGAATGTGGACAGATTGGGCATTTTGCAAAGGACTGTCCTGTAAAGAAAGCAAAGAAGATGGAAAAACATGCTTCTGGTGCTTCTGGCTTTGTTCCTCAAGTCAATATGGTGATTTTAGGATCTGAGCATGCTTCTGCTTCTACCAATGGACTGCATGTTTCTGTTAACCCTCAAATTTTCACTATTTATGAATCTAATGAATGGATGGTAGACCCTGGGGCTAATGTGTATGCATGTGCTGACAAGTCCAATTTTGTGTCTTATCAGGCCATCCATGGCAGATCCGTGACGATGAAAAATTCTTCTGCTTCCAAGGTGTTGGGGATAGGACGTGTGGACCTGAGGCTTCCTTCAGGACGTATTCTTTCCCTACACAGGGTGCACCATGTCCCAACCATTCGGAGAAATATTTTAAGTGGTTTTGTATTAGTGGAACAAGGTTATGAAATAAAGTTCAAATGTAATAAAGTGGTGCTCCTTTATTTAGGGACTTTTATTGGTAAAGGTTATTTGTCAGACTGTTTGTTTAAACTTTATGTTGGAAGTATTTTGAATAAGGAAGTGGATGATATTTCTTCTAGTTCTGCTTCTCATTCTGTGAATGTTGTAGAATCATCTTTTTTGTGGCATGGTCGTTTATGACATGTTAATTACAACTCCTTGAAACGAATGATGAATCTAAAAATGATTGCTGAGCATGCTATTGATAAAATCAACAAATGTGATATTTGTGTGCAAGCTAAACAATCTAGAAAACCTTTCAACTCTGTTGTTAGAGATTCTGAAGTTTTGGAGTTAGTTCACACTGGTATCTGCGAATTTAATGGCGTGCAAATGTGGGGCCATAAAAATTATTTTATCACCTTTATAGATGATGCCAGTAGATACTATTATGTGTATTTGCTTAAGTCTAAGGATGAAGCTTTATCAAAGTTTCTCGTTGTTTATCACACGGAAATAAATAAATAAATAGATAAGTAAATATTGCTCCTTTGAAGAAGAAAATGCACATTCGTGGTTATTTAGGTAGCAGGTGTATTATTATTTTCACGAATTTAGGTTTATCAGACGATTAGGGTTCGTGTACGGGACATTTCCCCATCGACCATAGTCGATGTTTATTTACATCGGCGTAAAGTCTGAATACCCTTGATTAACTGTCAAAGAATATATTTTTTCAGCCTCCACAATATTAGCTGTGATATTGGGATTTTATCTAACAGATTTCGTCAAGGAGATCACCCATTAGAGATACACATTTGCAGGGGAAAATTAAATATTTCATTCTTTGGATTCATCCTTACAAAATACATGAAATCCCGATTACATAGTCGGGTCATTTGATTTACATGTGGCCTAAATTTCACCATCAGAGCAAGCCGTTGAATGAGTCTCATAGATATCAAACCTTTTTTTTGTGTATGTATTTGCAATTTCGGACACATCATGGGTATCTCTTCAATTTTTCACTTTTGGTGGTATTTCTACAATTTTTCCCCTTTCGAGGCATTTCTGCAATTGTCCTATCATTGGGGGTATTTATGCAATTTGTCCAGACCAGGGATATTTTGGTAGCATTTGGACTGAACATGAGTTTTTGTATAATCTTGGCAATAGGCGCAAGTCCCTCATTGGGGAAGACCCGTTGACCACAGACTCTCGGGAGATTGCTTTCCCTTCTTAAGCTCTCATGAGTTGGGACCCAGCTTCGCGCGTCCATCAACGTAACGCCGGGGATCGACTTGGCGAAGCCCCCTGGAAGAATTTTTTTTTATAATGCCTCTCCAAGGAGTGGCATGACCCGATGTTCATAGACAATTAAGGCGTATACAAATTTCCCGGATACATCCAGGGTGCCCACACAATTATAAGACTCGAAAAGGCTTTCCTATGAGGTTACAATTCCGAGGGGGCATACTCTCACTTCCCCAAAGAGATACACAGATTGCATAATTCACATAGTGGCTGGTGATGCACATGAGTTAAAAGGGGTTTTCTCTTTATAGCATACCCTCACAGTACAACACAATCACCACACAAGCACAAAACGTAGGGAGATGGGCCTTCCAAAAGAAAACACAAAGCACCAAACACTGTCTGTGCGCTCTGTCTCTCTATCTGCGTTCTTCTCCCCTCAAATGAGGGCCCCACTGGGGTATTTATAGAGTCCCGAGGGAATCCCGACGGTTACACCCTCCATTCGGGCCAAAATGAGGGATTTAGGACTTGATCCGGACTAAACCCCCAAGTTGAGGAGTTTTTCCCGGGCCAAAACCCCATAGAAAGGATGGATCCGGGCCAAACTCCATGTGGGGAGGGTGGAACCGGATCAAAATCCCACGGGGAGAGGTGGAACTGGACCAAAACCCCCATATGGGGGTGGACCCGGTCCAAACCCCCCCACATGGGGGTGGAAGCTACCCCTTTTTCTTCAAATTTGATTGATATTTTCCCCTTAAGTTGAAGGTACTAAGGGCTGATATTGTTGTTGCTGCTGTTAATCTTGTTTGCTGCTGCTGCTGCAATCCTTGTATTGCTGCTGCTGCTGCAGAGTTGCTGCTATTGCCTTTGAGCTGCTGCTGTTGTGTTGCTGCAGCTGCTATTGAATTGTTGCAGCTGCTACTGAGCTGCTGCTGCACTCTTGCTTCAATAACAGCCTTTGGGCTTAAACATCCTTCTGGAGAATGTGCACAGATAGGTTTTGAGCATCCACTAAACTTCCTATTATCGGCATTTTCAGCAAAACGACCAAGACCATTACCATTGGTAATTCACAAGGATGTTTAATTTCTAAAGTAAGTGGATTATAGGAAGGACAGATGTCTGTTTGTGGGATCAAACCACTATTATCAGTTATTCTTGTGTTGCAGTCTACCTTATATTTTGTATTTTCCTTTTTTAGGCCAATTGACCACATGGGGGAAGAAAATGCTACCCCTCCCCTCTCTCCCACGAAATTCCAACCCCCTCCCCCTTTCTCCCTTGGGAGTTGCTATCCACGGATCTGGAGTTCTGTTTTTGCAGCACGTGACCCGGCGAGATCAGCTACTGCGATCACTTCCGACGTCGGATTGACGCGAAAGTGGTACCGTTGGAAAGCTGATCCGAAATCCCTCGACCATGGACTGTGGAAAGAATTTCTGTGGACAGAACAGATTTGAGAAAAGACAGTAATTTTTAAAAAAAGTAAAAGGACTCCAGAAATTCCAAGAAAATTCGTGGATGATGGGTGTGGTGGACAGAACTTCTAATAAAATTGGTGACTCAAACAAACAAAGGACTATGAAATCTGATTGCTACTAAGGTCCATGACCATACTATCCAAAGATAGCACGTTTGCTTCTTCCATTCATCTCTCATCAAATCTTGACCTGGCTATGGAATTAACAGATGGTTGAGGTGTCCATACATTCTCCATTTCAAAAACACCATGATTGTCTTGATTCATCATGGATTCACTGGAGCTTGGACCTCCCATGTTCCAACTGATCAAGTTCTTTGCTTCATAGCTAAACACATTCTTGTATGACATATTTGGCTCAATTTGTGATAGCAAATAGTCTGATGTGTTCTGGGCATCACCTAGATTTAGCACATCATTTCAGCAAACTTGCTGATCAAGGGAAGAGTTGTTGAATCAAATGCATGGTCAAAAAAAAAATATTTTGTAAACTTTAAGTATGTCCAGGTACTAGAGATACATCAAGAGCCACTTGTCCAGTTGCTATGTTTCTACCCCAAATGATGTAAAAACATGTGAAATCTGTGGATGCCCCCTCCCTTGCTTTTTTTTTTTTTTTGAATCCATGGGCTAATAGGGTGGACCCGGGGCAGAAAAACTCCCCTAGGGGTTAGAACCGGGGCATACCCCCTTGGAGAGGGGTTGACCCGGGACAAAACCCCCCCTGGGGGTGGACCCGGGGCAAGCCCCCCCAAGGGGAGGGTGGACCCAGGGCAAACCCCCAAGGGGGGTGGACCCGGGGTAAAACCCCCCCTTTGGGGGGTGAACCCGGGGCAAACCCCCAAGAGGGGGGTGGACCCGGGGCAAAACCCCCCTTGGGTGGTGGACCCGGGGTAAACCCCCCCAAAAGGGGTAGAAAAAGGGTGGCTGCCTCTATAAATATATATATATGTTCTTTTATTTATTATTGATCAATTTTTGGCTTTAACAGTCGTCTTTAAGAATGATGTAGAAACACAAACTTCCAAAGTTCTAAAAAGGGTGAGGTCTGATAGAGGAGGGGAGTATACATCTAACCTGTTTACAAAATTGTGTCAAAATCATGGCATAATTCATGAGGTTACTACTCCCTATTCACCTCAATCAAATGGGATAGCTGAACGAAAGAATAGAGCGTTTATAGACATGGTCAACTCACTTCTTCAAAGTTCTGGATTACTTAACTATATGTGGGGGGAAGCTTTGAATAGGGCATGCCATATTCTGAATAAAGTTCCTCTGAAACACAAAGATTCTAGTCCGGATAAAATTTGGAGAGGTAGGAAATCCAACTTCAAATATCTTAGAGTGTGGGGCTGTCTTGCTAAAGTTCTAGTCCCTGAACATAAAAGGAAGAGGATCCTAAAACAATTGATGCTGTCTTCATTGGCTATACTGCTAACAATTATGCCTACAGATTCTTGGTCATTAAGTCTGAGATATATGGGTGACTGTTAATTCTGTAGTTGAGTTTCGTGATGCTACATTCTATGAGGATGTATTTCCCATGAAAACAGGTGTACCTCATCATGTTTCTTCTAATGAAGTTCCATACACATCTGGGTCAATTCCTGATCATGTAGAGAGGATTACAAATGTAGGGGGTGATGTCTCCAATTTACATCCAAAGTTATCTGATCAAGAGGAATTAGTAGAACTAAGGAGTAAAAGACCAAGAATTGTTAAGAATCTGGGGAGTGATTTTATCACTTATCAGATTGAGGGCGATCCTCTCACTTTCCGAGATGCTATGGCTTCTCCAGAAGCAAAACATTGGAAGGATGCCATCAAGAGTGAGATGGATTCTATTCTCTCTAATGGCACGTGGGAGTTGGTTGATCTACCTCCTGGTTCTACTACTATTGGATGTAAGTGGATCTTCAAAAAGAAACCGAAACCATATGGAGGTATTGACAAATATGAAGCCAGATTGGTTGCCAAGGGATTCAAACAAAAGGAGGGAATTGATTTCTTTGATATCTATTCTGCTGTTACTAGGATGACCATAATCAGAGTGCTTGTAGCATTGGCCTCTGTGTATGATCTCATCATCCATCAGATGGATGTTAAGACCGCCTTTTCACATGGCGATCTTGAAGAAGAGATATACATGGATCAGCCTGAAGGGTTTGTGGCATATGGTAACGAAAAGAAGCTTTGTAAACTTGTTAAGTCTCTATATGGTTTGAAACAAGCTCCCAAACAATGGCATGAGAAATTTGACAAAACCATATTGTCATTTGGCGTTATAGTCAATGAATTCGATAAGTGTGTCTATTCCAAAGTTAAAGGTGATGCATGTATCATTCTATGCCTGTATGTAGATGATATCCTACTGTTTGGAACCTCCATTGGGATAGTTAATGAGACCAAGTCCTTCTTGAGTAGAATGTTTGAGATGAAAGATATGGGTGTTATAAATGTGATTTTGGGCCTAAAGCTGACTCGATCAGTTGAAGAGATTGCAATTTCTCAATTTCACTTTGTTGAGAAAGTTTTGGAGAAATTTGGCTTTCAAAATTGTAAATTTGTAAGTATTCCATATGATCCATCTAAAACATACTACAAGAACAAGAATGGCGTTCCAGTGTCTCAACTTAGATATTCCCAAATTATAGGATGTCTAATGTATCTTGCTAATTGTACTAGACCTGACATTTCATATGCAGTGACTAGATTTAATAGATACATTAGCTGTCCTGATCGTAGTCACTGGAAGGGCTTAGATAGGGTACTAAGATACCCTAAATGAACTATTTCCTTGGGCTTGCATTATGCGAAGTATCCTGCAGTACTAGAAGGGTACAGTGATGCAAGTTAGATTGCCCAAAATTCAGGGAGTAACGGTGTATCATGGTATATCTTTACCTTGGGAGGCAGTGCCGTTGCCTAGAGGTCTACAAAATAGACTATTTTGTCTCGGTCCACTTTTGAGGCTGAGTTGTGTGCTTTGGACACTACTGGAATAAAGACTGAGTAGATCAGAGGACTTCTGTCTGAACTTCCTCCGATGGGAAAATATATTCCTACAATCTCAATACATTGTGACAGTATGACCACAATAGCATAGATCAGGAGTTCAAAGTATAACCAGAAACATAGGAGACATGTCCAAGTCAGATTAAAATCTGTGAGGGAACTTGTGTCTCAGGGTGTGATTGCTGCCAACTTTGTTAGTACCAAAGATAATACAGCAGATCCACTCACAAAGAGACTTGATACAAAATAAGTCCAAAAATTTAGAATGGGGATGGGTCTGAAACCCATTAAGAATTCTACTGTGGTGGCAACCCAACCTATCTGAGTGGAGATCTCACAAAGTAGGTTCAATGTGATAACAAGAAGTCACAAGAAGAATTAAGTGGCACTTTTAAATAAAATTGATACTCATGTATCTGAGACTGTCCCCTGTAACTCTATTCAAAGTGGCTGAACTGCAAGAAAAGGAAGAGTTTGAAGAAACTCTGAATGGGTTCGAGCTTATATTGGTAGGATGCTTAGCAATGCATCCTTGGAGAAGTCCACCTATGTGAGTGTGACTGTGAGGCCGCAGTTAAGAGGAAGTGGGTTCTTCCTTAAGTAACACTCATGAAACAAGATAAGGGTGCATGACCAGAATAGCACCAACCTTGAAGATTACGACCAGAACTACTATCATGTTGTTCCCATTCAACATCTTCACAATAAAGGGTCAGGTTCAAGACATAGTTCACCTCGATCCTGTGGGGATAAGTAATGGTAACTCAGGTAAGGCTTCAAACTTGAAAGGTACCTTTACTGAAAGCATGATGGGTGTTCACCTTCATCTGTGTAAGATCTTCCACATTCAAACATTCAATTTGTGGGGGAATGTTGGAAATGAGATGTGAGAAATCCAATGTTTACAATGTGTGAGTTATGTTCTTTAGTTGGTGTGGGGCTTTATTCTCACATTGGAAAAACAAAAGATGTTGGGTGAGTTTATATATTAGTGTGCTTCTGACTCCTTGTTGTTAGGAACTTGAGGAAGCTGTGCTACCCGACACGCACGCACGCACGCACGCACGCGCGTGGCCAGGCCAGGCCAGGACGGCGCGGGGCGCGTGCGTATCTTCTTCTTTTTGGTCCAGAGGGCATTGGGTACGTCGGTTTCGGAAGTTAATGCCCTCATCTAAAGGGGCGCGACTGTTGGGGAACTGAAGGGTCATGAGAATCTTAATTGACCGAAGAGTCTACAAAAGGGACTCTCCGTCTAACCCTCGGGGACGACGGAACTCTCGCATTGGAGTTTTGGTTCTTCTTGTCTCTCTCTTTTCTCACTGCGCACACAGAAGGTGGACGAGTTCCTGAGGTCATTGTGAGACACGGAAAAAATCTAAATCGACTTTTATCGTGGATAAAAGGTAGATTTTCGTTCTTTTTGAAAAGAAACATCCCCCCCCATCTGAGTAGAGGGTGATTCCGTGTGTGCGCGTCGTATCAGACGATTTGGGTTCGAGTGCTGGACCTTTCCCCACTGACCGGAGTCAGTGTTGATTTATATCGGCCTAACGTCCGAACACCTTTGTTTGACCGTCAAAAAAAAGTTCCAAAAGGCTTCTACAGGGTTCTAATGTGGAGGGCAGACTCACTCGAGAGACTCTCCATGACCACTCATTTACCACCAACAAGTTAATAAAATTAGGGCCAAGTCTGAGCAAAACCCGAAAATTTAGGAATAGAAACGCAAATATGTGGAAGCCATAGGCATTTCTGAAATAAAAGGGAGTTTTCTGGACCCCGAGGGTGTTCCGGTAATTTTACCGACCCAGGGGTATTTTGGTAATTTTCCCAGGCCAGGGGCATTGATGAGATTTCTAGGCTGGAATGGAGGTAGGGCTGGATTCCTGACTCCCCAAGGCATGGAAGCCGTTTCTAGAGGGTTTCAAGGGCTCCGAGGCCATTTTTTAGGTCATAGGGGTATTTTGGTAATTTTACCAGACCCTAAACCTAGGTTTGAGATGATACCCGAGTGCTGGACTGAGCTGATAACACTTCCGGACCGAAGGAATGACAAGGGGCTTCATGGAAGGCACACATCCATCAATTTGGCCGAAGGAGGGGTATATACACAATTTTGGAAAGCCAAGGATTTTCATACAATTTTCCCTCGAGGGTACACATGGAGCATGTTGAGTGCTTTTATAATTCCAGTGAGTACATGAGTTGTTGGCGAGTTGTCGGCTGTACAAAAGTCCGCATTAGAGCGGGAGATAGGGACGTAGTCCCAATTACAAAAGATTGCAGGGTATAACTGCAAATTACAGGACTTTGGTCTTTTACGATCCCGGGGAGAACGTTTTTGCAATTCCGCCATTGTAAGGACAGAACCACCTGACTTAGTCGTCCCGAGACGTAAAGACTTACAAAACATGGCCCACTGAGGGGCATAATTACAAACATGGCCCGTTGAGGGGCGTAAATGTAAATATACCCCGTAGGGGTATAAATACAAGACCCGAGGACTTACCCCACACGGGCCGAAACAAACGAACAAACTCCAAATGCTGGATGCTCCGAGTGCGAGAAGTACTTCGTACGTTGTAGATTCTCGATCCCCTTTTCTTGGACCCATAGGGGTCTATTTATAGAACATAGGAGGGCCCAGAGGGGTCAAATACACAAATTCGCCCAAGTTCACTTTGACCCCTCTGCATGTTGGGGGGGTGACATGTTGGGGGGGGTGACCCCACCCCACGCAAAAAGCCATAGAAGAGCATATGAAGTGAATAGGGAGGTAACAATTCCCTTAAAGTCACCCTTGGCTCGGGAGGTGACCGGAACCCCCGGGGGGGGAGAAGAATGGGGTGCACTCCGACCCCGCTGGCAGTGCAGTTCGGGTATGCAGTGCAGTTCGGGTGTGCCTCCAACCCCGCTGGCAGTGCAGTTCGGACGTGACGGAGGCCACGAGAACACGCTCCTGACCCCGCTGGCAGTGCAGTTCCACCCAGACGTGACGGAGGCCACGGTTGACCCCTTTCAACGCCGTTCCACTCTGTTTTCGTCGTC
Source organism: Amorphophallus konjac (assembly GCA_022559845.1). Taxonomy (NCBI): domain Eukaryota; kingdom Viridiplantae; phylum Streptophyta; class Magnoliopsida; order Alismatales; family Araceae; genus Amorphophallus; species Amorphophallus konjac. The sequence goes on along the minus strand of JAHNEJ010001406.1, from coordinate 138,938 downwards.
CTGAGTTAGAGGAGAGCCGTGGTGGAGCTATATATCCCAGGAGGATCGCTCCTTTGCCACGTAGCAACATCACATCGGTGGAAGGAGTATTATTTGTTTGTCTGGCCGTTCTTCACCGCGTACGGAGGAAGCTTTACGCCCACCTGTGCCGTCTTGACTACTCTAACCGATATACGCATGAATCTTCCTCGCTAGTCTTCTTACTGTGATGTCAACCATAATATTGTCGGGTCGATAGACCCTACATCACGGAGATACTCCGTAGTTCGACGATATTGGCGATACGCCTTTCTTTTCGTCTTTTCGTCGAACGTTGCATGGCAACAATTTCTCAAAGTAATTTGAGATAATTTCGGGTGCAACAGTCATCTTCGACGTGCGTTCTCTTCTTCGTCTGAAGGAGATCGCTGTTGCCGTTCTATCCTAGGGGAAGGAACGGGGGCGATATCTTCTCTAAGGACAGTCCTTTTGGGCGGCTGGGCTAAGTTTTCTAACCCTCTTTTTCTCATTCTTTGTTGCATGACCATGCATGTAATCTCCTTTTGGTATTTATATGGATCTTGCCCTTGTCTGCATATGATCTTTGCGGATTATATCTGGGGTGTGCTGGTCTGTTTATTATCTTTGTTTGCATCCCACTTCTATTTTATAACAATTAGGCCATTGTTTCATACTTCCTGTTCATCTTTGGAATTTTACACAGTTTTGAGTTACTTCTCTTCTAACTTGTCTTTTTATGAAATTTTGTGCCTGGTAATTGAATCTGTTGAGCCTTTTTCGACTGTCCTTCACTCTTTCCATGTTTGTTTATGAGTCGCCAAGTTTTCTGGCATATTGTGTTCTTGTTTATAGGCTTAATATGTTATCCCACTATAACATGCTATTGGTGCTGCAATGTTTATTTTGGATACTTGAGAGTATTCTTTCCAGAAGAAATAAAAAAACGAACGCACATCTTCCAAATATCTAAGGCAAATGCTAAGTGTGTCATAATGCGTAGTGCGTATGAAGTAAATACATGAGTTCATGGTGTCTTTTTTAGCTGATTTAAAGGGGGATTTATTATTTACTATTTCTTTCTGAGTTGTTGTTGTGTGGGTATCAACCTACGTGTTCTGAGTACACCCAGGGGGCATAGTAGGTTGCTCAGTTCAGTTTAGTACAGGACGGCACTGTATTCTAAGCTGTCACTTCCTATCTTAATCGCAGTCTAGTGGCTTTCTGTAGTTGCTCATCATAAAAGGGTGAGAGGCAATGTACAGTTTTCCTCTACAGAAGTTTTGAGATAATTTTTTCTATGAATTACGTGTATAAGACCATCTTAGATAGAATGAGCTGTTGAAATTGGAAGCTCAAATGGTGAATGGAAGTGCTTTCAATATCATTCTCTTCTATGCATTGTTTCCAGGTGGCTGAAATCTATGTACCTTATTCTGGGCTAGAAGCTAGTGATTTCACCACCAATAACCTCGTTATATCGTGGAATGCCTAACAGATTCCTCATGGACAGATGCCATCTTTTGCTACTTCTGAAATCAGAGACAAACATCCCAAAATGCTACTTTCAAAGAAACATCCTGAAATGCCATAACATAAGGTTTCCATAACCTTAGCTCTAAACTATGCACTCTCTTTTAATGAAAAAAGTACAAGGAGCTTATCCCTCAATGCTAATGATTCTGACAGGTTAGTTCCTTAAGGAGATGACTGTCAGGCCATCAAAGCAACCAAGAGAGGTCCATGTCAGATCACAAAACAGCTGGATCCGATGTATCATCACTTAACAGCAACTCTGGGTGTAAAGGTTAAAATTTCACAATTACGGAATTATCACAGGTAGAAGACTCTAGAGTCCATGATACACTGAAATTAGTAATGTGGATGGTCTCTTAGCTGGAGGTACATGACCTCTTACGTCTTTTGTAACATGAAAAACAAATCATTGGAAATGAATAAAAGCCACGTAAATTATAAATTAACTTCAAATGTCTTTCCAAATCATTGTGTTGATCATCATATGATATATGTATTATGTTGTATATATGTTTTTTTTAGTTTAGTTTTCTTTTCTAGTTTTGTAGCTGTGCCTGGCAGTTGAGGAATCGCTTCTTTGTGTGCCATTTGAAGTGTCTATATTTTTTCTCTAAAAAAGTAGACTGAATGCCCCACCTCACCAAGAAAAGAAAGGTAATTTGATTTTGACTCATTTTCCTTGTATTTCATGATTTCATCATATAGTTTATTGCATTTTTTGTCTGCCACTGAATGTGATCCATGTCAACTTTGATGCTTTGTATAATTCTATAACCTTGGGAATAATCTCCTTCCTTCTTGTAAAGGGACTTGTGGTTAGAATTTTTTTGATCATCTTTGGCTAAAGCATGTTGTGATCCCCAAGTGTTATTTTTTTCAGTTAGAGATACATATGATGATACATGAGGTTTATTCCATCTATGTGTATCACTTTAAATATAAATGTGTTTATCATGCAAAAAGCCTTGTAAAAAGGAGGAAGGATTTGAGCAAAGTGATGTTTTCTATATGTCTTTTACTATTTTTTGTTTGCATGATATCATTATGCAAGTATTTGCTATTATATGCAGATTCAACTAATCAGGATTCAGTTGAGAGTACCTGAATATGGCTGGACAACACAAAAAGTTTTCCATCTAATGAACTTCATTGTTAATGGAGGTGATTTTTATGACTTAATCATTTCCTTAGGAGTAGGTTTTGTTGGTTTTATTGACAAAAACTTTATTTTCTTGTTATTTTTTTATTAGTGCGTGCTGTGGTTGTTGGGTTTCACAAGCATGTGTTTCTTTTCAGTCCCAAAGTAAGTATGCTGCTGTGACTTGTACATCTTATTTTGCTGGTTCATTAGTTGAAAAACTAGTTAAGATAGTTCAAACTGTATCTAATTATTCTTGATTTTTTTTTGGGGGGGGGGGTCCTTGTTGCAGTGTTTACCATTACTTGCTAGAAGTTCTCTCTTTTCCCGTCTAATCTTGAATGGAACTTGTTGGAATTTCACAGACTTCACAAAAATTGTTTGAACTCTCAACTTCTTATGCCTTGATGCCATGTGTAGTTTTGAGAGTTTCTTTTATTTAATGCTCAAATAAAAAAAAGTAAAATTGTACTGTACATGCTTTGCATTCCTCTCTCTCAAATTTTCTGGATAATGTTGGGATAAGTAATTGCTATTTTCTTCGATCTATGGTTCTCTTTTCTCAACATCCTTAAAAGTACTTCAACAAAATGCATGACCAGCCTTTGTGTCACCAGTGTGGAGGCACATTTTAAGTTGTGCAGACTTCTATAGATGCTCTACTCAAGGAAGGCAGACTCAAGGATCGGTATCAGATAGGCCGGTCTAGAACTGATCCAGATCAGTGGGATCGGCCAATACAGACTGATACCAGACCGATCCTGGCGAGTCGGGCTAGCAGTTCATAGGCTTGTGAAAAAAATTCTAAAATCTGCAAAAGAATGTGAAAAAATAGAAAACATGTTCTAACATCGGTAAGGCTCAATTTCACATGAAATAGTTGGCATACTCAAACTATTGGAGGCTCAAATGTTCATGAAATAGTTGACATCACTCTTGATCTTCCTTCAACAAGCCTAGAGAGAGTGAGATTGAGAGGGGAGAGAGAGAGAGCGTGTGTGTGTGTGTGATTGTGTGTGTGTGTGTGTGTGTGTGTGAGAGAGAGAGAGAGAGAGAGAGAGGTGTAATGGGGAACAAGAAGGATGGAGAGCAAGAGTGTGTGTGTGTCTGTGGAAGAGTTGTGTGTGTGTGTGAAAGAGTTTGACCGGTCAAAGAAACCCCAAGCCCAAAAGACCCCCCGATGGCCTTCCAAAGCCACCCTATTTGAATTTCAAATGGGGTTGCTTGGGTGGGATCGCCCGGTACCGGGAAGTATCGGGCGATCTGACCTGATACCGCCCAATACTGGCTGTTACCGCCCGAGCTAGACAATCCCAGTGCAAACCTCAGTATAGGGCATCGCGGTATCGGATCGGACCTCCGGAAATACGATTGGATCGGGCAATCCGACCAATACCGATCCGAAACTGCAAACGTTGGTTCTACTGACTTTTACATGGGGGATGGCAAGTTGACTTGCTTCTGGGAGGATCCTGGTGGGAACGTACAACCTTGGCTTGCAGGTTTCCGAGTCTTTATCAAATCATTTGCTTGGCCCAAGGAAAGATCAGTGGAGTAGCCACCCAAGTGGGTGACAGGATTCAATGGGACCTGAAATTCTGAAGAAATTTAACCGACTATGAAACATGACAATTTGTGGATCTCACAGATATCTTGAGCAGAATTAACATTCACTCCCAGATCGGAGAGTTTGGAAGATGGAGATGGGAACCAGGTGGAGAATTCTCTGTAAAATCTGGAACAAAAATGCTCATGGAGGGAGGTAGGAAAGTTCCATGGTTAAACAAATTTTGGGACAAGAAGTTGCCTATGAAATAAGGATATTTCTGTGGAAATTAGTGTGGAAAAAGCTTACTACAGGAGATAGATTAAAGAGATTCAGGACAGAGTTCAAGGGCAGCACCTTTTGTGGTTTTTTTGAGGAGAATATTGAACACCTTTTCATCAGCTGTGGTATTATTGAAACACTATGGAAGCTTCTCTTCAGGACAATAGATGCTTCTTGTACGGGTATACAGATATCCTAACACTAATGCAGGAATAGAGGAGCATCAATCCCATCAGCCAATAGAAACTGGTTTGAAAGTTGTGTTTACCAGCATTTTTATGGGCTTTATGGAAAGAAAGGAACGGTAGAATTTTCAGAGATTATTTCAACCAGCCTACAGTGATTATCAGGAACTGCATCCACTTCATCAGAGATTGGCTTTTCATCTACTCGGGCAACAAAGGCACTGAGTCTCTTTTAATTGCTAAATTGTATAACTGGAAGGATTTGGTCACCTAATTTTTGGTCCTGTAGGGTCCCGTTGGGGGGGAGGGGTTCTTGTGTCTAGCCAAGATCTTTCTTTCTTCCTTGTGCGGGCGGCGATACCTTCACCACCATGGTGAAGTGACACTGCTTTCCTTTTTTTCTTCTCTTTGGGTCTTTTGTTCTTACTCTCTTTCCATTAATATATGAATTGTGGCTGTTTGGTCACCTCCTAAAAAAAGCTTGCATCATTTGCTCTGGGAAACTTGCAGAAACTAGAAGGACATGAGTCATATTTTTGTAGGCTGACCATTTTGTTTGAAGTGTTATTTGGCTTTTTTTTTTTGAAAGTGGGTAGTACCACTGAATGTATTAAATGAAAATGAAGATGTATAAGTGTAATAGAAGCTCCCAAAAAGAGATCCTTTACAAAAGCCACACCAAGGCGGTGTGGGGCGGTCTATCTCCCCAACAAAAGTAAAAGAGGAGAGCTGAGGGCATTCACATTACGAAGCAATTCTGCCCATTCCCTCACGCTAGTACAAATGAAAGAAATCAGAGAGTCCTCCACTCTCGCTTCCCTCATGAAGATCCTATTGTTCCTTTCACATCAAAGAGACCAGAGAGTTGCATGCAAAATGTGCCACTAGACGACCCGATCCCCTTTGCAGGTCCAACTTGTACCACAAGAAGGGATGAAGGGTTTCACCTCAGAGTGTCGGCCAAGCACACACCGGGATCTCATAGTCACGCCCTCCCACACAGCCTGTGAGTAGGGGCAGCCAACAAACAAGTGGTCCACGGACTCATCCTCCCGTCCACACAAGGCACAAGTAGGTTGGATATTCGGCAGAAAAGAGACGAGCCTATCATGAGTGGGAAGCCTTCTGTGGGAAATCTGCCAGATCAACAACTCCACCTTCAACGTACTCTTCGATCTTCAGATGTGGGGAGCAAGACTGTGCCTCACCCCGCCGTCAGAGATGATAGAGTAGGCGGACCTGACTGAAAAGATCCCTTCCCTATCCCACCTCTACACCCACGCATCCTCCCTGAATGGGTGCGGGGCAACGTCATTGAGGGTAAGGAGGAGGTCCTGGAGCTGCTCCATCTCCGCACACCTAAGGTCTCTTCTAAAGGTCGATGCCCAGGTGCCCCCAGAAAGGTGGGGATCAAAGCCCGGACCACCGACCCCCAGGGGTCAGTCGATATGGTGAAGAGACTAGGAAAGGAGGACTCCAAAGTGAAGTTGCCACACCATATGTCCTTCCAGAAAAGGCATCGGTTGCCTTTCCCTTGGCGAATCCGAGCGCCTAAGGCGATGACATCCCTGTAGGAGAAAATACCACGCCAAATAGGAGACAAGAGGGTTGGATCCGGAAAGTCCAAGTCCCACACTCTCCTTCTACAGAAGTACCTCTGCCTGATAAGCTGTGCCCACAAACCTTCATCCCCTGCTCCCAGCCTCCACAGCCACTTGCTCAAAAGGTGCTAAATTGAAGTCACCAACATTCTTAATCCCAACTCTCCCTTGTTCCTTGGTAGCAGCCACCCTCCCCCATCTAATGTCGTGCCAACCCCTACACCTTCCTCCACTCCCATGCCAAAAGAACATTCTCTGAATGGCTTCAATCTTCTTCAGCACAGTCTTGGGGGTCTAGAAAACAGAGAGATAGTAAACAGGCAAGCTGTCCAAGACCGATCTACAAAGGACTAGTCTACCTCCATAAGATAACAACCTCGCCTTCCAGCCGCTGAGTCGAGCCTCGTATCGCTGGATAATAGGGAGTCAATCAGCACACCGGAGGGCCCTTGGAGTGAGAGGAAGCCCCAAGTAAGAGATAGGGAAATACCCTATCGGACATCCCAAGATACGAGCAATCCTGTGAATAAGTCTGGCCTCCAAATTAACTGCAACAACTAAACCCTAGTTGAAGTTAACCTTCAAGCAAGTAGTCTTCTCTAACAGCTCCAGCAAAATTCTCGTGACATACATCTACTTCTCATCCTCTGCCAAGAACAGGATGGTGTCATCCACATACAAAAAATGGGTGACCGAGAGACCCAAGGAAGGCAGTATCGGTTTCGGTACCGGTTTCGGCCGGTTCCGAAACCGATACGTACTGGTTTCGGTACCGGTATCGGTTTCGGCCGAAACCGGTTGAAACCCTTTAAAAAATTTAAAAAAAATTATGATCATGTCTGGTTTCGGACCGAAACAGGTCGGTTTCGGACGAAACCCTTAATGGTTCGTCCGAAACCATTAAAAAATATTTTTTAATAGTTTCGGACCTGCTACAGTATTTAGGTGCGGTTTCGGATCGGTACCGGCCGAAACCGATACGTTTCGGCCGAAACGTATCGGTTTCGGCCGAAACGTATCGGTTTCGGCCGAAACGTATCGGTTTCGGCCGATACTGCCTTTCATGGAGAGACCACCTCTCCCTGCATGGAAGCCCCTGATGAAGCCTACAGCCTTTGCTCTCTGTCAAACCCTACTAAAGACATTGGCCACCAACACAAAAAGTAGAGGAGACATGGGATCTCCCTGCCTGAGCCTCCTGCCACTGTGAAAGTAGGAAGTCGGCTTCCGGTTCACCAGAACTGAAAATGAAATAGAAGATATGCAAGACCTGGTCCGATCGATCCATCTGACCCCAAAATCCATCTTTTCTAGAACATGAATAGGCAAGACCAGCTCACCCTGTCATAGGCCTTTTCAAAGTCCAGCTTCAAGACTAGCCCTCTCTTTCTTTGAGAGTTCATAGCATACAAACACTCATGGGCCATCAAAAAGTTATCTTTTGTATATGCCGTCCTCTGAGAAAGGCTCCCTGAAAGCAAGTGATCAACCTGTCCATAACTGTCTCTAGTCTACCTGCCAGTAACTTAGTGATTATCTTAAAGTCTTATTCAACAAGCTAATAGGTCTGAAGTCACAGAAGTCCTAAGCCTCTTGTTTGTTGGGGATGAGAACAATGAGGGTTTTATTGATACCCCTCAAATGTGTCATCCCCTCATGAAATTCCTTGAGTGCTGCCAGAAGATCATCCTTGACAACATCCCAACACTGCTGGAAGAACACCAAAGGGAAACCACCTAGGCTTGGAGCTTTATCCCCTACAAGAGAAAAGATAGCCTGTTGGACCTTCTCCTTCGTGAAACTCTGCAAAAGGTCATCCCTCTCCGCCTGGGACAACCTCAACATAAGGTCATCAGTAACCCTCGGTCTGAAGTGGTCCTCCTCTGAAAATAATCTGGAATAGTAATCCCTAGTCAGACCTCTGATCTGCTCATTTGAAGAGATGGAGAGTTCCCCCATCCTGATGGAGGTGATGGTATTCACTCTCCTCCCAGAAGCTATGCACTGAAAGTAAGCAGTATTCCTGTCACCTCTTTGATCCATCTGTCCCTCGAACTCTGTCTCCAATAAATCTTCTCCCTTGCAAGTATCTCATTGAACTGGCATCTCAAGGAGTCTCTCAGCTTCCTATCCTCTGTATCCATCAGCCCTACCTCCTTCAGGTCATCAAGGCCCTCGATCTGCTAAAGAAAATTGTCTTTAGTAGCTCTCCCCAGGAGGGTTTTGCCTGCCCCCCAAGTCTTGAGAACATGAGCCGTTTGCCTCAACTTGGACACAAGAGAAGCCATAGCAGAGCTATCGGTACCTTGTGCCCTCGAACCTCCCCTCACATTATCCATGAAGTTTGTCTCTCTAAACCAAAGCTTCTCCAACTTGAAAGTAGTCCTCCTGTCCTACAAACGACTGGTCTTCAGAAGGATGGGCTTATGGTCCGACACAGACCTAGCCAAAGGAAGCACCTGAACATGAGGATATTGGTCTTCCCAATCAACGAAGATCAAGAATCTGTCAAGCCTCGAACAAGCAGCATCAACACACATGTTGGATCAAGTAAAGCAACCATATGCCATGCCAATGTCCACCAAGGCCGCCTCCTCAATGAAAGTTTTCAAGTCCTCCATGTCTCTTGTAGAAACGTTATCTTCCGATTTCTCCCATTGAGCCGCCACAACATTGAAATCTCCGCCCACGCACCAAGGTCTACCCGAAGAGAGGTGTAGGGTGGTCAACTCCTCCCAAAGAGTCCGCTTCTCCTCTCTCCCCTGGGGCCCTTACACCCCCATGAAATCCCATGAAAAGTCATCTTTCACTGAACAAAAATGAAGGTAGATGCCCCACCTGTTAATATGTCTGTTTGCCACCACCTCTTCAACCTCAAAGGGGTTCCACAAGATCATAATGCCCCTAACCTGCTCTCTGCCGGTGATACAACACCCCTAGTGAGTCTAGCACCCCCTAACTCCCTTATAAGGATCTCCCCATCTCTTTCGCTTTTAGTTTCTTGAATACAAAGAATATCAATCTTACATCTCCCCACCGGCTCCTTGACCACCCTTCTCTTGTCCACTCCCCCTAATCCTCTCACATTCCAAGAAACAATCCTCATGGAGACACAAAGGTATCCCTGCCCTCACCTTCTCCTACCTTCTCCCTCGCCCCTCTCTGATGTGCCCGTTTCTCCTGCAATATAGCTGCACACCACCTCTTACAGATTTTGGTACATGCCCCTCACATCTTTCTTTGCCCCAACTCAAAAGAAATACCCACTAGGCTGGCCATCTCCCTCATCTTGTCCTCCGTCATTTTTTGAGCAGCTGCCATCATCTCCCACACCTCCTCGTTGGTCAAGTAGTACTTCCTCTTATGTTCACCGCCTTCAGTGATCAGAGCCATCTGCCCCCCGGTAAAGCCGGTAGGACAGAGATCAAATCAGACGGATCTTCCAACACACACTCCTGAGACAAAGCTCCTTGTAGAGGGTCTTCATGGGCATCCCTGATGGTCAGCTCTAGATCTATTGGCTCCCTATTGACGCCGCCAACTATAGTCACCGCCATCGGTGCTCCAGAGGGAGACGCGGATGGGCGGTGGGTAGCAAAGAGTTGGCATGCAGCAGCTTCTGCCTATGGGTCCTCTCTGAACAACACCGGACAAGGAGAAGATAGGGCCCGGAGAAGGCCAAAAGCCCCCCTCCCCCTTGGTCCGGAGAGACATCTACCACGACCTCCTTTCCAATGCCGTCGCCCATGTCCACAACCGAAAGCATCCCACGATCCCCTTGAGAAGCTCATACTAGGGAGCTCCTTTCCTGATCTAACGGAGGACGAATGGTTGCCAATGGCGAGCGAGCGACCGACGATTAGCGGCCCCTGTTGTTGCAGATGCTGCCTCTCCCCCGGTGGAAGCAGGTGGGGGAGACGACCCTTAACAGGTCCCAGGGACCCGTTACGAATCGAACAACCGAATAAGTCACAGGTCTCTTCAACAGACTCACCTACTCGAACCAATGGCCTACAGGACTTGCTACCCGCCCGCTCTGGAGGACCGCCTCAGTTTGCGTCAACCTGGCCCGGCTGGGGAGAAGCGCAAGGCAGTCGATTCAAAATTGAATCGGCCACCACCTTCCCCCCAGGCTGATCATCTTCCTCCTCTCGCCCAGGGGTCTGTTGCCCTGGCAGAGCCACCGGTGTCGCCGCTACCTCCTTTAGCATCCACAAGCGGATGGCGACTGGGACGCCATCGAGGACCACTGATATGACCGCTGGGATGTCTCATACGCTGGCCACCTGAACAACGGCCGTGACAGCCATCCTAGAGCTCATGGGGGAGAAGCCCAACGAGTCGGCCTCCACCTTTCCAAAACCCCTAGCCAGGAAGGCCAGGCCATCGTCATCGCACAGATGCATCGAGACCCCCTCAAAAATGATGCGGCACATTCTCACCTGCGGGTTGGGGAAGCGGGAAGGTGCCTTTAGTCTCCAACCACCGGAGAAGGTGGACCAAGGCAATTCCCACCGTCAGACATCCCGCCGCCACCATCTTGGCCACCACGATCTCCTCCTCCCTCACCGCCAGGAAGGTTGATGTGGTGATCCTCAGGACCTCCCAGGCACCACCCGAAACCTCCATCAGCCGTCTTTGGACTTCAAACGCCTCTGCCTTACCTTCGAGCATAGAAATGCGCAAACATCTCTGCAGCCACGCACATCTACCTTGCAAGAACTCCACCGTGAGCTCCCCTGGATCCATCCTTCTACTGCTCGCCTGCCACAATGCCAGAGGGACAAGCCTAACTGCATTCGCATATGAGCCTCCCCTCCCACCTCCGTTGGCGACCCCAACAAACCTCATGCCTTGACGACAGAAGCATCTGATGTGTCCCCGGCGGCCACAGTTAAAGCAGGTGGGAAGGTACCCTGCTACCCTAGCCCCCTGACGGCGAGAGTCCCCTCCTGAGCCTAGCTCAGGTGAGCAGCGGCAAAACATGGCTCTCGCAGTCCTTTCTCTCACTTCTTGTTACTTGGGCCTGTTATCTGGCTTTTTATATTGATAAAGCATGCTCTGTTCATTTCGGCAAACCAAATTGGTGCCTAATTTGGAATACTCCAGTACGTTAATCTCAGGTAATGGGTCTGCTCTCCTGTGTTCGAGGAGCATAAATTGTCTCTTCATTCTATCAGTTGACTGGCCTTATGTATCACTTTTGATATTTATCTGGCTTGTTAAACAGTCTGGGTTAGGAATTTAGGGCACTCAACCAAGGAAAAAATGGAAAGAAGGCATGTAAAAGGAAAATAAAAAAATGACGCAAGAATTAAAATTGTAATAAAGCTTGGATGGGCTGGGTCAGGCACAGGTAAATTTTGTAGCCTGGTTGTTCTTCAATTAACTAGCATGTTCAATTTAATCTTGTTTAGCATGAATCCCCTAGCTTTAATGCAAAGTGAAACCTTTGTTTTCATCAATGCAAATTGAAACCTCTGTTTCAGGTTAAGTTAGACTAAACTAACTTTTGGTTCCAGAGTTGAGGTCGGTAAATATATACCTCACTATGTGGCTGACTTTCCACTTTGATTACTTAGCTTATGCAGACTTCCAAAATGATTGGATGGGGTTGGATGCAGGTGGCCAGACCATAGGCTTTTACTCATTTGGAAGGTTCATGGTGCCACAAATATTAGTGAAGACAAATAAAATGTGTCTGGTCAGATCTAAGTTGTTTCATTTACTGAACATAAAGCACACTGCTTCTACTCCGAACGGTAAAATTTAAAACAAGGAGTTGATAGAAAAATTGAAATTGGAGTGATACACAAAATTTCTACCAAAAATAATTGATACTTTCATGTAAAACCATTGAGTATGAACATCATCTACCTCTTGGACTTCAGATGTTCTGCTCCCAGGCCTCTAAAAACCTGATTTTTCATCTCTAAGAATTCCCTCCATGGTTGGAGAAGCAAGGTCTCCCACTTTTCTCCTTGTTTAAGCTCCTGCATTGGTTTATCAAAAAGTCTTGTGGAGTTGACTCAGTTTGATCAAGTCCATCATTGCTGTTGACTGGCCAAAGAGGCAACAACCAGTTGTCTCTACTATGGGGTTTGGCCCACTCCCTGCCCTAAGCAAGATTGCATTGGCAACATTGTCGCATCGGGTCCTGGGATCAGCCAGCCCCAATCTATCCCACATTGGGATAAGTATTGGCTTAGAATCAGCCTAGACTCAACCGACTTTAGATGCATTCCAGCTGCTTCAGGCAGCTCAGAATTTTTTCTCTTTTAGTTAAAGGGTGGATAGGATCCCTCTGAGTCTGAGATCAGATCACCATTGGAAAATACGGTCCATATCAGCCAATCCAGATTGAGGATGGCTGATTATACAATCCATTATCCTAGGGCTTCATAACTGGCAACTTATGTGGGGCTGACAATTTAGACACTAATTCATACTGAAATAAACAAAAGAACAAATATTTCAATACAAAATTCTTACTGAGCGCTGATACTTGTACATTCCTTTTTTCATTTAATACAATAGTGGTACCACCCACTTTCAAAAAAAAATCTTACTAAGTGCTGATGTTATCTACACTGATGTAAAACCTCAATCCTCATTTTATTGGTGATCTGAGCAAATTTGTGAATATGTTGGGCCTCCAAACTCCAAAAATCTTGCATTACAAAATTCTGAACAAAGGAAGATCTTGGTTCTCACTAGGACTTCTTTGCACCATGATGGCAAATGATCACACCACTGGAGTTTCCATCCACCATTTGAGAGATTAGTCGTGTAATGTTTTCTCTTTGTGATGATTGAAGCTGAATGCCCCCATTCTACAGAATTTACCCAGTGTCATCCAGGACTAGCATCCTCAAGTCCACGAAGAAAAGTTTGTTCCTATATTTCAGAATATCTTATGAAGAAGCTTCTTCATAATTAAATATAAGGGAGTTGCATTGAATGGAAGACACATCTCCTTTCATTGACTGACCTGTTATGGAACTGTCATTAATACATATTCGTTACGAAAGTAAATGATTTCATACACTTGCCAGGATGATTCTTATGTCTTCTTATCCTCTAATGTCATGGAGATGTTGGTAATCCTGATTCTGTTGGTCTGGTCTTCTAGATTAGCCTGACTGAAGCCTTTTGTTTTTTGGATAAGGTATTTACTCTGGTGTTATTGGACCTTCCTGGACTTTTATTTTTCTCCACGTACACACTTCTTGTACTGTTTTGGGCAGAAATATATCACCAGGCAAGTTGTCATATCATTTTTACTTCAAATGGTTATGCCTTCCCATTTATCTGCATGTATAGTGTGTGGTGATTGTTGTGTGGCAGAAGCTAATGCAGGCATTATTTTGGTTTTCTTAACCATGTCACCAGGCAAGAAGTCTTCCTACAGACAAGCTAAGGATTGTATACATTTCAGTTAATGGTGCAATATATTTCATTCAGGTGCATTTCTATCTAGTTGAAATTTTATTTTTATCAGCCTCATTTGACATAGAAGAAAATTTTTGTCTGGGCTGTTCATGGATGTGGAGGTCATTATCCCCTGGTGAGCAAATGAATCTTAGACACCTGGGTGGAATGGAATATGACCGTAGGTTCCCCTCAGCTATCTCCAGGAGTCCCAGTGACATCAAATGTTATAATCTCAAGAAATTGCTATAAAGCATCCTACACTAAATTTAAAACTTCTCCATGCAATCATTGAGATTTTTCTAAGAAATTATATAGAATTTGTTTTTACTTGAAACCACATGATAGGTGCTGAAAATGCAGCAATCCCTAAACTTTTCCTTAAAACCATGTATTCAGGTTCTACTTGAAACACAAAGATGCATGTGTATTCATAAGTGCAAGTAGAACTCTAATTTCTAGCATGGGGAATTCCTCAAAAGATCATGTGAAAGTCTCAAAAGATCATGTGAAAGTCTTTGTCTAATGTTCATGGAGGTAACAGACAACTGCATTTTTTGGGCAAGGGCACTATGCACACTCACAAGCAAGGTTTGCAGTACCGGTACCGCCGTACCGGAACCGGTACCGGTCAGGGCTGGTACCGGTTCCAGTACCGGTACATACCCGCTGGTACCGGTATGGTACGCCCGACAGTTGGCCCCCATATTTGTGCACATATATTCATGGGTTTAAAAATTGGAAAAAAATGTAAAAATAAGAAAAATAGGAAAAGTTAATAGAATGTAAAATCCAACATGATTGAACACAATGTAACACATATATTGAGAAATTGAGGCATTGATGTAGTGAAATTTGATAGTAATTGAGAAATTGACTCAATCATGTGCAGCTGTGGGAGGGGGTGGGCGTGTGAATGGAGGAAGGGGGGAAGGCTTGGGGTCTCAACTCACGGGCTGCACTTCAATTCACGGGACTGCAAAGTGCAGCCCGTGAGTTGAGGGAGGCCCTTGATCAGGCTGTCCCAATGGAACAAACTGGGACAGACTGGCCCCGGTTCGTCTGTTTTTTTTATTAGGTACTAGTACTGGTACCGGCCGGTATCGGACCGGTCGGGTCCGGTACCGAGACATACCGCCCGGTATGTAGCGGTACCGGGTGGTACTGCAGACCATGCTCACAAGATCTCCCAAATATCGCCCAACTGTGATCTGGGACCCGAATGGCTGCATATGTAACAAATCTTAGTACATTTTTTTCTCGAAAGCATTGTGAATTATACCACCAATATTAAAAAAAATAAATGGAGGTTGCACAATCAAGGGAGGGATGAGAGGTTCCTCCCCCATGCACCAAATTCCCACTGCAGACTACAAAATAAAAGAAATACAAACTTAGGTTATTGTCCTCCTCGAGAGCATTAAGCAGTACTCCTCAGTAAAAAAGATCATCACATTCTACCACTCCTCACTAAAACAGACAACTTCATCCCCGAATGAAGTAGTGGTATCGAAACATCATCAAGCACAACCAAATATCAACTTTAACTTCAATCAGCACAAGCAGCAAGCATTATGAAAATCAGTCTGCATGAACAATTTTTTCTGGCGATGACTTCCAAGAATAGCCTTGTCTCGGTACTTATGTGGAGATTGGGATGGGATCATGGAAATGAGGCTCTTTCCTGGATAATAATATGGTTTAGGTTGCTCCTGACCTGCATGTATGTAATTTTTCTTTTTTTGAAGGTGGCAGCCACTTTTCATTGAACAAAGAAAAAGGGTACAAAACAGCAAGAAAAAAGTCCTCACACAGGGAAGAACTAACCCTCGCTGAAGCACTTTATCAAGATGATAGATGCTACCCACCCCAAGACAACAGGGGAATTACAAAGAAAGAGAAAATAAAAATCAAGGATACTCAACCTGCCTGTATGTGTTTGTTATTGGCAGTTCTGTAGCCTTATAATGGGGTTAAAAATTGAAAATCATGTTGGGACCAGGTTGGGGCGATCCTTCTCTGATCTCATTTCAGAACTGGTAAGGGTGTATTTGGCAAAACTTTTGATTGGAAACCACTATTCACTGCCACTTTTAACATAAGAATATAATTTGGAGGTGATATAACTAGTTTTGGTTAGGTACGAAAGTCAAACCTTCCCTAATGACCCCCATTTTTATCCCCCACCTAGGAAGCTACAAATTGGAGCTTTTCATTAGAAGCCAAAAATAGCCCTCAAAATGCATAAATGGCTTCCAAAGTCTATTATCCTCTCTCCAAAATAACTAGGCCCAAAGCTTGTGGAAGCCAAAAAGTGCTTCCTACTGGAAGCTATGCCAAACACAGTCTAAGTGACCCTGAGCTGGCATGATTGACCATGAAATGCACTGATCTGGCTCATTTGCATTCACACTGGATTCACCTCATTGCAGCTTGGTTCAATACTTTTTTATGTTCAACTTTTTGACTTTTATGAAATTCTCACCCACCTTCACAAAGTATTAAAAAAATGCAATCTATTTTATTTGAAATTAAGATGATTAACAACTCAACAGATGTGAGAAGAAACATAATGCTCTAGATATAGTTTATGCAATTTAAAGCTCTCAGGTTTCAGTTTTGTTCCAAATTACCTTCAACTATAAGATTTTCAGATAATTTACCCAAGATAGCATATGGACCTAGCAGTTGATCATCAACAAATACTGCTATTGGTTTTAGTTTTAACTGGATTGCCCGCTGTCCTCAGGTATGCCTATGGATATACATTTGGATAAATGATAACAGCGTAGTGGAGTTACTTGGGAAGATTTTTATAGCAGGTCAGACATATTATATTCTTTTTTCTTTTACTGCAGTTTTGCCGACTATATTCGAGACTAATATTGAGTCATTTCCATCCTTTCTGTTTAGTGGTATCATTCCTAGCGGCATTGGGTTTCGTGCTTTACGGTGGAAGGTGAAATCTTTTATAGAATGCTGCAAGAGTACCCCTGATTCCGTTTCTTCAATGATAAGCACATGTATGGTTCTCATCACACATGACCACGATTGATTTGCATTTTGTTTACAGGCTCTTCTGCATGCTGAGGCGATTCCCAATAGAGTCAAAGGGGCGACGAAAGAAGCTGCATGAGGTATATGCACGTTCTTCTCTGTTCAGTCTCTCCCTTTGGTATAACCTTATGTATCATGTATTGTATGTGTGGCTAGTGAATCTAGGACATGTCTCTACATTGTATGTTAATTGATGTTTAAACCTTACCATGACTTGTGTCATGTGCGTGTAAAATTGGTTTTTTCTTCAATAGATGCAGCTATCTGCCGGCCCCGCCTAGGTTAAAAATTAAGATATCACTCCCTTAGGCATCAAGTGGTATCGTCAGGCTATACAAATGTCTATGTGAGAAGTAGGATGTTCTGACAGCAGGCTGCAAAAATGGCTTTGAATCTCTTTCGATCTGGTAGTCATATTAATTATCATTTTCTGCTGAACATGCAAAAAGGAACGTTAATGGTTGGGCTTCCCATAATTGTTCTGGGTCATAAACCGTGTTTGCTTTCAACCTGGGGTGCATAATGTGGCATGATTTTGGATAGGTGAAGTATAAAATCAGTGTAGCACTGTTGGCTTGGGGAATTGTAAACACACTGGGAACAGGAAGTTTGACAACTGTTTTCTACATCCACACTTCTAGATAGTTAGTTGTATAGCATTCATGAGGCTCTTGGAAATGACATTTATCACAAATATCAATTTAATTTTTTTCATCATTTTGCATGCTTGGATAACTGTTCCCTGCTCATAAAAATGAGCTAAAGTCAAATGCTAACCTTTCTCAATGTCTTTTACTCAGGGAACCCATTAATTTATTTGAAATAAGAATTTTACACATGCTAGGTAATTTTCTGATCTTACATTACTTTTTGGATATAGGTTGGATCTGTCACAGCGATTTGCTTCACCTGTTTTCTTATAAGATGCATAGTGGTGAGTATTTCTATTGTGAGTCTTGTTCGTTTGCTCACTTTGATCAATGAATTATATCTTACATGTGTAAGACTGCCGTGCCCAAAAGGGCAATTGTAGAGAAAAAGGAAACTTTCATGTGTTTTAATTCAGTTAATTTGTTGTTCTTATATCTTCTTTAAGACTTGCATATAAATCATTGTTAGAATGCAAATTGCGGATTAATCGCACCTTGTTTCACACGCGGAATTTTCGATATCCATTTCGTTGGATAAATATGCATATATTTCGGCATATTTGTTAATTTCGTGCTTTTGGGTTTATCAGACGATTTAAGGTTCGTGTACATGACTTTTTCCTACCGACCGGAGTCGGTGTTAATTTACATCGGAACAAGTCTGAACTCCTTTGATTAACTGTCAAAGAACGCCTTTTTGCCTATATGCATTGTGACATTAATGATTTTGATGATCGCCCATTACGGGTACATACTCTTGCGAAGAAATTTGAAGTTTTTAGAACGCATGTAATTTGAATTACTATCGGTCTTTCAAGACCTTTACATATGATCTCGATTGTGAAATCAGGTCTTCAGGATTATATCCGGTTGCAATCATAGCCTTTGAATTTGCTTCAATCTGCATTTATACCTTTGAATTTGTTTTCATCCTGATCGAGTCATTGAATTTACTTTTGTCCCCTGATCAAATGGTTGAATTTGAATTTCATCACGAGGACCGTTGGATTGTCAAGACGATAATTATCGATCCCTCGGTGTTGCTTCATGGTCATAATCACTTCTTTGATTGTGATTGGACTCTTAAGTTGCCTTGGTGTCTATAAAGGATATTCCCGCCTGAAATAAGAGTATATTTGCAATTTTCTCTCCATCAAGGTATTTCTGCAGTTTCTTGATTTTTTGGAGATAGCCCCGTCACTTCTTGACTTCTTGGGCATATCTGTCATTTCGCGACTTTTCATAGATCCCCCCATCGTTTGGCTTCCTAGGTACTCCTGACTTCTTTTCTTGACTTCTCGAAAATAGTCCTCCTAGGCATTCCTCGTCATCATTTCTTGACTTTTCGGAATATATTTGACATTTCTTGATTTTTTGGAGATCGCTGGGTCGTTTGACTTCCTGGGCGCTTCTGACTTCATTTCTTGACTTATTGGAGATAACCCTGTCATTCGACTTCTTGGATATTTCTCGTCTTAATTTCTTTACTTTTATGGTTTATTTGTAGTTTCACCCATTTCTGAGTTTCCGGACATGATAGCTCTTTGTCATGAAAAAGATACATGGATTTGGATGGTTAACCGTAAGCCGAACCCAGGAGAGGGCACACCACTTTAGGGAAGGGGCGTGGTCCCACACCATCGAGTCGTGCAAACGGCGCCAACCAGAACAAGAGCATTCTTTGATGATTTTTTAGCAGGTCATGAACTTTGTGCAATTTCTAGACTGAACTGAGGACTTTCATACAACTTTCCCACAAATGCGGGTATTCATGCAATTTCTGATATTTTAAGGTTTTTTCTATATTTTTCCCACCATCGGGGATATTTCTACAATTTTCTCACCATCGGGAGTATTTCTATATTTTTTTCACCATCGGGGGTATTTCTGTAATTTTTCTGTCACCGGGGATGTTTATGTAATTTTCCCACCATCAGGGATATTTCTATAATTTTTTCGCCATTGGAGGTATTTTTGTAATTTTCTGACCACCGGAGGTATTTTAGCAATTTCCGAACTTTCTTCATGACTTTATTTTATTTCTGAAATTCATTTGATTTCTCCATCATTTCAGAAACCTTGCTTCACCACAAGGGTAATATCCCTAGTGATAGGGGTACGTATGCAATACATCCCCTTGTGAGTTTTTTCAACAACAAAGCATCTCTTCCTTCAAGCCTTCAAGGCCTTGAGGAGCTCCAAGTGCTCATTTTGCGCAAGCTTCTCCCTTTTTCTTCTTGTTCTTTCCTTATTGGGGTTCTCTTCTTCTTGTTGAAGTGTCTTCCGTTGGAGATCTCTTCTTGAAGTCTCTTCCTTCTTCTTGGAGTCTTCTCCTTTCCTCCTCTTGGAGTCTTGTTCCTTGGAGTCTTCTTCTCTTCACTTGGGCCTCTTAGAAGCGCTCCAAGTCTTCAAATCTTCTCTTCTGCTGCTGCTCTGTGTATCCCTCCTTCTTGGCCAGCCACACCCTTTTATAAATGCTAGGGAGTAGACCGGAGGTGGACTGCCTCCGGCGGAGGCTTGGAAGAACCCCTTCCAGTGGAAGCTCAACAGGTAGGCCCCCCTCCTCCCCCTTCTCTTTTTATGACAGGAGGGACCGGAGGGGGTCCCCTTCCTTCTCTTCTTCTTCTTCTTTTCTTCTTCTTCTTTTTTTTTTGTTCACATGAGATGAGAAAACGGGGGGGGGGGGGGGGGGGGGGCTCCAGTTGAATGCCACCGGAGGGGGGGGTATGACCGGAGGGGGTCTCCCTCCCTTCTCTTCTTCTTTTTTTTCTTCACATGAAAAGGAGGGACCGGAGGGGGTCCCCCTCCCTTCTCTTATTCTCTCTTTTTCTCCTTCTTTTTCTTCCTTTCTTTTTTTCTTTTTTGGTCTCCTGCGCATGAAAGAGGGACCGGAGGGGGTCCCCCTCCGGTTGGTTGGCACCGGAGCCCCCCCCCCCCCCCCATTGTGCAGTGACAAAGGAGGGTCTCCTCCGGTCTGCACAACCGGAGGGGGCCTCCCTCCTGTGCACACAACCAGAGGGGGTCCCCCTCCGGTGGTATGCAACTGGAGGGACCCCCCCTCCGGTGCTTGTGTAACCGGAGCCCCCCTCCCCTCCAGTGATCCTGTGCATTTGAGAGAGGGAGAGAGGGCGGAGGGGGTTTTGTTCTTGACTCTCTCTTTTCTTCTCTTTCTCCTTTTCTTTTTTCAGCAAATTTCAGGGTTCAGCACACCTCCATCTGAATTGGCACATATATCAACGCACAATGATGTGCAAAAAGATCAGTCAGTGCGTAGAAAGGCACTTGGACGTGCGATAAGGACAGTTTTGTGGCCCTTACATGTTCTGCTTACGACCACAATTACTACTAGTTATTATCCATAACAATTAGTCAGACATCTAGTCCACCATTTGTGTTAATTTAACATACACGTAGTTACATTGCGCACTATTTTTTTTTTCTGCAGTACCATCCTCTGCTTCCATGTTAAAGTGACTCTGCTTGATGTATGACAGGTTGCATTCTCTGCTTTTGATGATGAAGCATCTCTTGATGTTTTGGATCATCCAATTCTGAACCTCATCTACTATTCGGTAAGCTGATCACGTTCATTTTCTGCATGGGACTGCACCTATAATTCATTTCCCTTCCCTTCTGACACCATTTTTTGTATATTTATATTTCAGTTCACTGAGATCCTACCTTCGGCTCTTGTTCTATATATACTAAGAAAGTTACCCCCCAAAAGAGTATCGGCACAGTACCACCCTATCCGATGAGGATGAGGGGCCTCAAGATGCTGCCGGTCATAATTATTTAGTATCCCTTGGGAATCTATTGAAGATGATGTTTGGATAAGGGTGTGGTATGAATAATCTGTGGCTGCCATGGCCATCGCTTGTCATTCAAAGTCCGATGCCTCCCCACCGAAGGAGAGTCAGTCAGGCGGCAGTTCAATTGGGCTGGTTTTTGACTAACTGAATTATTTCTCTGGAAGCATCATTCGTCCTTCTGTGTCTATGCTGTTGTCTAATGATTAATTTTATTTACAAGCTTGAGGATTAGGACTATAATGGTAGTTTCTCTCTCTCTTCTGGGTATTCCACATAGCCGATGGTGGCCTTCCCTTGTCCCGCTTCACTGGAACTGAAAGTATGGATCGTTCGTTCTCTTTTTTCTCCTTTTGTTTGTTCTTTTTTTTTTTTTCGAGGGTTTCACTTGTATTGCCTTTTCGATGAATTAGGGATTGAAATGCGTCTTCCCATGAATGTTCAGATGTTAAGAGGGTACTAGAGTTTTGCTTATGAATGTGAACTGGCCCTCGTTGAGATTTGATCAGTAAATGGATGTCAAATGAGCGGATATGAATTGGACAGCATCAATAAATCACATTTAGGGGTCCTGAATTGGCTTTTAATATTTCTGTCCTGAAAACTGAAATTGGGTAAATGGTGCTACGAATGCTGATGAGAGATTTAATGTGTTAAATGACATTTACATGGTCACTTAAACGGTCATTCAGCGAACACTGAATACTCTTGACGCACTTAACTCACCTAAAACATACATGGGAAGTCAAATATAATTTACATGATGTAGGTATCTAAGCACGCCGGACGTTCATATGTACAAATTTCTTTCACGTATTACCCTTACCAAGCTGTTTTTGCAAATATCCATTTTGAGGGCATATCATTTGTCAATCCCTTGTCTATGATATTTTATCTTCTCTTAAGCATAATCCGAGCATCTCGATCTTGAAACCACCCAAAAAATGACTTCACAAACGCCTCGTCATTTTCAAGCATTGAACTCAATGTAATCGGAATCAAATCGGTGCTTGAACCGGTCAATAAACTGATTCGGTTCGAACCGGTTGGACCGTTCAATCGAATCGGTTTGAACTGTGATATCATCGTAATATTGATACATAGTTCGATCTGATTTTATAACTAGAGATAATAAGAAATAAGATATAATGATCAAAATAAAAAATATACATCTATAATTATTAGTCATGATTATGTAACTATACAAGTAAAAAATAATAATAACATGATTAAATAAATAGACCTTAAAATTTTGTAATATTTCATTGGTCTTCGCAATTGACATCTATGTTCCTTTAAACTTTAAATATATTTAAAATAAAATGATAAATAATAACCAGATAATTTTATTCACACATAAATATCATTTTGAATATATAAATATTTTTATTTTTTTTTATTTTAAAAGGTGAATCAGGTCGGACCCGTTCAACGATCGAACTGCGATTCGTTCGATTCTTTAATATTAGACCGGATCGACCTTAATCGAACGGTTCGTCCGATTCTTTAATATTAGACCGGATCGACTTTAATCGAATCGATTCTTAGACCGATTTACAAATTAGACGTAGTTGAATCAGTGCTATCAGAATCGGATCGAACAGGTCGATCAAATTTTCTGCGTTTAAAACCCTTAATCGAATGTTAACTGACTGCTGATTAAGATGCCGATCCAGCACGTGCCATTTATGACCCGTCAAGGAGTGGAATGACGCTAGAAGTTTCTCCCTCTTTCTGTTTCCCGGATCTCTGCAGGACGGCCATGGGCTCGGGGTACGCCTTGGAAACTGGGTAGATCCTTTTCCTTTTCGCTTTTGTAACCCATTTTTCCCCCCTAAAAAATAACCGAACCTGCATATTAGCACTCAAACATGGGGTTTAAGCCTAATAGCAGTTCGCACTCTGTATGACTTGCTCTTTACATTGAATCAAGAATAGGTCCAGGTCAGGGGATATATTATAATCGGAGTTAAGTTATTCCAAAAAATAAATAATTTTACTTTGATCGAGAAATACTATAACCGAGTTATAATATTCTGTCCTTTTCTCTCGAATAACTCCACCGACCTTTAACCCGGATACTGATTCTTAACTTGGATATAGATCAAAATATGAGATCCGCGCAATCAAAAATTGATTAGGATCAATAAAGATGGAGTATCCGAATTAACCCGACTCTATTTTACAAAAAAAAAAAAATAGGGCATCATAGAATTGAAAGAAACTTGTTTTGCAGACATTTATTCAGAACTAGCGTTGCAACTAAATTCACAGGTATCCGAAACTCAGTTGCTGGCTTTGTTTAAAGAGATACCGCAAGCAGTATACACGTGACTCCTGTCGTAAAAATTGGCATAGCTTCTTGCCTTTTCCTATGGCGAAGGGTTCGTCGTAACGATATGCGCTGTTGCTTCTTTACGTCCATCTGCCCACGAACCAATTCCCAAGGACCATCCACATATAAAGCGCTTAAAGTTTTGCAATTTGGACGTCCGTTTAAGTACCGTTTGTTTTGATGTAATTCTCTGATTTTAAAATCACCAACTTTAAAACCAGACCTATTCTGTTTGGACGATAGTAAAATAAAACAAGAGTTTTTGTTGGTTGGTTGTGATTTATTAACGAACTTTTTTCCAATTCTAGTTTGGTATAGAGCGTCAAAACCAAAACAAGAGATCACGTAGTCCCATTTGCACTATTTTACGATCAAACAAACAATCAGAAAACGTAAAACAAAACAACTACAAAGTTTTACCGTGTTTTACGATGAAACGAACAAACCTTCAGTGTTTGTTACTTCTTCGTTCGGCCATGCCTGGACTGCAAAGTCTCTCAACAGGCATTTGGCAGAAAGTCGGGGATTCCCTCATCTCTTCCGCCATGTTTTATTGATGGGGACAACTGAAAAGGAATGAAATAAATTGACGATTGCAATGCTAGCGACTGTATTTGACTGCCTACAACGGCAGGACTTGCTATATCAACCTTACGGAAGGTGAATAAAGAAAACCAAATCCAATGACTTGGCACCAAATCAACCATCCGGTGCCAAATCCAGATTATATTTCCCACCCTTGGTCTCCCACCGCACAAGCAGAGAGGGTACGATATCAGGTAACGTTCTAAAGCCTGTCTAAGTAGCATCAGTTTCAAGTGTGATAAGAAATGCAACATATGAGTCACTGCCAAGGTCAATACAGCAACTAGCTATGTCAGTAAGTATGCAACCCCTCCCCCATCACAGTCAACCAAGTTACAACTTAGTTCAGAAAAGGTGTTAAGGCACTTGCGTTAGACCAGGAATCATCTCTGGTCATGAACCATTTCTAACTTAGTTCAGAAAAGGTGTTGAGGCACTTGCGTTAGACCGGGAATCATATCTGGTCATGAACAATTTCTTAACGCTGATACAAACAAGAACATCACATCTCCTCAGATCATCCATACAAATAGTTGGACTGCACAGTTGTATTCTATTCTCTAACTAAACCATCAACCTGCCCATCATATAAGTACAAATCTGGCAGTTGTCTTCCTCAGATGAACTTACCGACCACAGGAAACTTGAGACCAGTCTAATTAATCTTGGTGAAGTTCCTGCGGAGGGGGGGCAAACCTCGCATTTGCTGGACGGGTCACAACAACAGCATCATCAGCAAACAGCGATCTGATGAAGGAAGGAGTCTTGAGTGGCCGACGGCCTGTCATTCTTGGATAGACATCCTCAAGAAAGTAATATGCATGTCCTGCGATCATGCCCTAGATTTAAGGCATTTAACAACATCAGATTGATGATGAGAGCATAGAATACCCCAAAAAACAGATGCACTCACTGCAAGAGGTCAAACAAAACTCCAGACAGACCTGATCATTTTTTCAGCAGATCAAACCAAACTTGGGGGAAACCAAGTGATAAAACCATCATAAAATCATTTAGCACTTCTAAGAATGAGAAGCCCGGTTCATTTGACCACTGAAATCCTACTACTAACTAAATATGAATAATGCATGAATTTGCACAAACAATCCAATAAAAGTGGTTTAAATCTATATTTCAGCATCTTGTGCATTACCATGATAATCTTAAATATCAAGGCACTTACCAGAAGATCCACCCATGTACTAGCACCAACAAGTACAGAGAATACCAGAAGGACCTGTAACCAGAAACAAAGATGTTGAACTTAAAACATTAGTTGTGCTTTTCTTCTAACCAAGAAGATAACCTATGGGAACCAGTACATGGTGTGCCACTAGTTGCCTAAAACATGTACATTTTTCCCCACTCTGAAAGTGGAACAAAACAAGAAAAATGTATCTTCATTTTCAAGATGTTGGGGTGAATTTGGTGCTGAAGACAATGTATTCCTTCTGTGATGTCAGAAAAGACTTTCTCCCACCAGTGGTATAGTATTGCAGACTGTTATACAGTGCATCAGTTACATGTTACATATGGTCATTTACCCATGTCTTAGCTTGGAATTGTAAATCCCTTGCCAGATGTCTTTCTGCTCATGCTGTAGTTATATTACATTACCATAGTCTAATAACAAGCTCCTAAAAGACATGGAAAATGACCCTGATGTTCCCTATCAAGAAAAGTGTATTAAAGAAAAATACAAAAAATAAATATTAGTTTATCATAGGGTGTGTGAATGAAAGCACACTCATGGTTCCTGGAATCACATAAAGTGCTCTCTTGTCCCCATTAGAGAAGTAAACCTAAAAGAAGAATAGTCAAGGATTCATCTAAACCCATAATGCATGTGACTGGAAGAATGTCCTTAACCGACACCTGCATGTAGCCCATGTTTGCTCCACTATGGTCCACTTAGAGCTCAAGCATCTGAATGTCCACCCATTTTGCCCAGTCACAGGAACAAGATGAGATAAGGATGAAGGGGATGCACCAGTCCTTTAAGAAACCTGAAAATGATTAGACATTTAAGTATCTTATTCAGTACTGGAACCATCCCCAGAGACCAATTAATGGAGCCAGCTCTCTCCAGTTTCCAATTATAGACCTATTAGTAGCAACAAGGAATTGGGCAGGGCCAAATGTTGTATAGGTGAGGGTCCCTCGAAAGGTTGAATGGGCATCTGTTGATCCTGGTCGCAGTTCCAATCTGCACTGGGATGGCACGACGTTTCAGCCTCAAAAAGAAGAAATTAGAGAGAATTGACACTGAGGTCTGCATCAGTCTTGAGGACAGAAAGCACTGGGATGGCACGACTACTAAGGTTTCAGCCTCAAAAAGAAGAAATTAGAGAGAATTGACACTGAGGTCTGCATCGGACTTGAGGACAGTGAGTTGAAGGCCGTCTTATTCTTTGCACCCAAAAGATAGTTTACGAGAATCACAAGACTAACCAAAAGAAAGGTGTGGTGTGGTCCATGGGCCAGATTTAAAGTAGATAGTTCGTGTCATAGGCAATGTCATCATTGACTAGCTGTGTGGCAGGAATCTTGATTTATTGATGGTATAGATGTATTGGCCTGTATGGGGAAATATGTGATGCAGTTTGTTCATGGCTGAGAAATAATACAATATCTGTGTGAGAAGAGACAACACATTTTCTTTTGTTTTCCATTTTACCTGCCCTGCAACTTAACACACTTCACACTAGTGTACCATCTTTTCATTTTATCTTCCCTTGCCCCTCGCACACTTGACACTTAGCACAAGTGCAACCATTATGCAGCCAATTCATTCTCCTTTAAAGGCCGTGAAGTAGGTTAAATCAATATGCTTAGATTATTATGCTATTACTGATTAACATCCATCATAACCGGCGAAGCTCACCCATGGTAAATAAGCTGCTGTGAAAGTAAAAAGGCCCAGGAAGCTCATAGGAATGAAAGGATTCTGCTTACTCCAGACATACACCTGCATCCAAAGATACACCGGCATATATCATAAAAGAATAATGGACACAATCATTTATGCAACAAAGTAAAATCACAAAACAGAAAAATCAAATAAATCTTTTCCGAATATATAAATGAGAGAATTAAGGGAGCTGACCATCATGAAAGTCAAAGAATTGCTAAGAAAAATAATTTTTGCAAAGGATTCTGACACATAAGGTATCATTCCACCAACAAAGACTATCGTAGTTAATACAGTTGCACCAAACAGTAGCATATAAAAGAAATCTGCTGTCCGTCCCCTGAATGAATTCTCCTCAAGTAATTTGCAATATCGAGCAAGGAAAAACATGTGGAACAGGTAGTCCAAATCTGAAAATAAGCCAAACAGACAACGATTAAATATATGCAAGACAGAGAGGCCACTAAGGAAGACATAGTAAAAGAGAAAATAAATCTGCAAGTCAAGAAATTTTAGGAAATTGCCAATAAAATAAAAGATCAGATAAATGCATTTGACAGCGCCATGCTTTAAACATACTATAATAATGAAATGTAACTTGTAACTTACTGCCTAGAATCACATGAAAGTAAGAAAAGACATCAATTTTCTAGGCTTAACTACAAACATGGCATTAAATTGATTAAAGTGGTGGAATCGTATTCATGTAGGGGACACCAAATATATCGGATAAGGCTGTGATGATAATGATAAACTTGTAACTTGGTGATATTGATACTAGTGATGACTACAATACACCCATTGTGTTTTTTTTGAAAGTGAGTAATACCACTGATGTTTCAAATAAAAGGGGAACGTACAGAAGGGGATGTACAAGTATAGGCAGCCAAATCCCAAAAAATCCCACAAAAAAGAAGGCCACACAAAGACAGTGTGTAGCATACTAACCCCCCAGCAACACAAAAAGAATAGAGTTGAGGAAATTCACATTACAAGAATCTCAGCCCATACCCTCACTCTAAGACTAACAAAATTAATAACTGCATCTTCGGCTCTAGATTCCCTCCTGAAAATGCGGTTGTTCCTTTCCCCCCAAAGCGTCCACAGACTGGCATGGAGGGTAAGCCACCACACCGTCCTATCACCCCTAAGGGACCAGCTCCTGTCCCAATGCTCAATCAAATGCCTGCTCCAATGCTATTGTTGCTTATTTTCAACTTTGCCCTTCTCCTTTGCTGTCAGGATGTACAATCTACTGAGTTCTGGTAACATATTGGCCTCTTGAATTATTTCACAACTATTTTAGTACAATTACTATCTCTTCATAGATTGGACGAGAATTGCACAAAAGAGAGTGCCAAAGTCATGTTTCACAAAATGGAAAACTGTAGAAAGAAGATAATTAAGAAACAATGCAGAGAACAATAAAAAGGCCCAATCAGTTGTCTTTTCCTTGAAGGAACAGCCCACACAGTTTTACCCCCAAAAAATTGCCTCACAAGTTTTGTGTCTGAATTCCACATATATGACCCAATAGCTTTTCTCCCTTTCTAATGTGAGACTACTTGGTTCATTCCTATCCTAGCTCCTATTCACAGTGATCGCTGTACAGTGTGACACTGCCACCCAAGCCCTCTCACTACTGCATGGCTCCTGTCTGGGACACTAAAATCGACGTTCAGAGCATTCAGTTGACAATGGAGTGGTATAGCATTTGCCCTCCCACAGGGATATTGCGAAGTGTAAATTGCTTAATTTCTTTGTATGACTTGGGCTTTTCTTGATCCCATTTCGTAATTCAAGTGCTTTATTTTTGACATTCTGAGCTCACCTGCTTGGAAATCCTTCCTAAAACTTGAACGAAGGTTGTCATCAAGCTCAATCATCTCACTGTAGGGAACCAAAAAGCCCTGAAACTCTTTTTTTTTCCCCTCATCCTTTGGTTCTAAAAATTCTGCCCGAAGTTGCTTGGCATCTACTCCAATTTCAGGTGGCTTTTTAGGTGCACAATGCTCATTGACGAAACAAGCTCGAAATCACAAAGATTTTACGTTTCTAATGCAAAAAAAAGAATGCCTGAACCAGTGAAAAGATCTGGTCTTTAGTACACCCTATTATTTTTTCCACAGCTTGCTTATCCAGCAGAGTCAATTGCTCTAGTAAGTGTCTCAGTTTCTTACTGCATGATAAACCAAAGTGGCAGATATTACATCTTCTGTTGCATGATTGCTCTCAATCTCATCAATGACTGAAGGTATTCCTCCAAGTACTGATCCCCCCCCCCCCAAAAAAAAAAGAAAAGAAAAGGGAAAAATTTCAAATTCTCTTAGTAGTAGTCATCCAGTTTATCTCCCTCTTCGTGGAATGCATCCCCCTTGGCGGACAACCATCACACCCTGATTCTCCTGCACTGCTGTCTATATGCGGACAATTTTTCCCCCACCTTTTTCCCATTTCCAACCCCCATCATCGTCTGGGAAAACATTTTTCCTTCTTTATTTTCAGCGTTGCTTCCCTTTTTTGACAGCCTACTGCTGGGAGTGGAAAGCCACTAGGTTTTAGCCCAAGTCATTTTTTCCTTTAAACATTAAAGGGAGGACAGATTCTCCTCCCTTGAGATTAGATCTCCTGCCATCCCTATGTAAATTGGCAAGTTGTTGGTTAGAGAACAAATGTTTATGCCCGTTCTTCTTACAACAGTAATCAGCCTTTTATATAAAAACATTTAAGGAATGGATACCAAATCACTGTAAAAATAATAAGACTACAATTCACGTGAAGGATCACAGGGTCCATGCGGATCACATCAAACAGAACTCTGAAGCATTATAAATTAAACTATAATTTCAAGAACTTGAATATGTAATATGTCTTCATTTATAATGTGCATACTTCCACTAGAAAGGTTTGAGATAGTAGGGTTTATTAGACTCTCCACCTACATACCTCTAAATTGTATACAGTACAGAAACATGTGTCCGCTAAAATGAAAAAAAAGATAGCCCGTTACACCACCTTAAGTCATTGATTCAAAGAACATGCCTAGAGATATCTCAATAAAGCAAAAGAATCGTTTCCTAAGCCTCTATGCCCCTTTCCTCCTCGTTTAAATGGGCTTTCACATCCTCCTCACTTTCATGTCCTCTAAAATGGGCCCTTACCTTGCCAAATTCTTCTTTTATTCTCGTTGCTTAAATGAGAATCAGCAATGTAAATTAGGTAACACATTAATTTAGCTCAAGAAATATGAAAAACCTTAAATTGAAAGAAAATACAAAATGCAAGAGATGGACCATTGGTTAACCCTTGAAATGAACAAGAAACATATGACCAAATACAAATTGACAGCTCCATGCAAAAGGACTGCAAAATGGCACCGTGAAAACATGCAAACCTTTAACCTCCACTCCCAATTTGAAAGAGCAAGGATCGCATACAGAAAAGCTAAAACAAAAAGGTAAAAGCATACCCAGTTTCCCGAAGAACAAGAAGTTGGTGACCAGACGCCAGACTTGGTAGCGTTGAAGGACGAGTTTTGGGTTCAGATACAAATGGTAAGGGGATATAATCTGCAACACAATTCAGAACCAATGCGAGTTCATAACCACTCAAGAACAAGAAACCCGACTTCCCAGAATCACAGACAGCACCAGCTTCCCAAAACCCTACAAACCATCAAACAACACGAAGTAACCCAAATTCTCAGCGGGGTTCACCAATTCCCCCTTCCAAATTCACATTCCCTCACCTCGAGAGAGCACCCGACCGTGGTGACGATGGCGGCCGTGAGGTACGACCGCATGATGACCGGCATCTGCTTGTACCATTCCTCCACAGCCTGCGCCATATGCCCCCCTTCCAACCGAGAAATCACAACAGAAAAAAAAGGGAGAAATCGAGGGACCCTCCTCTTCGCAACAGATTGAAGAGAGTGCGAAAGCGGAGCAAGAAAACACGAATCCGAACCCTAAATTCTTCCCTAGCAGGCCATGCAAGCCCCAGAGTGTTCTTCCCGAGAAAGAGCGCAAATAGTCTTCAGGTTCTTGTGCTTCTGTGGTGTCGAAACAAATATCATTACCATTTGGGTTATTTACAATAATACACTTCCCTCTGAGGTGACGTGACATGGTGCGCTCATTGGGCCACGCTGGAGCAAACACGTGGGGATTCTGAGTGTCGACACAAATATCGTTAGTATTTGGCGTTAACTGCAAATAACACACCGTTCAGGGCCAGGGGTGACGCGAGATCGGTCGCTCATTGGGCTACCATAGATCCGGCCGCAGACACGTAGGATTATCATCTTTTCGTGTATGGAATTACGTTTGTAGGCTCAGTGGTATCCACCGTATTAATTTTTTATCGATGTAATATCATAATATATATAATATTAAAAATATTTAATAAGTATATATTATTATAAAATACAATAAAATATTATGTGTTATTTAATAGTTAATAGTTGTGTTAATTATGTGCGTGATAAAAAGTTCGAATCCTACAAATATCATATATTTTTTGACTTTTTTTTTCAAAGAATAATAAAAAATTTAAAATATAATATCACTAGTGTGTTTTGAACTTAAATCCTAACTTTCTAAATAAGACGCTTAATCAAATTAACATATAAAATTATATTTAAGATAAAATAATATATATAATATTTAAAAATATATGATGTGTACTAATTGCGTACCATAGATCGCACGTATCCGTCTGTGATTGGTACGGTCTGGTACAGGCGGTACGTGTGATATGTCCCGTATCTAGGGCTGTCAATGGGTCGGATCGGCCTGACATGTCCACGGGCTTGACCCGATTTTGGACCGGGCTGCAAGATCTTTTTCGGCCCGTTGACTTTTAGTCGGGCCTAGAAACCTGGCCCGATTAGACCCGCGGATCGGGCTCGGGCTTTGAGTTCGGCCCGCAGGCCAGCCCAACCCGTTCTTTTTTTTATTCTCACTTCAAATTTTAAAAATTATTTAGTTAAAATTATGTTATTTTACTTAATTAAAAATTTTAAAACTCTCTTTTCATACAAATTATGTAATTAATATCAAAATTTAATTAATTTAGTAAGATTACAAATTTTATATTATTAAATATATTAATTTTATATTATTTTATTTAAGTTGTCGGACTGGGCTGGGCTTTAGTCGGGCTTTGTATTTTTTAAATAATGTCGGGTCCGACCCGACCCGGCCCATTGACATCACTACCTGTATCGGACCGGTTTGACAAACCTTGATATGAAATATGGATAACTAAAATAGGTTTCTTTAGATTTCAACTCTTATAACTTTTGGTATCTAGAGATCGTGCCCCCCCCCCCCAAATCTCATAATTTTTTGACCCCTTATAATGGTACTTTCTCATAAACCAAGGTTTGTCAAATCGATCTGGTACGAGATGTACCGCTCGTACCAGATCACACTAGCCACATATCGATACGATAGATATGTGGTATATAACTGGTACGGAATTATATTTTTAAATATTATATATATTATTTTATGTCAAATATGATTTTATAGATAGTTTGGTTAAAAATATTCCTTTAAAAAATTAAGACTTGAGTTCAAAACACAATAGTGACATTATTTTTTTATTTTTTCATTATTTTTTAGAAAAAATAAACTCCAAAACACATGACATTTGTAAGATTTGAACCATTTACCTGACACACAACTAACAGACCTACTAATTATTAACTCACACGTAATATTTTGTTATATTTTATAATAATATATATTTATTAAATAATTTTATAATCTTAACACTTTAAGATACGGATCGATACGATATCGCATCGTATTATATTGACAGAAGACCGGTACAACCGGTACAATTTGGCAAACCTTACCATAGACATCGGCGTGTTTTTGTTCCCCTAAAATTCGAAGATTTATTCCTCATTTTGGAAGGTGTTACCCAAATGATTTGAGATCATGCTCGTGACTCGTAAGGCGTTGAAAATAAATATTATGAATGAAGAGGTTAATCCCAAGATCCGGAAGATTGTAGAGGTTAATTTCTAAAACAAAATCCCATCTAAAACAGACCAAAGGTTTGTCAACTCGTACCGTCCCAACATAAGTAGACCGACCCGTGTACGACTGTATTCGTAGACCGACCCAAACTGCATTTAGGGACCCCATCTCCCAGATATGGTGGCAGGTCAGTTCAGGATGGTGGATCTTTTGAAAAAATGGGCTAAAACAATCTTAACCTTTAAAGGGGCCCTTTGATAATGACAGGGCGTAAGAATAAGCCCACCCCACCCTGCTGCCGGTTAAGGATTTATGTGTGCGAGTAGAATAGTGTGAGAGTGAGATCCACCTTTCTCTCTCCTAATTATGATACTCTATCCGACTCCTAATTCAAAAAAAGAGACCCAAAAAATATACGCTAATAAATCTTGACGACAATGATGAATCTTTTATAAACTTCAGAATGGGATAAAAGAACTAAAACTAAAAAAGTCATTTTTTTAAAAAAATTTAAATTTGAGGGGTTTTTTTAAATTTGAGGGGTTTTTAAAAATTCTCTCCCCTCAAATCTATGACACCATGCCAAAACGTGGGTCGACAAACCTTGAAGAGTCGTGCTTAGTATCCGTCCCGGGCGGTGACCCATCTGAAATGAGATTGACTCGTGAGGATGATGAGTGCATTTGGCTCACGGAGATGGGTGCAATGCACCCGCTCTCGTATGACCGATCCCGTCCAAGACCGGTAATAAGCTTTTCCCAACCTTGGAATAGACACCCAATACTCATTTGAATAACACGATCTCTCCGCCACTACAAGTGGCTTGGCAAAGTTTAGCAGCTTACTTGTTGTACAAGCAATGCTAAAGCGGTATGAACCAACAAGTTTTCATGCTAGTTGGCTTGTTGCACAAACGACGCTCTAAAGTGCTACTTTAAACGGTGTTGTGAATAAAACACTCTTAATCCCTTCATGCACTTGACAGATTTAGAGGGGCCAAAACCATCGTGAACACGCTTTCCAAAAATGAAATGAGAGAGGTTAAGAGTCTTGAAGACTTCTCTTTTCCACCCCCATCAGGGACCCAGGAACAGTCTTCGTCTTCCAGAATTCCCTCCTTTTCTCCCTCTTGTCCATTCTTGTACCAACTAGTCACTTGGTTGCTATGTAAACTGAATTATTTATCAACATTATCCTTGGATTACCTCCAAGCAATCTTTAAAATTTTTGTTTCCTAATACAATTAGGACCATCCTCCCACTCCTGTTGATATTTTGTAGCACTGATATCCTGTACGCAATGTCATGAAAAGTGAATGACCTGCCAGAGGCTTTTTTCTTTCTGTCATAAAATAAAAATCATGTTTCACTGTACAGGATGCCTGTTTCAATCCCCTACACCTGCGGCCTTCGCCTGATGAAAACCACTACCTTCTGTCTACATGTACATATACACAGCCAGACATCAAAGGTAACACTTTTAAGAATACATATACAGACGACAGGTCGGCTTCAGCAGCCTTTTGGTCTGACATATTCTGGAGGCAGACTTGGGCACCTCTCGTTCATGTGTGGATAGGGAAGTATGCTGTTGTATCCGGGCAACTCCATCCTATACTTCCCGCGAATTTGACAGAAAGGAAGAACTGTGCCATCACCTTCCTTGCACCATTCAGGCAAGCGAGTGGAGTTGTCCTCGAAGAATTTGAGGATGTACGCATCTTTTATCTGCATGTCAGGGAAAAGAAAATATGAGCATGGGGTATAAACAAAAAGTGGACAGGCAGCGAAGGTACTGTTTTAACTGCCATGAGCAGTAGGTAAAATCAGTGTTATCAGAATCGGATCGGTGTCTGAACCGGACAATGAGCTGGTTCGGTTCGAACCGATTTGACCCTTCAATCGAATAGGTTTGAACCGTGATGTCTGTTAGAGTGTGGAGTCGGAACTCGCCATCGTACGCCCTCGCACGCGGATCGACCTGCGCGGTCAGATCGCGGAGGTTTCCGGGGGCGGAACCTCCGGAACAAAATTTATGTTTATTGCAGGGGCATTGTTGTCTTTTTGTATCCTGACTGTTAGACACCCTAATCTCCTTGTATAAAACAGCTGCGAACTCTCTCTTTTGTACCTTAAAATTTTGTAATATTTAATTGGTGTTCACTCTTCACAATTGACATTTATACTCCTTTAAACATTTAAACTTTAAATATATGTAAAATAAAATGATAAATAACAACAAATTAATAATAATAAGATATTTTTGTTCACACAGACATATCATTTTGAATATTTAAATATTTTTATATTTTTTTGAAGGTTGAATCTGGTCGAACCGGTTCACCGGTCGAACCGCGGTTCGTCTGGTTCTTTAGCATTAGACCGGACCGGGCCTAATCGGACCGGTTCACGGTCGAACCGGTTCGACCGGCCAGTCCGGTCCGATTCTGATAACACTGGATAAAACTGAGGTTATTCTTTCCGATTTTCTCTCTATATATATGGACAAAAAGAGTTTAGGGATCAGACTGATTACATGTTTTGCTCTACAGTGGAAATTACATGGGTCGATTGTTGGCAATTTCATAGATCAGGAAACTTACAGTAAATTCTGTGACTTGGATGGAGTCTGCATATGGATCCAGAAGCCCCGCCTCCTTGTACATTTCAAGAACAAAAGCAATGCAAGAGGCTGACTTCCCATCAGAGTAAGTCCAGTTATCTCGTTCGGGGATAGTAAGCAATTTATCAAATAAGAAGCCACGCTTTTCAGTTTCAACTATAACTTCAGGCAAACTTAGGTTCTGCATTCAAAACAGCATTTATGGAAAAATGTGATGCTTGTATGTACATAGAGATGAATCATAGTTTTGCCCCATAACTACATTAGATCAACATGTAAAGTTTCTACATAATATATCATGCAAGCAAACAACAAATAAATAAACAAGTAAAGCAAGTACGAACCTCAGTTCCAAGCCGTATGTTTAATGCTTCATTCCACAAGTTAGGAGCATAAGTTGGCTGAAGTTGGTTCCACACAGTCATAAAAGAGGCAACCTAGTAACCAACAAAAACCACAGGAATCCCGATCACCAAAAATCATAGACAGTAATTTAACCACAAATCCAGAAATGAATACAACAAGACATTGCATTTACAATATACAGTATACTCCATGTTTCATAATAACTACTTTATTTCCATATTGTTGAAGACATTAGCTTTTTCTCTTTGAAGAGGAAAACAAGGCTTCATACCGTCAATAATATGACAATCGAAGAATTTCACATGTATATTAAACTATAACCAAATGCTGGATCTTTCAAAAGCTTACTACAGCAACCTAGATGGATCTGCGTAGTGATTCAGCTATTTATTATATTTAGGTTGCAAATAGCTTCTAACCAAAATATAAGAGAAACAAAACAAACATGAAAAAAAGAGATAAAAGCAAGCAGCAACAGTAGGCTATCCCCAGGGGTGGGAAATGGGAGAAAATTAGGGAAAAGGTAAAAGAATATGGAAAAGCAAACATCACCTCTAACCAGCTAGATAAAGCCCAGACAACCAAGGAAGAGCTAAAATAAGATTTTTCAACTACGTGAGCTTGCTTGCTCTGGTTTCAGTTCGGCTAGCGTAAGCCTGTTCAAACTGGTTACCAACTGGATCAAGATAATTCCAATGGTTCAAATCCAAAACTCATAAACTGGACCAGGTCCAGTCAACCATTATTTTGTTGAGTGGCTTTTCAGTTCCTTTCCAGAAAACAAAAAAGAATACATGCCAAACACCATCAGAAAATGCAATTCAACTTCCTAGCTCGACTAAAGGGGCACTTTTTCCCAAAAGTTTCACAAGAATGAGCATCACAATTTTACTACCTCTCAATGATATCTTAATCTATGGTCTTGAATCAATCACAACCAAATGCTCATGGCATGTATCTCTTCCCAGAATGATCATGCAACAACATTTCTGAGGGCTCTCGACACCAGAGAAGACTGCTTGTTGAACTTCTATTGGTTTAGCCCCTCAACACTAATATGCAGACATCCGGGGATCAGGAAATTCAGTTATGTGGATGCACCCACACCTTGGACAAATCATAAAGAAAACTACAGCAATTATTCATATCTGCCAATCAAAAGTTGACACAAAACCTGAGAAGCACAATACAGGCAATCCATCTACCAGACTACAATATAAGTGGCAAATCCCCAAATAATGCATCTCCATGCTAATTTGATCAATGAGCAACAGACAAGTAGTCATTTTATTCCTCATCTGCTTGGCAGCAAAAGAAATAGAAATGGGAGCAAAAGAGAGGCAGAATCAGGTTGGACAGCTAAATTTAGATAAAATGGCCAAGTCAGCAGATCGGGGTATATAAGATTGATTCTGGAAAATTCATTTTATTCCTCATCAAGAGACACAGTTGGGCTCCTCATAGTGCAGCAGAGAGGGAGTGCAGCAGCATGGATACACCCATAGTTTAAAAGGTCTTAAGGCGGTTGTGAGGCACTTTCTGTAAGCACTCATAAGACGTAAGCCTTGAGGCACAACGTAAGCCTTAATAGAAAAGAAAATAATCTTAAAATAATAAAAAATGCTAAAAATAATAATGATTTTCATGTGTTGATGCTATATCAACTCAATGATAAATTCATGTTATTTCAAAAGTACTAAATTATGAGCAAGTTATCTAGTACAGTTGGTTCGTCACCCTCCCCCATATGGGGGAGGGCCCGAGTTCGAGCTCGATTACCCCCTCCCTGTTAAAAAAAAAGTACCTACCAAGAAAAAAAGTATTGAATTATGTTTTAAGGACATCAAAAGAAACATAAATCTTGGGAGTACCCTACAACACCTCGTTACATCATCTTCTCAAGTGATGCACACGTCTCAATTAAATACCTTGAGCCGGTGAAGGCGGTGAGACGTACCACCTCAATAAAAAAAAGGCGTAAGCCTCAAGTAAAAGACATGAGGCGCATGCCTCAAGGCGTTTTTATAGTGCCTCACCTTGAGACTTAAGCCTTAGTGCCTTGAGGCGCCGCCTTTTTAAATAATGGATACAACATCGTAAATCAATGCATGAGAGACAGATGGAGAGTAAGCCCTCCTTTCTAAAGCCAAAAAAGCAAGGTATAGTGTAACACCCTCAAATATAGCTAAGTTGTACTCTATATCACCGAGGCGCCTTTTCAAGTATCGGCTCAGTTCTTGAAAAGAACTCCGAAGTTAAGCGTGCTTAATGGGGAGTAGTACTGGGATGGGTGACCTGCCCGGGAAGTCCCCCATTCTGGAGCCGATCACTGTTAAAAAGGGACAAAAACTGTGAGGCCGATAGGGCAAAGCGGACAATACCTCGACGGTATAGAGTACGTGACGTCACAGAGAATGGTATCAGAGATATACCCCAGCCTGAAGTGTGGGAACTAAATGCCATGCAGGGCAAAGTGCTACGCTATGGGAGCCACCTCTTGAACCCATAATGAGACAAAGTGCTACATAATGGGAGCCACCTCTTGAGCCTGTAGGGGCCACCTCTAGAATCCTACCTGTCTGGGGGTGTGATTGCGTGCTATATGTGCCCAGTGACGAGGACGTCGCCTAGGGAAGTCGCGTGATTGCGTGCTATATGTGCCCAGCGACGAGGACGTCGTCTAGGGAAGTCCCCCATTCTGGAGCCGATCATTGTTAAAAAGGGACAAAAACCGTGAGGCCGATAGGCTAAAGCGGACAATACCTCGACGGTATAGAGTACGTGACGTGACATATAGCATTAATGAGAAGCAAGCAGTGACTAGAGGTTACTACCATCCGCAACACATGACAAGAAAACATCCAAAGCAATAAAGGGAAAAAATAAATTTCTCTTTCTTGGGATTGGGGGAGGTCCCGAGCAGCTTCCTGGTTTTGAAGGGTCTCATAGTCAAGCTGGTGCATAAAGTTAAAGTCTCGGACATCTCCAAGGGTGAAAGGACAATTGTGCCTAGAGATGACAGCTACAATTGGAAATTAGTGGTGCCATTTCATAGAGTTTGACGCACTTTTTCTGAAACAGGATCCAATAGATTCTTTTTAGCCTCCATGAGGAGCACTGAACACCCTCTGAGGTTTCTTTAAGGCAGGAGATGGTCATTCTTCTCCCTTGGGAATTCTTTTTCTCGGCCTCTTCCATTTTTTCATGGCACTCCATAGCAAATGATTTAATCATTATGCTAACATATTGGAATTCTTCCATAAAGGCTTCACAAAATGCCCCAGCATCATTCTACCAAGAGAATTTGGTGTTCATGTAAATAGAATCGAATATTACAATGGATAGACTATTCAGCAATTACATTTAAGAAGGGGGAAAAAGGCATTTAGATGCCTGCTGTGGATTTTTTTTACAGAACATGTGGGTTAACTCAATCCTCAGATTGATTACACCAACACCTAAAACATTTTCAGGATCATCACAAGCAACTCCAAATTTTAGAGAATTTGACAAGATAAATTTTCAATCTGACAAAACTTAGCTATAAACTTTGCATGCGTGTGTATATATGCAGGCATGCATGACATGTGCATGCACACATTTGCACATGCACGGTATAACTGCTGGGAAATACTCCTCCCTCTTCAGGAGATGCTTGCATGCCAAGATTTTTATCAATATCAGACAGAGTTATTTAAATTCAAAAAGGAAGCACATTCTACCACAACAGTGAGAACATTGCTATACTAAGATTTCAGCAAGAAACAATCCTCGACATACACATTGATCTGAGCTCTACGGACAAACAAATACCGTAACAAGTACATTACACATTAGAAGATAAGGTTTTCCAACATCCTGTAAATTTTAGTCACCTTTAACGGAAAACCACAGATAGATTAACTTGGTCTTTACATCCACAAGGCGAAGATTAAATTTGAGAGAAGTGCGGGTCATTACCAAGTGTGCATTCAAAGGTGGAGGGTAGTTCCCGTCTATAGTGTCTATCCAGCTGAATATCATGTTATGATAACCATAAGGCTTCCCTGCCATGCTCCTAGCATATTCCCATGCAGCAGTCTCATTAAATTTTGCTCGAAGATCAGGATGGAGAGGAAGCAGTGCAATATGAGGATTAGAGTCATCCTTATTCAACTCAAAGTTCCACCATTCATCCCAAGGCAGGATAGCAATAATATCTTCTCCCTGCATATTAGAAACAGAAAGGTCAATGTGATTTATTACCAACCATATTACCATCTTGTTTCCATGTGAGTCCTTGGATATGCCAAATACTGAGTACATGAAATATCGACAAAAAATTAAAAAATTCAAAGAATTTTTTTGAGAAGTGGGTAGTACCACAATTGTATTAAGATAAGAAAGGGGTGTATATGTATAAGCTCTCAGCTTTCAAAAAATTCCCCCATACAAAAAGTTACCCCCCTCCAAAAGAGGGTGCACCCCCATTAACAGCCCAAAGAAAGAAAAAGGGAGGAATTATATTCCCCCACTTTACAAAGAATCGTAAGTAGTTCCATATTGTCAAGTGGCTTATGCAAATCATTTACCCAGTGCACTAAGTGCATCGACTATTTCAAATTTGCCTAGAGCTTCATAAATTGAGACTTATTTGTTCACACGGATTAATAAGTTTGCACAGCCTGTCAATTATCTTTGATCATCCTTCAAATTATATTAGCATATTTGTTTGACTTTCAAGCATGGCATTTGTTCAAAAGGTCTAATGAGTTTATATGGCCTGCAAATGACCTTAGCCAGTTTTCCTCCATATCAGGTCAACATATCAAAGATGTTCAAGCATATTTTAAAAAATAAATAAATCAAATGACAGTCCATGTAAAGCTTCTAGACATGGGTCAATGGTATCTTCTAGTAGGGGGTTCAGATGCATACACCAGCATTTCAAATAAAGCAGGAATATCTTCACTTGCATGCTTATCATAGTCCTAATGGCTAATAGACACTGACATAATGATCAACAAACAAGATAGATGGTGGTCAT
This sequence comes from Amorphophallus konjac, assembly GCA_022559845.1. Taxonomy (NCBI): domain Eukaryota; kingdom Viridiplantae; phylum Streptophyta; class Magnoliopsida; order Alismatales; family Araceae; genus Amorphophallus; species Amorphophallus konjac. The sequence goes on along the minus strand of JAHNEJ010001406.1, from coordinate 97,871 downwards.
TGTAAAAATTGAATTCTAAATATAAAATGCAAACATTAATTATAGACATTTACCTTCTCATCTTCGTGTCCTGATTCTCCAATCCAAAGTTTTCCATCAGAATCCCTTAAACAAACAGCAGAGTGACCAGCATAAGATCCAGTAACCCATTTCTCTAAAGTTTCGAAACCACCCCATCTCCCACGTATCTTTGATAAAACGAGCAAGTCTCCTGAGTGCAAACCTTCAACACTGACATTTGAGACCCATGGCTGAGGACGCTGTTCAAAGGATGCTCCCATATGTTTCTTGAGGAAAGCAAGATTAGAGCTCTCTCCCCATGCTGAATTTGAGAACAAAGGAAAAACATCCCATAGAGCTAGGATAGTGCCTAGCATCCCTGACTCCATCAAGAAGATGGAAATTCCATTGTGCTTTACCTGATATCCAAAGCCAAACAAATATTGATATACATGAAGAAATGGTTCAAGAAAACAGAAGTTCACCTTAGGTGCTTTATGATCGAATATGACAACCTACATATTCATACTCTGCTTCTCCTTCCCATGCTTCAATATCAAAGGTATGCTCCCGAGCAAGAAAGTAGTAGTCCCATGATACACGGTATGGAGTCACAAAAATGTAGAGATCCATGCATGTCCAACTGTGTGGTTTATGAGTCTAGAAGAAAAGAGGTGATGTTAGGAAAAAAAACAAATAATTTACAAGCACAAAGTGCAATAAACAATGTACAGTTACAAAGACAATAAGTTTGTAATGAATAATAGCCTGATTACTACAAAAGTAGACATGTTCGAAAATAGATCTCTCTCTCTCTCTCTCTCTCTCTGGTGGGGTGGGGAGGGGGTTGTGGGTGGAATCCAGTATGGAGGAAATGTTCTATTTCAACATGGTGCTTGTCTCCAGATGACTGGCAACCAACTACATGTTTCAGCATAGGTATAAACTTCTGCATCTCAAACAGTCCTTCGTTAGGTCCATAGAATAATCCACAGTGGTCTAACAACATCTTAACAGGCAGCCTTCGAAACCACTACATTCCCCTTAGTGCAGTCCAAAACCTAATATGAATCCCAAATTTACGGAATACAGGTGACAGCTCTTCCATATGACACATCCCATGAGAGGATGTTTTATGGTACTCGTTCAACTATCATTTAATTAATGGAATCCAAAAGGAAAAAAATGAAAAACAATGTGACAATAGAACTCTCATAAGGAACTGGAAATTCTCATAAACTTGTTTCTTCCTTCTAGCATCCTATTGTAGACAAATCTTTGCAATCAAAAAAAGTTACAGCGGTACTCAATAAACAAGCTGATAATAGAAAAACAAAAGTACAAGGATTTCTATTCCCTAAAATCAGCATAGCCAAAATCCTGATATCACCATTATTCAAAAACTAAAAAGCACATCCCACTGAACACCCTCTATCAGACAAACGTACAGTAGACAACTTGCAATTTATCCGACAAGGTAATGGCCATTTCAGTCTCATTACGTAACATGACCATATAATCTACAGAAAAAGCCCAAACAAAACAAAAATCAACAGTAGGAAATAGAAATATGAAAATCAGAGTTGGCCACAACCAGCAAAGCTCCATGCCAACACTAGGAACTTCAGATTGCCAAGACCCACAACGTGTATCAAAATCCAAAAAGAAATAAAAACTCTTAAAATTCACTTAAAGCTCAGATAAGTCCAAGGAGTACTGTAAAGGAGAAACCAGTAACGATTTGATTGTACGTTTCATCTAAACTCCGATCAACAAGCAAGGCAATTTTTTGATTTCTAAAGTTAAACAACCATTCGAGCCAACCAACGAGTACTGATGTGCTCTTTACTCCGAAGCCCCCACACCTCCGAAACGATGATCCCAAGAATTATCTTATAACTCGACATCACCGCCATCCGCAACAGCACATGCCGAATCCCCATCCCAAAATACCCCACAAGAAAAGGAGACAACTCCCATTCAATTGAAAACACATAAGCAACAAAAACCAGAATTCACCCGCCCAGTCCACCAAGCTCGAGCGACGCAGCACCCCCACTAACCTTGATGTGGAGGGTTCCCCCGCCGAAAGGGGAGCCACTCTTGTTGTGGAACTCCAGCCACGCTGAGGTCTGGTAGAAGCAGGCGCCCTTCCACCGGAGGTGTGCCTCCGGGGCTGAATCGTTGGCGAAGCCCACGAAGGACGGCAGCAGGTCGACGGCGCTGCGGAGGGACGTGAGGATGGGCCATGCGGCCCGCCGGGGCAGCAGCGGGAGCAGGTCCGCCGCACGAAAGGGAGCCGCCGCCCAGCGCCCCGCGTCACTCCCGGATCCCCGCCGCTCCGCAGAAGGGGAAGACGGCCAGGGAAGCAGGAGGAGAGGGGAGAGGAGGAGAACCGGGAGGAGCAGCAGGAGGAGGGGAGCGCGCCGCCTCATGACTCCCGCTCTGCCCGGGGGCGGGGAAGGGGTGGAAGAGAGGGGGAGCTACGGCAGTAGTTGTTGTCTCCTCTTCCCCACGTTTTGGGGGGTCGCTATTAAAAGCGAGAAGAAGAGGAGGGTGGTCTGCTCCGGTTTGGGACGGAAGCGGCCCCCCAGTTGCCGTGGGCCTCGGACGCTTTTTAAAACTAACTTGGGCCCCTCCGTCCCGCCGGTTCGCCGTTGAACCGGTGGGATCGTGCAAACCCCATCTGCAAGTCAAAATGCCAACCTTAATCAAGTGAGGCCATCTGCACGGGGATCCTCAATCAAAGGTTAGTTGATTGGAAGTGGTTGATTCCATGTCAATTCCGACTGCCTCATTTACGTGGAAAGAAGAACCGCTTCAGACGTAACCACGAGGGACGACCACCAACCAAAATAACGGCTCATGGGTGGCCCCCGTTCTTGGCCCGGACCGGTCGGCTGGCGTCAGACCGGTTCGGAAGCGAACCCCACTCACATTGGATGCGGGGTTCAGAGGAACCGTTTTAGCGTAGAATCATCCCGTGGGGCAGCCGATCGTCGCGGCGCTGACGCCAGCCTTCGGGGGGGGGGGGGTACCCACTCCGCCACCGACCCGCCCGCCAGCCCGCCGATAAACTCGAAAACGGCCACGAGGCCACCTGGGTACGGCGGGCCGATGGGCTTGTGGCCCCCGCGAGGAGGTGAAGGCGGTGGCAGTATGGTAAATAATCGATCGTTCAGGGGTTAATTTGGGTCGGTGATTGCTCCGCGCATGGCGCGGATGCGTGGTGGGAAAAGAATACGTGGCGGGGGCGCATGCACACTTTTGCCGGCACACGCCCGTGTGGCGGTGGGAGGTTGCTTGAGAGTGTGAGAAAGAAGTAATCTACGAGAATTTTGTTTATTAAATCTTTGATTGGGGTCTACACTTTTGGGTTAGTGAGTTAAGCGATAATTTTGATTATAAAACTAATTTATCAGTTAATCAAAACTCTTCCTTAACCTGATATTTAAGTAAGAATCTTAATTCCGAATGAAATGTGATTCTCAACCAAATATATATAATTTACTAACAACTGATTTTAATTCTCTTAGTGGAGGAATCGAGTTACACGTCTCACTGACTCCATCTATTACGGTGGTACGGAATAATGCCACGAAATTCAAATTCATGCTAACTTGATTTTATGAAATACAAAAAAAAAAACAACCATTTCATAACTGATCAGTTGATCTCCTGTTTATCATTGTGGACGGTACGTATGGTTCAATAGCCGTATTGCCTCAACCTGTAGATGCTTTTATAAGGAGCCAAATGGCTTGGAGTTGATTAGAACGCTTTTGCTACGCTCCCGGCTTTGCCCTTATTAAACCATGTGTTCCAAAGATGACGATGCGCTTGTCTTCGGCCTCGGTCAGGCCAACCGAAGAAAAGTACGAACAAGGCGACAAATTTGATTAGAACGGGATTTTTGTAACGGGAAATTTAATTAAATATCCTTTATTATATACTCTCTTAGAGAGATCACATATGTTTGTATACTCTCACGTGTCATCTACGTCGATCTTATTTTAGCACCATTTTTTCAGAATTAAAACAACTGTTTTAAGGTGAAATTTATAAAAAACCACAGACGAAACTGTCATAACTCAAAATTGATATGTATAACATGGATGTGCTCTCTTACGAACTCGTTTGATTGGTTTTAAAGATTTGTAATATCAATCTCTTATGCTGCGTATCATATGTATCAGATCGTATCAGTTATAAATAAATACGATCGACGTATCATACATAATCGATATAATATTTATATTTATTTTAATATTATATATTTTATTCTATATTTAATATATTTTAATAACTAAATTGATTAAGGGTGTTTCTTTCTCACGGTTTATTTGGGTTAGAATTGTAATAGGAGCATATATTTTCTTTTAAATTTTAAATTTTTTTTTAAAAGAAAGGGTCAAAATATAATGCCGATTATGACTCGTGAGATTCAGACTCTAACAAACATACCGAATTCCCGATTAGTTTGTGAAGTTTCTGAATTTACAAAAGAAGGGAGCGAGTTTACGATAAAACTGCTTTTTGTTTGTGTGCAATTTAACTTAAAGGGCTGTAGAATATTGCAAAATACTGTCGACACCCTTGTTACCGTTTTCATTTAAGAATTTATCACAGATCAAAAAAAACTTTAAAACAGGTAAATTAAAACTAACATTTTTATTTTTACAGGATTTAAAACAATAATTTCAAAAATTGATATCTTATGATAATCTACTTAAAGGAAATAATACACAAACATAAATAAAAGGAATGATACACAAACCAAACAAGGAGACGCTTCCACGCAAGCGGCGGCCAAAAATATCCGGGCGGAGGAAGGGGAAGCGCGCCAGGGAGAAAGGAGGCGGGTCGTACGTGAACTCCTCCGTTCTCACTTCTCACACTACACTCTTCACATACGCACCCGCATTTGCTCCTCCTCGTTGTCGCTGATTGTTGGAGTTGCCCTCCCTTCCCCTTTCCTCCCCACCTCCGTCTCTTGTTCTTCCTCCCCGTCGCAGATCGAGGAAAGCTCAGACCTTTCTTGTCCCCGCGCATCCGTTTGCATCCGAGAACGCCCGATCGATCTCGCCGCAGCTGTCCGGGCCGTGCTGGTGGGCAGAAGGAAGGTTCCCTTCCCCTGAGATGGACGCCCTCGCGCCGTCCGTTCCCCCCTCCACCACCGCCCTCCCCCTCTTCCTCCCCGCCGCCGCCGCCCGCCGGCGGCGGCGGCGGCCGCCGGGTGCGGCTGCAGTGCCGCGTCCCACGGCTGGTGCCGTGCGGTTCTCCCTTGGGGCAGCACGGTCTGTCGCGGTCGTCGGTGACGGCGCGAGGAGGTGGCGGCGGGGGAGGGCCCGCCACTGCGGCGCTCTCGGGGGCGCGGGAGGTGGGGGCGAGGAGGGGGAGGTGGGGGGCGAAGGGGAGAGGAGGGACGAGGTCGAGGAGGTGGAGAGGGCGCTCGGTATGGACGGGGGCATTCCGAGGAACTCGGAGGAGTTCCTGAGGAGGGTTTCCTCCCGTGCTTACGGCATGCGGCGCGACCTTCAGCAGAGCCTCGATTCCATCAGCTATGACGGTACCTGCTCTTCCCCTGATCTCCTCTGCTCTACGATTCCTCCCGGAACCCAGTCTACACACAATTCCTTGGCTTTATGGATTATACTTTTCATCAAAATGTTGGTTTCTAACTAATTGAAAAACTTATGTTTTTTTGGAGAACAGAAAGAAATTCCAAACTAGTTACTCCCTCACAGAAAATTATTTCTGATGTTCCTTAACCAGGGTCTTCTCTCCGTGCATCCTATCCCTCCATAATGAAAATGTGACAAAAGGGTCATCCGATAATTAATCTTTTCTTGGATAGCCCACATTTTATGAATTGGATTTATGCTTTTGTGACATATCTAGCACCTTTAGACTTACAATTATAGTTGTCAAGGCGATAAGGCGACACAAGGCGCGTCCGCCTAGGCATTGCCTAGGCGACATCTTGGCACCTATTTAAAAACCTAATATATTTATATCCCTAATATATAAATTATGAATAAGATATATGAAAAAATTATAGATTTTAATTTTTAAAATTGAGAGAGATAGAGAGAGGAGAGAGGGGGCATAGAGAGAGAGAGAGGCACACACAGAGAGAGGGGTGTTGATTTTGTTGGAGGATTGTGTGGAGCTCGATCTACCTTTGACCCTGCCTTGCATCGCGGAGCCCCCGGTGCAAAAAAATTGTTGGGGGTGGTATTATAAGCGCTGTCAAGGCCAAGCGGCCCAAGGCACCCATGTAGGGGTCCTTGCTCGCGTAGGCAGGCACCTGGTCGCCTAGGCGGGTGTCTTGCTCACCTTTCTGAGGGGCAGAAAGTGGGCTGGTGTCTTGGCCCTATAAGGGTGGCTGGTCACCTAGGCGACCGCCTTGATAACTATGCTTACGATATCACATGTGATGTTTATGGCTCCTCAGATTCTTTGTTATAGAGTGATGCTCTGAATTAATAGCTGTGGCAGCAAATTTTGGCTGGGAAATGCGTTGTTGATCCCATTCTTGGTAGGGTAGATCATGCTAGAAATCAGGTTGCTGAATTCTGTTTTATTTGCTTATAATATGTAATTTTTTTGTGGCTTAAGAGGGCCTGAACCATGTAACCATTTTGTCTTGTTAGACAGAACAACTTATGGGGCCTATGGCTTGGGAGAGCCTACTGATAAGAGGTTTCTTTCTTCTATTTTTGGGGGAGCACCTAGGCCTGCTAGAGGTTCTGGACTCGAAGAAGGCAGAATGTTTGAAATGTGGTAGAATAATCAGGAGTTTTGGTGACATATCAATATATTTTAGGATGTCAAAGAGTAGCATGGAAATGTGGTAGAATAATCAGGAGTTTTGGTGACATATCAATATATTTTAGGATGCCAAAGAGTAACATGGAAATGATATTTTAGGATGTCAAAGAGTAACATGGAAATGTGGTAGAATAATCAGGACTTTTGGTGACATATCCATATATTTTAGGATGTCAAAGAGTAACATGGAAATGTGATTTAGTCAAAATTGAGGTTCAACTTTTCTTTGGATGCTGCATGTGCATAGGCTGCTGACAAGTGATAGGATGAAAATTTTCATATGGAATGTTGGTGTTTCCTCCTAGAATCCTGTACATCCCTAAGAACCTGACCTGCTCGATTCTTTGGGGGCTATTCATGCCTCATGGATGGCAGTTTTACTCTCTTCCCTATTGTTCTTATATAACCTGGACAAAAAACTGATGTCCTTCTATTTGCTAATTGTGACCTATAAACTTTGTGAAGTTAATTTAAGTCACCAGATCCTGCATCTTCCTGCAAAAGCTTTGGATGAGTTAGCATTTCCCCTACATCACACCCTATGTTTGAACTCTGCTACATATTGGACATTTCATTGACTAAAAATAGAGAGTTCGCTCAAAGGAGGATCCACTGACAGAAAGGATTCTGTGGTATGCTTGAATCTACTAATGGGACAGGGCTCCATCTTTCATGTTGTCAAAATGGGAAAAAAGTTCCTAACCTTCAAAGTACCTTTAACCTTGATTGCTCTTTTTTTTTTTGAAAGTGAAGTTTTTTTTGAAAGTGCTTGATGGCTCATGTTCTAATTATTTGGCTGGGATGTCAACATGCCAGGAGCGCTAACAGAATCCTTTCTTTTGGTTTTCCATTTTTCCTTGTTCTTTTTTTTTTTGCATTTTTTGGGTCTTTTGAATGACATATGATGTAGACATCTTTTCACAAGCTGATTGTTTGATGGTGAACTGGGTACAAAGTCCATATTCCAAATATACTCTGGTAGACTATAGCAAACACAGAAAAACAAAAGAATTTGGGGTAAATTTTGTCACAGAGGAAGTCAAGCAATCACTAGCACAAATTATTTAATGTAAGGAAAATCAATAGTTTCCTATAGGAAGTCATTGAGAAGGAACTAAGTTTACGTTCAAGCTAAAGGATGTCTGGATAGAAATGGCAAAAATGAATCATTTGACATGAATGTGGCTATCCTCTGAAACTGATCCATGAAATGCAAGATGAATCCAGCTGGGTGATTTTTTTTTCTTTACATTCTTTCAAGTTTCAGATGGCTGTCCTATAAGTAGGGCTGTCAATGGGCCGGGCCCGAGCTGGGCTTAGGTCGGCCCGGCCCGAGCCTGACTCATCAATATTAAAGCCCCGGTCCGGCCCGGGCCCGAGCTATGTCGGGCCGGGCTGGACCCAATACTATTAAAAAAATGTAAAGCCCAACTAAGGCTTGGCTCGGCCCTGAAAACTTAAATAAAAATAAATATATTTAATAATATAAAGTTTATAATCTCACTAGATTAATTAGAGTTCTGATACTAATTATATAATTTGTTTGAAAAGAGAGTTTATAATTTTCTAATTAAGTAAAATAACACAATTTTAACTAAGTAGTTTTTAAAATTGTCGGTCATCTACACTGATTCTATGGTATTGGTGGAGCTGCTAAGTAACAAAAGAGAACCACCATGGTCTCTCCTCCCTTGGTGGAAGGCGCTTTAGCAAATTTTCTCCTTCAACTGTCCCATTATCCATTCTTTCAGAGAAGCCAATCAGCTAGCCGATGCTTTGGCTAACCATGTGGTATTCATTGGACAGAATATGGAATATCTTGCTTTTAGTGAGCTACCTTTACTAGCCAAAGGCTATGCCAAAGCTGATGCTTGTAGTATACCAAACTTTCGCAGGAGATTTGTATAGGATTCTTTCCTTTACATTCATTCTTTGTATGTTAGAGACAAGGTCTCCTCCGATATTGTATTTCCCATCTTACAGAAATAAAATTGCATCTAGTGGTCCGTTGGTGGAGTGAGAACATTCCCATCCTTTGGAATGGGGGTGCACTCTCCCTTCGTCCCACTCGATGTTTTTGAACAAAAAAAAAAGAAAGGAGAAAAAAAAGAGAACTGGCTGGGTCGGCCTGTGGGTCAAACTCAAAGTCCGAGCCCGGCCCGTGAGTCTAGTCGGGTTGGGCTTTTAGACTCGACTAAGAGCTCGCGGGCTGGAAAAGGCCTGTCGGGCCGGCCCGGCCCATTGATAGCCCTACCTGTAAGTATCATGTTTCGACTGCAATTAGCTGTTCGTTCTTCCATGTTGCATTAGATTCTATCTCCAACTTGTCCTCTGAAAAACAATGGGAGCAAAAGACAATTCTTCCATGCTGCATGTTCAACTTTCATTGCTCTCTTCCATGCTGCATTTTTGAATTCTATGCTTATGTCTTCTTTTGATTGTCCAACATTGTATTCCCATATAATGGCTGGTTTTATTAACAGAAATATTTTGGATATTGCAGTAAAGTAACTCAATACAGAAGTTGTTTCTTTTCGGAAGTTGTTATTTGCTAGACTATGTCTGTAAATAAATCAGATCCACGCTGGCAAAAATGGTCTTCTACTTCCATGACAGTCTCTTGTGTCAGTTTAGGTAATAAAATGACAGTTTAACAATCCGTATGAACTATGAGAAACAGGCAAGCAACCTACTTCCACCGTATTTTAGCAAACATGGGTGACTATTAGGGCAAACATTTGTGCCTATTCTCGGAAGTGATATTTGTCCTTTGCTTTAGGCAATGCGCAATGTTTCTTTACCTTTTTTGAAGATCTTCAGATGTAAAAATGTTTCTCAATGAGTAAAAGAAATCTGTCTTGATGTTCATTTAAGCAGGCCTTCCAAAAATCAGTCCGACAACATTATTTGTTTGCATATGTGTGCATGCAAAATAATGTTGGAGGACATAGAGCAGATAGTGCTGCACGGTAAAGGTAAGAGGAATGCCACAGTGCCACATTTTTTTCACCACCCTTTTTACCGCTCTCTTTAGGGTTTGATAGTGCTACATTATAGGTAAGAGGAACGTTTCAGTGCCACTTTTTTTACCACTCTTCTTACCCTCTTTTTCCACCGTTCCATTTGAAAATCAAACAGTGGGAAAAGTGAACTTAATATTGGTGTCCCGAACTCTGGAACACTGAACTGAAATTATTTACCGTGGCTGTTTGTTCTCATGATCGGACGGCCACGATGAGAGTGACAAAAAGAGTGGTAAAAAGTGTGGCACCATGGCAGTGCTCTTAAAGGTAACACCATTGTAGAAAATGGTAGAGTGGGCACAAATATATCCCTTCCGTTGTTAACTGTTTTTCTAACAACCGAAAAGCTGCTCTATTGAAGCTCATGGTTTCCTCAAGATTTATGTGCAGTTGCAAAATGATGAAATGAGTGAGAAGTTGTGAATCACGAGCCAAATTTGCTAGACTATCTATGAGTTGGATGCTGTCCACTGTAAACTGGCTGAGTCAGTGGTGGAGAAATAGAGAGTAGTTCCAGAGAGCACCTTGCATTCAATGGGTCGCGAAGCTTGCCTAATCCTCTATATCACGGTAGGCAACTTAGGATATCGCGAGTTATTGTTATTACAGTTCGTTGCAGTTTCTACACTTCACATCTGTTATTTTTCCTTCTGTTAATTATGGTAAGGATATCATTATGATGCATTTGCATGTGCATTAATTATTGAAATTGAAAACTCGTGGGTGTTTCTAGGTTCCCTATGCATAAGCAGATTAAATATTTAGTGGTTGGATGAATGTATTATTTTTCTTGGTAATTTCCCTTCTGGTTTAAACGTTGCAAACTGATACACTTTTTAACTAATTCTTGCCTATGCTAATGCTTCTATTAAGTTATTTGATTTTGAACAATTGCCTATATTTGATGCCTTATCTTTAAGATTGTCTTTATAATTTGACTCTCTCGCACTTTCAGTGTTAGATGCAAATCCGTGGAGAGGAGATCCAAAACCTGTTTACGTACTAGCTCAAAGAGAAAATCAGTTGTGGACCATGAAAACGAGGAGGAACCGGAGGTCTGATTTAGTTTTTTCTGTTCCTTCTCAAGGAACGGAGTTTTAAAACGTGCAACTCACTCACAGTTCTCTGCTGTGTAGCGAAGTAGAAAGGGAACTTGGGCTCTTGTTTTCTAGAGGAAAGCGGCAATCCAAGAATCCAGGCAGCGGCTTTAAGTTTCGGATGCTTGTAGAAGACATCAGGGAGGGGGTACTTGTAAGTATCTTTGCCATTGTACTTTTTGATTGATGGAAGAACCCAGGCTTGTGTTTCCATGCTTTATGTTGGAGCTAATATTCAAGCAAATAAAAAGAGAGGAAAAAAAACTATCGGCATCAATGTTTCTACTTAAATATACTAACCCTTTTCACATGACCTAGTTTAGGCTAGTGTACCCATTTCGGACAGTTTGAGAACCTTGCTGTCTTCCAGGTGTTTGAAGATGAACAAGATGCTGCAAGATACTGCGACTTACTTCAGGGAGGAGGTCAAGGTTGTGAGGGTGTCGCAGAAGTTGAAGCATCATCGGTAAGGGGATGGTGTGTACTGTATTCTGACCCATCCAGCTGATTTTGAGGTCATCATTGATCATCAACGACTGTCATTCTTCCGTAGGTATTTGATATTTGTCAGAAGATGAGGGCTCTTGCTGTTATCTTTCGACGTGGAAGAACACCACCATTGCCAGAAAACCTTCAGCTCAATCTGCGTGCTCGAAAGCGGTCCCTGGAGGATCAAGAAGACTTGGTTTGAGCTAATGTTTGAGGCTTTTACAGAGCACTGGGAGCTTAAATATATAGGCATTCATCATTATAGATAGGGTTTCATTTCAGGTCAAGGACCAGCCCCTGGTCGCCAAGTAGTGTCCTCTTGTAGATGCACACAAAGAAATTGACCAGATATGGAAATACACATAATTGTGGGGTGGTTACTTGATTCAATGACACAGGAATTACAAGAAAGTAGCTCAGTTTCAAAACAAGTTCTCTGCTTTGTACATATGAACCTATTAACTCTTGAATGAAATGATGATACAAATTCATTTTTCGTTCTTTGCTTCTGTTCAGTTACAGTTTCTCCTTATTTCAAGTGATATTCTGAGCCGAATGACAAGTGATATTCTGAGCCGAATGGCACACATTTGGGTGGCCTACGGCAAAAAATTCCGGGTATATGTATTAGAAGCTTGTCAACAGGGTGACATAACCATTGTGGTCGTCAATGTGAGAAGAAAATTGCAGCTTCTTGATCGAACAAAATAAGGAAAATGCACGGCACGCAGGTGGCTCTGGGTTGTCTATGTTCATGGAGTCTGCTACGAATCTGCTATTGGATCAGAATCAGCATGAGCAGGAGGTTGCTGGGCGGCCTTCTTCGGGCTGCGCTGTTTCCTCAGTCTCTCCCTTCGGAAGCTCTGGAAATCGGAGAGCAAACTCCCGTTCACTTCCTGCTTCATCCTTTCCACCAGCCTCCTCAGCACCTGCACAGAAGGCCATGCTAGCAAAAAGACTAAACACAAGCAGAACCCAACAAGAGATCAAGCTCAACATGGGGGGAATGAGGTGTTGCCGATCTCACCGACTCGGTGACGCCCCTGAGGACGTGCTCTGGCACCAGCGCGAGTACCGGCGGGAGCACCAAGCTGATGCTCGTCTCCAGGTGGCCCTTGAGTCGGCTCCTCCGTGCGGCGGCGCCTTCCTTCTCTCCCCTGTCGGGGTACAGCAGCCCCCGGACGTCCAGCGCGAAATGGGGCGGCACGAGCCCACCTTCTAGACCCTGGAGCTCCCATCTGCTCTGCAAACAGAAACACCCGTGGACAGAATCCACCGTTACTCCCAGCCCTTCTTGCTGGAAACATGACAAGATCAGAACTTGCGGAGCAACTGGGCGGGCAGGCCTCCGGGAGCCGCCTCCTCCGGCAGGCAGTAGCTCACCACTCGCAGCTCCAGGACCCGGGGGACGTGGGGAGGCACCTCCGGGGGGTACCCCCGGCCCTGCGACGTGCAGCGCAGCCGCATCACCACGACGGGGTTGACGGACGCGAAGAGGAACTGTATGGGCAGCATCTGCACCCTCCACTCCTCCTGCATTAATACGTGTTCGCAACACATTGTTCAGGAGATATGAAGGGAAGAGGAGAATGAAGTACGAAGCAGAGAGTCACATCGTTTAGCCGCTGGCAGCGGCGGCTGTCGGGGAACATGGCGCCAAAGATCCGTGGGCGGTCGTCCAGGTAATCCTCGAACGAGGCCTGAGGCATGTCAGAGCAGTTAGAGAGAGAGAGAGAGAGGAGGGGCAGCAGCAGCAGCTGCTGCTGCTACGTGTTCACCTCGGGGGTATCGTAGAGAGCGAGGTCAGTGGAGATGGCGGCGGAGAAGGTGACGGCCTCCGGGGGGAGGGGCTCCCTGCCGCCTCCACCCGTGCTCGCTGCCGCCGTCGCGGCGTAGCGGCTCTTCCATTTCACCCCCCTGCCGGCTACGGAGCTGCGGGTGGCTGTGTGTGCAGAAGGAGCCGGCGGGACGTCGCCTCCCACGCGGACGGGGACGGGCAAGCGGAAAACGGAAGAAGCATAGTCGTCTTTGGAGAGGGGAGAAGTGTCTGGTGCCAGTACGTTGACAGGAACGGCCGGATGGGGGCGTGCTGCGTGCAGTGGAAGCCGACGCCATAGCCATCATATTGGCGTTTGGGGGAGCTCCCTGCCCTTGGGGTCTCTTCCCCACCTTCCGTTTTCTTCCCCTCGACCGCCGTGGTGAGTTGTGGGTGGCTGGGGTGGGGTGGGAGTGCGAGTGCTGTTGGCAGATGGATAGAGTTTGATGGCCCGTGGTGGTGGTGGTGGTGGTGGTGGTGGTGACGGGGCGGGGGGTGGTTGGTGGGTGGGGTCTGTTTTCTCCCTTTTTCTTTCCAATAACCTGGCCGGTAGACGTTGGATTCCTCCTGGATCTTAGAGAGTATAACTCAAATTTAGAAATGTACTTAAAGAAAATATTAAATAGCGTGATGTTTTATCGCAGGACCAGTGATTTACTCTCTCTTGTTTTATTTAACAGTTCTAAGTTTTAACTTCTAACTCAGGGAACACATCGTCTCATTTTCGTTGGGTGATGCGGGAGGGACGGCGCGCTCGGCTTTTTAACTGCCACTGACAAGTTCAACAAGTATAATAATTTAAATAAATATCAAACAAGTGATAGTTAACAGTTTAACAGACTGTTGGGTTCAAAGAGTGACTATTTAATCTCAATCCGGGCGGATTTGCAAACCCGGCACATCGCTTCACAACAATATTAAACACATGGATGGACACTAGTTGGGTAACTGCCACTAGATTTGGACACACTCGTATCTCATGCAGCTTCATGGCTTGGGGGTCTAAATAACGATTATTCAGGAAAAGCTCAAGGGCGGCTAAACGTAACCGATCAAGAGAAGATTGGGGTTAAGAGAAAGGTAAACACCCTCGAACGGAAGAGAGTCCACGTTTAAGGAGTACAGCCCCCTAAACACTTCCTCTTCCTCTTAAAGAGAATGAACCACTATATAAACATAAAGAAACTCGCCGGAAAGGTAAGTCATTCTGAGCACTTTCAGTCACCCATATTGGTGGAGAGCGATCTCGTGTCCACCCTTATCTCCTTCTCTTCTTTCGCGTAAAGCGCTACTATCTTGTTGACTTAAGTATCAGAGGATTTTTCCCAAGATTACTGTCCTGGGCTTTCTGATCATTTTCTTCTCGCGTTGTAGAGTTCTACTACAGTGTGATTACAATTAACGATCGCCCTCGATCGAACGGCTCAAGTTTTAACACGAGATTACGCCTCTTCAACGGTTATATGTTCGTAGAAATTCGTCGTAAAAATATAAATTTAATTAACATGTATGAATTGTCACTACAAATTATCACCGTAATGCATGCAGGACATGTTAATTATGTATATAGACCGATGCCGTAAAAATATAAATTTAATTAACATGCATGAATTCTCGGTACAAATTATCACCGTAAATATTAGGATTCAGAAGCTCGGAAACGCAATCCCACAGGAAGAAATGGCTTAATACATGATTGTATTTCTCCCATCGGACACTTAAATCAATCTCAATTCAGCTGCGGAGGTATGGACTTAAAAAACGATATAAATGATTGCCTGGGCTTGGGTCCATGGCAAATCAAAATAAGAATAGATTAAGAGTTAGATGGCAAAGACCTGATTATGGTGGCTGCAGGGTGATGTGGCCACAGCCCAGACTCTGGCGGCGGGTGTACCGGAATTGCAGCAACGACTGACCGAGCGTGGAACTGTCTGCTAGGCCAATATTGGAATGAGATCGACATTGGACCCATGGTTCGTCGACTCGGTCCGACTCTCGTTGACTCGGGCATGTCGTATCGGATCAGGACACAAACGGTCCATGATCTGGCTTGGATCGGGCGAGTCAAAAATCATATGTTGGACTCGTTTCGGATCGCGCGGGTCGGACGGGTCGGATACGGGTCGGATACGACCCAGACCCAAGTCGGCGCGATCCAAAGCACCCGATATTTACCGAAGGCAGCCGTTCGCAGACAGTTCTTCACGTTGCAGACGCCAGAACAGAGAACGCCCCATTCGGCCTGTTCGTTGCAGACGCCGGCGATCCCTTCGTTCTTAGCGTGAAAGAACGCGATTGGAGGCAGATTCATCGTCAGAGAAGGATCAAGAATTAGATTGTGGTGGTTTTCTGTGCATTGGAGGCGGTTTTAGCGGATCAAACGGTGATCATCGGAGGTAAACCCTAAACCCGATTGCTTTTAGTTCTAGGTCTAGATTTATGTTTTTTGTGCGATTTTTGTATATTACTTGATGTGAAACATGTTGCAAGTGTTTTATGCTAGATTTGCACATGTTTACCTCTTCATTTGCACAGATTTAGACTAGATCTAGGATTGATTCGAATTTTAGGGAAAAAAATTAATAATTTTTTAAAAATAGGAAAAAAATATAAAGTGCTTAATCAAGATAAATGATGTCTGAGTATAAATTTTTTTGACATTAATCCAACCTTTACATGTGAATGCACGATGAAATTATATTTTTAGTGATTTTTAAAATACTATTATATTTATATATGTTAGATTCAACAAAATTATAAATTTATAATTCTTTGTTGAATACGTACCATGATGAAATAGTTTCACACTAATCTTATTGGATTATTAATGTATTGCATTATTGCATTATTAATTTAAAATTCTTATTAGATTAGTTTCACACTAATATAATTGAAAACTATTATGTCGTGATTATCTAAACTATTATGTTTCACATCATGATGAACCATCTTACTCCATGATGAAATAGTTTTTTCATAATTTAAAATTAATGTATTACATAATTGTGGTTATAATTTACGTGTGATTTTATATGCTTTGGAGATCACAAAGCGATGATATTGGGTGGCAGCATGGTGTCATGATAGATGGAAATAGACACCATTTCAAATGTAATTATTGTGGTTTTATTGCAAAGGGGGATGCAGTCTCCCGCTTGAAGAAACATCTTGCAGGAGGAAGATTAGTAGGGTATAAAGAGATCCATCCATGCAAGAGTGTACCTAGAGAGGTCAAATAATTAATGGTCTAACATTTGAATGACATAAAAGTTGAACAGCAGAGGAAGAAGGCAGAAAAAACTGCAGCTGAACGGATGATGAGCGGCGAAGGCTCATTACATTCAGATGATGATGAAGTATGGACAGGTTCTGACGAGGAAGATGTCCAGGAGATCACGCGGGGAAGGGAGAGGGATTCCACCTTCTCATGCCACTCGCTCGGCTATGCATCAAAGCAGGGCTGAAGCATGGGAGAGAGATCAGAGGAGATCTCATAGAGTTCATTTTGAGAGATCTGAATATGAAGAAGATGGAGGTTCAGGGGCTCCTGCATCAAGACCGGTTCAAGGTCATCATTCAACAAGCAATATCAAGAGTTACTTCAGAAATTTCCCTCCTTCAGGTAGTAGTAGTCAAAGAAAAAGAAGCACATGTGTCACAATTGAAGATGTGGATCTCAATGTCTTTTCTAGGGAACATGAGAAGCAAATAAGAATGAAGGACGCCTACAATAAGAAAGGACCAAAGTACAAATTGGGAAGGGCCGTGGCAAAGTTTGGTACCATGCAGGGTTATCAGTTAATGCAGCAAACAGTCCATACTACAAGACCATGTTCCAGGAGACACAATAATAAGATTTACATGTTCAGCCTCCGACTGCAAAGCATTTGGCTGGGAGGTATCTTGATGAGGAAGTTCAAGAAATAAAGGAATACATTACTTCTTTCAAAAGAAAATGATAGAAGTTTGGAGTCACCATTATGTGTGATGGTTGGTCAGGTGCCACTAAAAGTAACTTGATTAACTTTCTTGTCTATTGTGAAAAATAGGTCTTCTACCATAAGTCCATTGATGCATCAGATAAAATCCACAGCTACCACTACATAATACAATTAATGAATGAAGTGGTGGAAGGAATCAGAGAAGATTATATTGTACAGGCTGTGACAGACAATGGATCCAACTACAAGAAAACAGGGGAGGAGTTGATGAAGATGAGACCACACCTATTCTGGACATCTTGTGCAGCCCATTGTGTTGATTTGATGCTAAAAGATATTGGGTAACTTGAGACAGTGAAGAAAATTGTTGAAGTAGCGCAAAAGATAATAAGATTTATATACAATCATCACATTGTGCTTGCTTGGATGCGGGAGTATACATGAGGTGAATTGTTGAGGCCGGCAATCACTCATTTTGCAACCAACTATATTGCACTTCAAAGTCTTCTAAAGCATGATAATGGCCTCAAACAAATGTTTAGGAGTCATGTATGGTTGGACTCTTCTTTTGCAAACACTCGTGATGGGAAAGAGGTAGAAGAGTTGATCAATAGCACAAATTTCTGTGAAAGAGTGTAGAAAATTATCCATATTATTGAGCCATTATATGAAGTCCTTAGAGTTGTTGATGGTGACAGGACACCAACATTAGGTTTGGTGTATACAAAGTTGGAGGTTACAAAAAAGAAGATGCAACATGTGTCTCTCAAATATTCTCCATGTTTCTTGAGTATTGTGGAGGATAGGTGGGATCAACAAATGTCCCGTGATTTGCATATGGCAGGTGAACATTATGCATCATTTTATTTTATACAAATTTCATTTTAACATAACTTTACAAGTGTGCACTTCTCAATTATATGGTTCACTTTATAATGTAGCATACTATCTCCACCCTACGTTCCATTACAAGAAAGAGCTATCATACGATGATGATTTGATAGAAGCTGTCACAAAGGTGATGTAACGCATGTCCAAAACACCCGAAGAGGCGGAAGATGCAATGAATCAGGTAAAGAGTGTATACACTATGCTCCTACAGTCCTGCTAATCGTAGTACATGTGTCATATGGTGATTAGTGTATGCATTCTTTGTTGCTAGATTAAACAATTTCGAGAGGGAGTCGGGTCATTTGCATAACCATCAGCCATTGCTGGTCGGGAGAGGAGTGATGCAAGTAAAATGCTCTTTCTCATACAATGAAGAGTTTCCCTTGTATCATTCATGTTCCAAAATTAAGGATGTCATATTTATTCTTTTACAGCTGAGTGGTGGTTGAATTATGGAAGCAGCTCACCCATCTTGAGGAACATTACTATTAAAGTATTATCTCAAACATCATCCTCTAGTAGGTGTGAGAGGAATTGGAGCACATTTACTTTGATACATACAAAGATAAGGAACATGTTGACACATCAAAGGCTGGACAAGTTGGTGTATGTGCACTACAATATGAGGCTGAGATTGAAGCACATACAAATGGATGCTAAAAAATGGGAAGGAGATTATGATCCAACAGAAGCTGCATATCTCCGTGACGATGAGGACCCTATCGTGTCATGGATCGCAAGGACAACTACAGAACGGGGTGAATATGAGCTTGACGAGGAGGCCCCTGATCCAGGGGATGCACCTCTCCCGAACACTTTCTTGGCCACAGCTGCAACATCAGATGCAGAGGGTATAGCAGGGACATCTCAGGTTGAGGAGATAGTGGCAGAGGATGATGAGATAGACTTAGAAGATGATATCATTTTGCTTGACACTTCTAGGAGAGACATAGGTAGAAGAGCTATTGATGATGATACTGAGTGGGAAAGGTTGATGCAGGGTCCTGCTGTAGGGAGCACTCGGGAGCCACCGTCACAGCCACCACCACAGGAGCGTGCGCTCTCACGGCCACCACCACCACCACCACCACCACAACATGCACCCTTACAGCCACCACCACAGCGGGATACTTCTTCTACGCAGAGGGGTGTTCCTTATTTGCAGAAATCTCGGACAGTTGGTCCTTCTTCACAGAGATCTCAAAGCTCTTTGTAGAGGAAGAAAGAGAGAGAAGCTTCAAGATCAAAGATTGGGAAGGACCCACCACCACCTCAGCCCCTCCCAAAGAAGGGGTGGTTTGGATTTTGCACAGGAAAAAATAAAAAATAACCACCATTAGTAGATCTCGATGCAGAAACACAGATAACTCCAGGATCTGATACTGAGCGCACCATCAGTGATGACTCATCTAGCAACACACAGGGTACTGTTGGGGGTAAGGGTGGTATATCAGAGTTCACACATGTGGGGGGAGATTCACAGTGTACACATTTTCCAGGGGAGTGAGAATATACACATGCTACTCAAGATGGTATTGACCATGGTGCTCCTTTGCCATTTAATGCTAGGGGGAGAGTAGGTGGTTCTGGGACTGGTAGTGGTAGCTACCAGGGTATGCTATTGGACTTTGAGAGATTGAGTACACAAGATTATGACTCATCTTAAGCAGTTTCCTCTAGTGTCAGTCCCATCCCTACACGTCGGACATGTGCTATATTTGAGGATTTTATTGTGGATGAACGTGAGTGTGGAGCTCCAGAGCACGAGCTTCAGAGAATGTGGGGGGAGTTGATGGCTTCAGATAGTGATCATTCTAGTGTGCCTACATGTCCACCTCCAGCTGCATATCCTACTACATGATATGGTTACCATGCACATGTTCATGTTGTCCCAGTTGTGTATATTTCAGGATCCCAACATTATGCATATTACATGATGCAATACCGTAATATGTATTCAGCGTACATGTCATGGGCTCAGTATCAAGCATATTTGATGGCCACATATCAAGTTCAATTGCAAGGAGATATGCAAGGGGGCGATACCAGTTCCGCATCTTCATATTACGACCCTCAGCAACAGTCTTACTGGGGTTATTATTATATTTAAATAGAATCATTATGTTGTTTTGTAGTTTAGATGCACATTTGTATTATAACTTAACTTTGTGTATTTTCTATATCTTGTAGATGCCGTGTGACTGACGCCACCCCGCTTGGGAGCATGGATACACGAGACCGGGTGATCGATGGATTCATTGCATATATTGTGAGCACATGGTTAGCGGCATACATAGATTTTCTGAGCATCTCGCGGGACTTGGCAGAGATTATATTGCATGTCCATCTGTTCCTTCCCATGTTCGTTCAGAGTTTATTAGACATGTAGCAACATATTCCTCTACAACAGCAGCCTCTTCCTCTACAGTAGCAGCCTCTTATTCGACAGCACCGGCCTCTTCCTCCACGGTAGCATCCTCTTATTCGACAGCACTGGTCTCCTCCTCCATAGTAGTAGCCTCTTCTTCGACAACACTGACCTCTTCCTCCACAGTGTTGCACCCTCCAGCAGAGTTAGTAAATGTGGTGAGGGCATTCTTTGTAGAGTTTGATTTACCACCCAGTGCTGCACATGCACTATCGTATGTCAACATGATTAGATGTGTGCACAAACATCCTGATGGGGACATCAAAGCAAGACCACTAACTTTTTTTATTTGTATTTATACCCTTATGTTAAATGGGTTTGCAATTGTATGACAACTATAAGCCAAAGTGTGAGTCCTTAGGTTTTAGTGGATTTCTTTGCAAAAGGCCATGTGGCCCGGCGGGACCCCCACCTTCTTTCCCATTAATCCACCTAGGCTCTAGGGCTCATGTGGGGCTGGTTCAAAGTCCAAGGTGGGCTTAGACCAAGACCTTTCAAAGTTGGACCAAGAAAAGTCCAAGATGCCAACTTGCCATTTATCCCTTTTTATGTTGTTTTGACCACATGGGAGAAAGGAAAAGGAATTAAATATTCTCATCCCCTAATTGCCCCTCCCTAACCCTAGATCTGAGGGTAGTGATAGTCATTTGGTTAGGTTTATAAAACTCATGTATTTTCATTATTTTGACAATTAATGTGAAGAAAATCAAGAATTTGTCTTGAGCAGCCCAAGGGCGCAGCCCCTCTCCCTCTCTCTGCCAACCCCTTGCAGCTGGATTACTGCGAATTTCTTGAGGTGTGAGACCTCCTTATCATCCCCTCTCTGAGTGAGAAGCTCAGCACTGCCGCCGCCGCCGCCATCGAGCCGCCGTCACATCACCACCGCCACATCGTCGGAGTTCTGTCCACCTCTAAACAGAAGCTTGAAGCCCGAGTTTTATCTCCCAATCAAGAGATCTGATCGAGCTCAAAATTGGAGGGTGAGTTCCCCACGTTGTTTCCACTCTCCACAAAAGTTTCAGGCCAATCAGCCTATGTTTGCTATTTTTCTCAGTCGTTTAGTTCCACCCATGACAGTCTGCCAATCAGCAGATCTGCGGGATAGTCGTCTGTTAGTTTATTTTTCCCACCCCTCAAAATACGTCCGAAAAATCTCAAAAAATTCATGTGTGATCCTCACTTCCCACCCCATCACCCATAAAATTCCAAAGTCCTAGATCTACCATTTTCTTGTTGATCAAAATTCGTTTTTAGGCAGATCCTTGTCTGCCCTGACTGTTTGTAATCCAACCCAACAAAAACAATTGTGCCACAATGATTTTCATTTCCAATCCGTTTGCTGGATGGTGGTGAAATTAATTTATGTTGTATCCCTTTGAGTACTCTGTCTAACGGCATCGATCTCACCTCGATCCGCCTCCGGATCTAGGCGCAACAATTATTTTCGTGGAGGCGCGCAAATCTGTTCCGAGTCAGGCCAGCAATAGCAGTCCGCCGGATAATTCCTTGGAAAATACGCTGGCTCATATTCTACCGCCGCCGAGTTCAGAGATCGAAGAGAAGGATTCCACCGACGTCCCAGCCAATCGTCTCGACCAGAAGTCGACCGGAAGCCGCCGTCCCAGCAGCCGAGTTTGATTGTTGTCCAGCGAGTCGGAACAGTACCGAGTCGGACCAGTAGCCCGCCTCCGGCCCGAAAGCCCTTCCGATTTGCTGCCCATCAACCCGAGCTTGATACTCCCGGGTCTCACGTGTAGCCCTTTACCTTCCTGCTTGGAGTGGGTAGTAAAATCATTTCTATAATTATTGTTAATTCATTTGTACCTGGAGTACGAGTCTTGGCCGGGGTCACCTTCCCCACGCCCGGAGCGTGGAGGTATCGTTTCCACTCCCTCACTCGACATTTTGATAACTTCGTATATTTCTATATGCCGCTGCTTGCATGTGATAGGTTAATCTAGCTCGTTAAATAATTTCAATCACCGCTATGAGAGAGAGCGAAACCCATCCCGTGACCCGATCCGGGCACGAAAGAGAGTTGACCACCCTAGCTCATTGCCGGTTTCTCAACCGCGCATATCCGCACATTTCCCTCGCCAGGGACGAGTCGCGAGTTTACCTAGAGTCCAAGGTTAGCATCCAAATTGATGTCGAGTCGCGTCCCGCACCGCATCAAATTGGTATCAGAGCGGGTTAGAGTCTAGGGTAATTGGTCGTAGGTTTGCATGTCATTCCTATACCCGGTATATTAAAAGGTGTCCCCGGAACGATAGGTTACGCCTATTGGGAAGGTAGCACACTTGCGTAAGTGCGATCTTCGGATCTAACCTCCGCCACGTACCGGATACTGGTTGAGTCTAAGTTTGTAGTCGAGTCGGCATTCCAACTTTGCATTGTTGTTTTAGGGGCGTGTCTAGTCCATTATAGAGTCAGTTT
Source organism: Amorphophallus konjac (assembly GCA_022559845.1). Classification (NCBI taxonomy): domain Eukaryota; kingdom Viridiplantae; phylum Streptophyta; class Magnoliopsida; order Alismatales; family Araceae; genus Amorphophallus; species Amorphophallus konjac. Next base: position 74,913 of record JAHNEJ010001406.1, on the reverse strand, counting down.
GTCTTGTCACCGAGTGTCTACATGGCCATCCTATAGCTCCCACGTGTCCCATGGATCCCCAAAAGCCCACGTCATATGAATGGTGGCGACACACCCAAGGATGGGGAATCCAACCCTTCCACATCCGTAGGCCCGAAGCCTCAGACTTCTATGGCTCCAAAGTCCCAAGTGACTACCTAAAGTGAGAAGCCTGCTATGGACCAATACTTTGACTGTTACACTATGTCTGATGCCATGCAAGTCGATTTTGCCACAAAGCGGCTTTTTCACGAAGCCGCCTGAAAATGGGAGAGCATTGAACGCATGAGGGAGGTTAGGAGGTAATGGCATGTCGAGTCATGGCGTGAGATGAAGGGCGAGCTTAGAAGGGTCTACCTACCCGGCCCAGTCACCTCTAACCGACCCCACCCAGTCACCTTCCACCGGGAATGGCATAGTCGGAGGCAAAGAGCCCCGCATGTCGATGAGCCTAAGCCCAATATTAGGCCTAGTGATTATGGGCGAGTCCATCACGATGCCCCTACTCCAAACCTCACCATTGTCGAACTCTTCAAAACCATTTCAGATCGGTTGGACAGGATGTGTACTCAGATTGACGGACTCCTGCCCGAGTCTAGGGAGGTCGTAGCCCATTGTCTCAACCCGGTGCCACCCCAAGGACCTCTTCTCCTCATGGAGGACATTCCTTCCCCACCCGTGAGAGCTCCTTTGCCCCCACCCTCACCTTCCGATCTTTATTTAGAGCCACCTCAATTGGAGCCGCCTCAGGCAGAGCCACCCGTACTTCTAACGGGAAAGTTAATCATCGCCGAGCCACTACTTAGCTGGCTAAAGACAGACTTGGTCGCTAGACCACCTTACTACCCATCCGTGGACCCCGCACTACCATTAGTGCCTGTCAACTCATTCCACACCACTTTCCGGTCTTGTCACCATGTAGATACATTTGGAAGACCTTATTAAGGGATTAGACCGGCAGTTGAAGTTGACGCACATGTTGGCCCCAGGCTTCGACTGACCCAAAGGTCGTAGCTTCACCCATCCCGCTTTAGGGTCAATTACCTCCGTGTGCACCGTGGGTCATGTCACCATGGAGGTTCTTTTATTCCTCCCCATGCCGGCCGAGCCTGATTTCATTCCACTTTTCCTGAGGGAGGAACCTTATCTTCTCCATGAGATCACCGTCCCACTTACCACAATGAATGAAGGTGACCATTTACACTTTCAAGGATTTCAAACATGGGACCGTGTCATGAGGGAACCCATCTCGAGGGGTCACACTTTCTTTGATCCCTTCGACCCCTCCCCAAGTGAACCTTATGACCCACCTCATCTATTCCACCTTGCCGAGGAGGTCCACTATCACACCTCTTCCACACAGGCTAGTCAACCTATGCTTCATCGGAAAGAGTTGCATACATCGCCATCATCTAGGGATGAAGAAGGTAAATTTGACTCTCCTAGCCCTCCCAAACCTCCCCAGTCCAATAGGAAGTCCTTGCATGCATGGTACATTTTAGGATGTCTAGGAGCCCCCCATTCTGCCAACCACCGGTTGTATCGAGTGTATGCTTGTCACACATTCGGATGTCCTTGTCTGCCATTGCATATGTAGGGGTTTGCATATCATTAGATTTGTCTAGGACATAGAGTGTGCTTTTCTTTATTTGTACAGTTTGCTAGGAGTCTGCATACGTCGAGTCGAGTCGGTCTATTGCAAGCTCGCGGTGTCAGTCCCTTTCGAGTGTGAGGCAAGTCAGGTCTAATGCGTACGTTGTAGACTTGCCGGAATTTGGGATCAGCTCTACCTCAATGTCTCGGATCTAGTCACCCACAGGGACCCAGCGGTGATTCCTAGTGAGTCTTCGAGCCGTCTCCTCCCTTTGAGAGTGACCTCACCCCGGAGTGTCCACCACTAGCCTCATTCCCATAGCAGCGTGAGCATATCGAACATATACGGGATGAGCAGATGACGATAACTAGGAGTGGAGCATACCCGTGTTACCTAGTATGATGGAGAGCACGGTCCACATCCGACAGATCCGCAGGAGCGATACGTGCGCAACCGCACCCCTTACTTGACAGGGTCGAGTTTCTCCCACCCGGAGAGAATTTATGGGGACATCAAAGTAAGACCACTAAATTTTTTTATTTGCATTTATAGCCTTGTGTTAAACGAGTTTGCAATTGTATGGCAACTATAAGTCAAAGTGTGAGTCCTTAGGTTTTAGTGGGTTTCTTTACAAAAGGCCATGTGGCCCGGCGGGACCCCACCTTCTTTCCCATTAGTCCACCTAGACTCTAGGGCCCATGTGGGGCTGGTTCAAAGTCCAAGGTGGGCTTAGACCAAGACCTTTTAAAGTTGGACCAAGAAAAGTCCAAGATGCCCACTTGCCATTTATCCTTTTTAATGTTGTTTTGACCACATGGGAGAAGGGAAAATGAATTAAATATTCTGATCCCCTAATTGCCCCTCCCTAACCCTAGATCTGAGGGTAGTGATGGTCATTTAGTTAGATCTATAAAACTCATATATTTTCATTATTTTGACAATTAATGTGAAGAAAATCAAGAATTTGCCTTGAGCAGCCCAAGGGCGCAGCCCCTCTCCCTCTCTCTCCCAACCCCTTGCAGCTGGATTGCTGCGAATTTCTTGAGGTGTGAGGCCTCCTTATCATCCCCTCTCTGAGTGAGAAGCTCTGCACCGGCGCCGCCACCATCAAGCCGCCGTCGGACCACCACCGCCACATCGTCGGAGTTCTATCCACATCTGGACAGAAACTTGAAACTCGCTTTTTATCTCCCAATCAGGAGATCTGATCGAGCTCAAAATTGGTGGGTGAGTTCCCCACGTTGTTCCCACTCTCCACAAAAACTTTCAGGCCAATCAGCATACGTTTGCTATTTTTTTCCAGTCGTTTAGTTCCACCCCTGATAGTCTGCCAATCAGCAGATCTGCGGGATAGTCGTCTGTTAGTTTATTCTTCCCACCCCTCAAAACACGTGTGAAAAATCCCAAAAAATTCATGAGTGATCCTCACTTCCCACCCCATCACCCATAAAATTCACAAGTCCTAGATCTACCATTTTCCTGTTGGTCAAAATTCATTTTTAGGCAGATCCGTGTCTGTCCTGACTGTCTGTAATCCGACCCAATAGAAACAACTGTGCCACAGTGGTTTTAATTTCCAATCCGTTTGCTGGATGGTTGTGAAATTAATTTATGTTGTATCCCTTTGAGTCCTCTGTCCAATGGCGCTGATCTCACATCGATCCGCCTCCGGATCTGGGCGCAACAATTATTTTCGTAGAGGCGCGCAGATTTGTTCCGAGTCAAGCTAGCAAGAGCAGTCCGCCGGATAATTCCTCGGAAAATACACCGGCTCAGATTCGGCCACCACCGAGTTCAGAGATCGAAGAGAAGGATTCCATCGGCGTCACAACCAATCGTCTCGACCGGAAGTCGACCGGAAGCCGCCGTCCCAGCAGCCGAGTTCGCTTGCTGTCTAGCGAGTTAGAACAGTACCGAGTCGGACCAGCAGCCCGCCTCCTGCCCAAAAGTCCTTCCGGCTTGCTACCCATCAACCCGAGCTTGATACTCCCGGGTCTCACGTGTATCCCTTTACCTCCCTGCGTGGAGTGGACAGTAAAATCATTTCTGTAATTATTGTTAATTCATTTGTACCGGGAGTACGAGTCTTGGTCGGGGTCGCCTTCCCCACCCCCGGAGCGTGGAGGTATCGTTTCCACTCCCTCACTCGGCATTTTACTTACTTCGTATATTTCTATATCCCACTGTTTGCATGTGATAGGTTAATCTAGCTCGTTAAATAATTTCAATCACCGCTGTGAGAGAGCGCGAAACCCGTCCCGTGACCTAATCTGGGCACGAAAGTGAGTTGACCACCCTAACTCATTACCGGTTTCTCAACCATACACATTCGCACGTTTCCCTCGTCGGGGACGAGTCGCGAGTTTGCCTAGAGTCCAAGGTTAGCATCCAAATTGGCGTCGAGTCGCGTCCCGTCCCGCATCACATCCACATGCACCCCAACCCACCGCAGCACATTTACAGTTTGAAGTTGCAGAATCTCAACATGCAGATGATGACTTATGGGAATGGTCGTCAAATACTGAGTTTTCTGGTGATGATGATTGACTTGCAGGTTTTCTTTTTTCATGATATATGTATGGAGTCTATGGATTATGGACTATTATATTAGCGTCACATATATTTCTTTTTCCCATGATGTATATGGGGGCTATGGACTTAGAATTTAGAGTTTAAACGCTTAGCCCATTTGCTAGCAGGTGACAATTATAAATTTTGTTATGTTATGTGTGTGATTTTGATGAATAGAAAACTGTTGTGCCCCATGTTGATTATGATGATGACAAAATGCTAATGTCTATAATTATTGCATGTGAAACTTCGGTTGCTATTTCATTCCACGAGCATCTTATTGTTTTATGATCCTCAGAATGTGTTTGGCAGCTAGCATTGAATATACTCACATAAGGTTCATGTAAAATATTCCATGTGAACTGAAAGGTATGTAGGGAGGTTTGCCTTTTTGAAGAGTGACGAAGTGAGGCAATCTCTTTGGTTAATTTGGTAAGAATCTTATTTCAGAAATTTTGTATTTCATTTGAGGTTAATTACTTTGTTTCTGAACTGGTCGAATATTACAATTCTTCATTGAGGAATCATTGTTAAGCAAGTAAGTTAAATGAAAGTTAAATGATTGCTTGAATGAGGTTTCAAAATATATTGGAGAGTTCATGTTGATCATGGTGGAAAATGAAAGAATGATATTCTCGTATTGCATTGATGTTTGATGAATTCATTTAAATCCTTAGATGTGTAGTTTGGAGATTTAGAAATAGTTTATGTATGTTTGTCAAGGATAATACATGTTAAAGTTTATTTTCATCAACCTTATGTACATTGGTTTCTTAATGCATTTCATGTCTAGTCTTCCATGTTGAAACTTTGAAAGGGCCTTCATGCATTTTTCCCCTTTAGCTCTTGAGTTTGGATTGAAGAAAATCGGGCTTAACTTGTACCTTCTTGCATCATCTTCATGGTCTTTGATTTTCACGCAAATTGATTGGATTAACTTATTTTTAATAATCTAAATTCATGATTGGGTGTTAGATATTGATGGGTTACATGCTATCACTTCATTAACATTTAATATAATTTTTTCAGTTAAGAATAGATAATTATTAAGACATTTGACGGAAGTCGGACTGAGTCCGTCCGAGTCGGTTGCGACTCGGGCGTACCGTACCGGATCGGGATGGTACGCCCGGATTAGGAGGATCCCGATCCGGTACGGATCAACGAGTCGGCGAACCTTGATTGGACCTACTGTGAACGGTAATTATTGTTGCTTGAGGACTGGCGGCGTTGGGCGTTGGTGAATGGGGGAAACATGATGGAGCCCTGATCGCATTGCTGTGGTCTCAGACGACGCGGGACGGCGGCATGGCACCGGTGCAGGATGGGGGCACGGTGGTCGCTTTCTAGACCAATGTTATCAGAATCAAATCGGTGTCTGAATCCATCGATGAGTTGGTTCGGTTAGAATCGATTGTACCGTTAATTCGAATCGATTTGAAGCGTGACATCATCGTAATATTGATATATAGTCTGAAATGATTCTATAATCCAAGATAGTAAGAAATATGATATAATAAATAAAATAAAAAAATATACATGATCCGACACGATTTTATAACCCACGGGTGCGAGGTCACTGTTGGCGACAATGTGGCGGTGGGTGGAACAGTCGTCGGTGTTTGAAACGGTGGGACCATCGGAGGGAAAGAGAAAGCGGTGACGATGGGTTGGGGTCTTTGTGCGCAGGGGAGAGAGAGGTAGGAGAATGGGAGTTGCGTTTGTGCAGGGAGAAGGAGAGGAAAATAGGGGGGGGGGGTTCAGACTCAGTCAGGAAGAAATTTTCTGTCACATTGATAAAGAGATATCTCAGTACCATTGGTCACCTATTAAAAAGTATATTATATCTCTTTATTATATTGAAATATTAATTTTTTTCAAAGATAATACTCGATTTTAAAACAATCTTAAACAGCGTAGCAATCGAATCTCTTGCTCCGCTGATCTTATCATGGTCCGTGCATTGGGATGTTAGAAGACACCTATTGGATAAGAAGAAACTTATTGGATAATAGAATGGCTCTATTTGTATCCTTATATCCTGAAAGAAGATTGCATTGCCTTTTGGATAAGATAGTACCTCTAACTTTGTCCTTATATATCTTGGAAGAAGAAGATTATCATTTTTCTCACACGTTCTTATCGTTATCTTCATCCTCGAATTGTCAGTAAAGGTTAAGTGTGAAGTTATCAGACAGGGATCTTAATGGGCCGAGCCGAGCCGGCCGACAGACTTTTGGGTGCGGTCGATTTTAGGCCAGGTCACCAACTAACATTTTAGGTCAGCAAGCCGAAAGCAGTCTGCCCAATGATAATCTCACAAAATAGATTGGAAACTAAAACAATTTTCATTAACCGATCGAGCACGATGTACATATATTGAGAGATTGATATAAACCCAACCCGTAGTAGAAGATTGCAAACCAAACCCCATGCAAACACACACAAGGGGAACTGTAAAAGATAATTAAAGCACTAACAAGCTCTAACATCACAGGACAAAAGTAAACGAAGACTGGTTCACTTCGCAGGCGAGGGAGCTTCATCGAGCCAGTAGAAGTTGCATTCATCGTTCTAGCAGCTGCAGAGGAATAAATATCCCGGCATACCATATGCATCCAAATGGATCAGGTAGTATGGACTATGTGCGTCTCCACGATCGAGAAGATCGGCTGGCCTTGAACATGTCTTCGAAATTATTGACGGTTCAACAATCCTAGCTAGAGACCAACTGAAACGACAATGTTGTAACATACGCAACTGGCCTATTAAGATGACTAGGGATCCAAACTAGAGTTTGGTCAGGAGGAGCTAAAATCTGGAGGGCGAGACACTCGATCGGGATGGTAGAGCTCCAGATGGTGGGGTTTTGAGAAAAGCTTGGGATTAAACAGTCTTCTCGACAAAACAAGGTGATGAAAATTTTTTGGGGGAAGAGGAGGATGGTTGCTGAAACCCCGAAAGGAAGATAGGCCGCTCAATAGGATTGGTGTGTCGTGGGAGAGCAAGGGGGTGATCAGGCAGAGGTGGAGTGGTTGCAACTGGGATGATGGAGGGGAGGAGTGGGGGTAGAGTGGAGGCGAACACAGAGTCGACCGATGGAAGTGGGGCGGGTAGGTAGTCCGTAGAAGACACTAGGGCAAAAGAAAGGGTGGTTTCCGGCAAAAATAGGAACTAGATGGTGGCAAAGGTGGAGGAGAACAACGAGGGAAAGGGGAGATGGCTAGGCGGTGGGTGATGAACAAAGGGAGGAGGAAGGAGAAAAATGTAAAAAAAGAGAAGAAAACAAATCACGAGCGAGGAGAGAAGTCATAATGCCTTCAAGGGCTAGGAGGAATAGAGAGCGAACCTAGACGGGGACGGAGAGGGGGCGGGGCCTAGAGGGCTCCCGCCCACCCAAACGACCATCGGTGGGAAGGCGAGGAGATGATCGGAAGAAGTTCGCAGGAGCAAAGAAAATCGCCCAGGAAGGTTTGAAAGTGGAGGACCTCGAAGTGCCCAGAAGGACCTCAGTGGTGATCTAGTTGTTGGTGTTGAATTCACATTCTGACAGTAACAATGTCCGGCTTTGGATTTGGATGAGACCACGTGTTGACACCCACATGTAATATCTAATGGTGGGCTTGGTGGTATGGTGGATTGCGCGTGTTGTGTTCGTACAACTTAGCGTTGCGGACACTACACCACATTGGTAATATGATGATCCCAAGTTCGATAAGTTCAATTCCTAGGGTTGGGGTTGTCATTTTCTTAGATTTTTATAGGGTGTTTGGAAACATTTTAAAAAAAAAACTCTTTCTACCTAAAATATTATGTTACGTTAATTTTTAACTTAATTTTTAAAATTAACAGAAACAGATACTTATCTGTTCGGTAAAAATATAATAATTTTTAAATTTTATATCAATCTGTTTGACCAAACATCCTGAAAATTTGTTCCTGGAACTGGAAGCGCCTCCGCCCGGGCCACCTCCTCGGCATCCGCGTCTGCCGCGACGTCGACTGGGGGTCCTCCCAGCGCCAGCCTTTCTCGTGCTTCCAGTTCGTCGGCAGCGACGGCGGCAACCTTGGCCTCCATCTCTTCCGCTCCGAGCAGGACGCCCTCTGCGCCACCGCCCCCCCGGGAGACCCGCCGCGTCCCTAACATGGAGTTCCTTCGTGTGGTCTTCCTCCCCGAGGGCCTCCTCTCCCCCACCAACCGCCGCTTGGTATACTCCCGTCGCTGGAGGCAGCCGCTAGAACCGACGGCGGCGGCCGCTTCCCCATCGTGGACGTCTCCCGCTTCGCCCTCTCCGGCAACGTTTGCTTTCGGAACCCCACCCTGGAGGAGCTCCGCTTCCTGTACGCCTTCACGAGGGCGGCCGCCCTGGTGCACCCCTCCTCAGTGCCGCCGACGAGGTGGGCCCGCCTCCTGGCCTTCGACCCCTTCATCGGACGGTTGACGTGGAGTGGCCGTCAGAGGTGTCCCGGGGCTCCGACCTCGCCGCCGTCACCATCTCCCACCCTCCCGGCGAGGCCTACAAGGAGAGGAAGCCCGGGCTAAGCCCCACCCGCTACATGGAGCCGCCATCCCCATCCAAGGAGGAGGCTCCCCAGGAGACGGACGCGAGGGCGGGGCAGTGGTCCGCCGCCCTGAGGCCGCGGGGGAGGGGAGCCGTCGGCGGAGGGGTTGCCTGGGAGGGGAGGGGAGGGCCGCAGGGGGGGCCGGAGGGGGGAAAGGCAGGGGGAAGGGGGAGGCAGGCGCCGGTGGGGGGGACGCAGGGGGAGGGGGGAGATGGAAACCCAAGGGGAAGAGGAGGCCGGCGCCGGGGGGGGGGGAACGAAGGGGGAGGGGGGAGAGGGAAACGTAGGGGGAAGAGGGAGGCCTCCCGACTCGCGAATGTTTGACGGACGATTTTAAAAAAATAATTATAGGGTGTTTGGGAGTAACTTCTTCAAAAAAACTGTTTCTCCCTTTAAAATTATTCTACGTTGATTTTTAACTAAAATTTTAAAAATGGTGTTAACACCTCTATCTGTGTTTGGTAAAAGTAAGATAAATTTTAAAAAGAAACGGAGGAGGAGAGAGAGGGAGCGGGACCGGGAGGTTGCGCGCAGGGCGGACAAAGGCGGGGTGGAGGGGGCCGGCAGGAGGCCTTCGCGGCGGTGGCCATCCCAGGCGGAGCTGCCGAGGGAGGGGAGGGGGCCGCAGGGGGCGCCAGGGAGGGAGGGGAGGGGAGCCGCCGTCGGGGGGGGGGGGGGGCACCGTCGGGGGGAGGGGAGGGGGACGCAGGGGGCGCCAGGGAGGGAGGGGAGGAGGGCGCCGTCGGGTGGCACCGTCGGGGGGAGGGGAGGGGGACGGAGGCGCCAGGGAGGGAGGGGAGGGGAGGGGAGGGGGCCACCGTCGGGGGGGCACAGTCGGGGGGAGGGGAGGAGGCCGCAGGGGGCGCCAGGGAGGGAGGGGAGGGGAGGGGGCCCCGACGGTGCGCCGTCGGGGGGAGGGGGCCGCCGCCAGGGAGGGAGGGGAGGGGTGCGCCGTCGGGGGGAGGGGAGCGGGACGGAGGCGCCAGGGAGGGAGGGAGGGGAGGGGGCCGCCGTCGGGGGGGCACCGTCGGGGGGAGGGGAGGAGGCCGCAGGGGGCGCCAGGGAGGGGGAGGGGGGGTTCGCCGGGGACGGGGAAGGGAGGGGGGCCGCGGGGCGGGGGGTTGCCGGGGACGGGGAAGGGAGGGGGGCCGCGGGGGGGGGGGGGGGGTGTTCGCCGGAGCCGGTGGGGGAGGGGAGGGGGGACCCGGTCGGTTCAGGGAGGGGGAGGGGACGCACAGGGGAGAGAGAGCGGTTTCAAAAAAAAAATAGGTCTGCAGTTGTTTTTTTTTTAGGAAGATTTGTACGGGAGTAAATTTTTTCCCTAAAATTTAGGAGAGTCTACCAAACACTCATAAGTGAGTTCTCTCTCTCTTTTTTAAATTTGAGAGAGAAAGAGGGGAAAAAATCGTAACCAAACACCCTATTACTCTGGAATTATTTTATTTTAGAAAGAGATTTGAATAGAGTTAATTTTCCTTCTAAAAAATAGAGAGTACTTATCAAACACGGTTAAGTGAGTTCTCTCTCTCTTTTTTAAATTTAAGATAGAAAGAAAGGAAAAAAATGCAACCAAACACCCTATTGGACCCCCCAGTAGTAGTAGCCTGACTGTGTCTCCTCCTATCCGGGTATTTAGGGAGTGCGCGTGTAGGTGCTTCCCAACGCCCGAGGGGAGCCCCCCGAAGTCGTTGGGATGCACTTTCTAAAACTCCAGTGTGTTTCTCCTCCCTTGTATCCCCTATGGCCAAAAAAAAAAGAAAAGAAAAGAAAAGAGATCGCGTGCATTGTGGTCTCCATTATGGTTAGTGTAGTGGTCGAAAAGTGATTTTTTGAACTGTGCAGTACATCTCTGAGATTTGTTTGTTAGGGAAGAGAAGGTGTTTGCCAAGAGGAAAACCTGTGAGCAAAGGAAAGGACGTCAAAAGGATCCTCGAGTGTGATCTCAGGGGACGACCTTTCGATGTCTAAGTCAGCCGAGTACTTGGATGGGGAGAGGAGTGCTCGGAAGGAGAAATATAAGAAAGAGTATTGTATGCTTAGAATGCTTACCCCCTATTCGTCTTACCGGGGTGTTTTTTATCGGGTCTCCGTTATCGAACACGTTCTATCGTTCCATTTTTTGACTTACTGGAGCTATGATATTGTCGTGGATTGTGGGATCGTGGGTCGCTCGGTCTTTCGCCTCACCGGAGGTGTGGAATCCTGGGTCGCCCGATCTTCTACCTTACAGGAGGCGAGGGGTACATCGTGGGTTGCCCCATGATCCCCATTAAGATGCCATTATTGTGATAATGGCTTCGTGATCATGCATCACGTGGCTCGTGGAGCAATCAAGTGTGCGAGGCAAGGGTCTAGATCTTGGGTGGTTCTCTATTGGGGCTTTAATGGGCTGAGTAGGATTGTTCTCACCTCACTAGCCCCCCACTCCCGAGCAATGAGTACTCGATGCTCGGGAGGAAATGGTCGCTGGGAATATCTATCCGCTGAAATCTTTGGTCCTCTTATAAGGCTTTCCTTATTGGAGAAGGTTCCTCGATCTACTCCTCGCAATAGGCCACGCGGCATATTGCATAGAGCGTTCATTGATCTAGACACCATTCCGCCATACATGTACAAGATGCATGCCCCTGTTGAGTTGAGAGAATTCTCAACATATATATAGAAAAGATGACCATAGAAATCCGATGTGAGATTAAACCTCAACACACTCTTAGTGTTGAAGCCGAATAGGTACGGTGCGAAGAAGGATGCGTGTTGAATCTGAATGATTACGGTGTGAAGAGTGTAATTAAACAAGTATGGTGGAGTTTGGAGTATGTCCGAAATGAAGAATTCATCGAGTAAGTAGGCCCAACTATGATATCATATTAGAGTTTATTATACTTGGGTCATCTAACTCAAAATTTTAAAGTGTTGAGTGGAGAGAATTCCACTATTATATGCACATTATATTTTAGCCCGTGAATTATGACAAACATGGGGTGCGTCGCTCATATCTTAACCATGATCATTAATATTATATAAAAGTTTATTAGATTTGACTATTCAACTCATGACTTTAAGAGGTTGAGATCGAGTGTAGAGAATTCTATTATTATAATCACAAAATATTTAAGATCGTTTCAAATACTAAACTACTCTAAAAGGGTACAACGTCATTGTTTCTCGCCGAAGCTTGCCTACGACGGCATGCACCAACGGGGCGAAGAAACAAGATGCACATGAGAGCAAACTATAAGAAAGTAAATTTATAATAAGACGGTAAGTTGAAAATAGTATGCGAAGAGGATAATCACGGTCCAACCACATAACAAAAATAGGGGTTTGGTGATGGTTTGCTGGATCAATATGCCTAATTCAGATCACCCAACTTGGATTAGGATCAATATATATATATATATATGAAAAATCTGACCCTTAAACTTCTAATTTTAAAAGGAAAAGATTGTTAAGCCTGCATGGGCCAAAATTGGTCTCTTGATGATCGAGCCCTTCTTACACGGGCGCCTTGTTGATCCCAGGACCTGATCGGATCCTGCGCGCGCGATCCTTTAGTTTCAGCTCGGGCCTCACGCCATCGCTCCTGAAGGAGATGAACGAGGGTTTTACAGTTTACACCATGGCCTCGTGTAACACCCACGAGGGAGGAGCCAAACAGATACATAGTTTTGCTAAACACCCGGCCATCACTAGCAGCCTCGATTCAGATTGATTCCTTGTATTTAGAATGAAGTCAACTAATGTATACTTACTTGACAATCAAAACTATATATATCGATCACAGGTGATATATATTGCAATCCTAAACAAAAGATGTGGGCTTATTTTTCCATGCACATCCCCGAGCAGAGCTCCAATAATTAAGGCACACTTTATCCACTGCACATTGAATCAGCTCAAAGGAAATCTTTTTCTTCTTTTCTTTTCTTTTCTGGAGAGTTAGAATCGACCGTGTGATCCTTTATCGAAGAAGGGCATTAGAGTTCTCAACAAGTTGTAATTAATTATCTAGATCTTTAATTATTTTGTCCCCTTAGTTCCTATATATATATATATATATATTGCTTTCCCATAAGCATTAATTGGACATAGCACCAGCAACATCAGAAAACACATACATTATGGATCGAACGTCCAATTTAGTGTTTGATCATGCAGGTCCAACGCCACGAAGGATCGATGACATTAGCTAGGTATATATATATATATATATATATATATATATATCCATCACAAGTGACATGTTTCAAAAGGGCCATCATAACAACTTGGAATCTCACCTCCCACTCCCCTCAAAGAGAAAGCAATTATACTGAATTGTTGGAAACTATATATTCAGCTGATAACACCAACTGCTGTTCCTGAAGTATTGCCGCTGTATTGAACTCTGCTGACTTCGAAGAATTCTGCATCACTTGATTCCAGCAATGCAAATGCATAACTGCTGATCTTAGTTGATTTCATTTGGATACATTTCCACACAAATAAGATCTTGAACTTGTTGTTCTTGAAAGTCTTCGTAAAGTTTCTGCAAATTGTCTTCTGAATTGCCCATTTTCTAAACTCTTGAACTGAGATTATGATCTTCTGGATTTCATAATTTCTAAGCGTCTGAATTTACTTTTGAATTAAGCATTTTGAACTTGATTGAACTTCTGAAATTACTTCTGAACAACTGAGTTTCAACAATTGATGTTTCTGAACTTGAGCTTATGTGCCTTCTGAAATTCTCATTAATTCAGAGATATAGAATTGACATCATCAAAATAATAAAAATATTCATTAATGAGTCATAATTTGACATCATTAAAATCACCGGAGACAACGTCTACTTTCAAAATTCTAGCACTTATAATTTAGTACTGTTGAGATTAAAAACACCAATGCGCGCATGTACATACTCTTCCTAAAATCAACTATACTGAATTGTTGGAAACTATATATTCAACCAGCCAACAAAATTATTATAAATTAAAGATGAAGAACGTATAAAAGAAAAGGGAGTGCACCCAAAAATTCTCCTATACTAAAAAATATGAAAATCTTATCGCAACTGCCATCATAAACTCGGATGATCTGATGGCAGAAAAGACGACAATGGGTAAGTTTCCTATTACCGAGTAACATGAATTCCATCCTTACGTGTACATGTGAAACACGGGCACGTACCATACAACAAAAGTTTGAGTAGGTTGACACTATATATATATATATATATATATATATATATATATATATGAGTTTTTTACATAAAATACTCCTATAACTATTGATTTTGTCAAATATATCATTTATTTGAAAATATTATCAATAATATCCTCTATTTAATCTTAAATATTACAGTCATACTCTTACAGTTTATTGTCGTCGGTGGGAGCGAATATTTCGTGGAATATGTCATAAAATACCGTTAAGTGTAGTGAAATATTCCACCCCCAGACCTTCACCATCGGCACCCCCTCCCCCTCTCCCCCTCTCCCCCTCTACCACCCCACCCTACTGCTCCACCCCCTCACCGGCACTGGCACCGGCTCCCCCTCCCTCTCTCCCCCTCTGCCACTGGCTCGCACTATCGGCGCCCCCTCTGCTGCCCTCCTTGCTGCTCCGCCTCCACACCCTCACCGTTGGCACCGCCTCCCCCTCTCCCCCTCTATCGCCCCTCCCTACTACTCCACCCCCTCACTGTCAGTTCCCCCTCTCCCCCTATGTCGCTCTCCCTGGTGACTCTCACCGTCGGCTCCCCCTCTACCTCCCTCCATGCTGCTCCACCCCCACCTGCTCACCGCCGACTCCCCCTCCCCCTCTCCTCCTCTTCCGCCCTCCTTGTAGCTCTGCCACCACCCTCTCACTGCCAGCCCCCTCCCTCTCGTTGCTCCCCCCTACCCTAGGATTTTCATCAAGAGAGAGAGAGAAATAAAGAGAGAGGGGTATCCCAAGGGTAAGTTAATAATTTCATCACTTAACTCACGTTTAACCCAAGTTAAACCAAGGGGGGTTACAGTAGGGGGTATTACTACAATATTTAAAGTCAAATGGAGGATATTGTTGATAATATGTTCAAATAAAAGATATATTTGACATAATCTATATTTATAGGGATATTTATGTAAAAAACTTTACACGTGCGCGCGCGCGTGTGTGTGTGAGAGAGAGAGAGAGAGAGATCTATTTCTCAATTTCATGACATGTGAAACACAGAGCATGTACGGCCGTAGAGGCTCTCCCCAGAAGGGCAGTGCACTTAGGTTGATTCCTGCACTCTCTTTGATGGAAAGCACAAGTCTCTTTGTAGGGCCAATATTTTAGTGGGGGTGGACCTGAGTAGGACATCCTATTCCTCACATGGGTGCATGTATAACAGCACCCAAAGATGTTAATAGATTCATCTTAATGTTCCCCGTATAGCCAAATGACCTGCTAAAATACTTGGAAATTATAAGCTAACTCATCATTGTTACACGAACCTAGCTAATCAGTTTATAGTTAACGCCACGCGTCGTATCTAAGTATAGCGCTTTCATATGGGTTTAACCAGCTGGGATTAACTCGAAGTTAACCCACAGTTAACTGAGGAGTGCTTTGATGTGCCGGATTAACTGATCCGGGTTGAGTTGGAGATAATCCGATGTTGACTATGGGTTACGTAACCCCAACCCGAAATTTTTGTTAAGTTAACCTGACATTGAATGCCGCCTTTGCCCTTCCGACAACGTGATTCGCTCTCCTACAGCCGTTGTCAGCCACAGCCACACGTCCCCCAGTCCCCACTCCTTCAACAAGCTTAGCACGCTGAGAAAGTCGACACCGACGTCCATGGGTGTCACAACTGAGACCACAATGCCGCATCATCGATCCGGTCGGACACCATCTGGGCTATTGCGTCATCGTCGTCGTTGCCTCCCTCCCTTTGGCCGCCTCCATCTTCTCCTCGACTTCTCATCTTCTCCATCATGAGACTTTAGCAGCACCGTAATGGTAGCAGCAGTGACGTCAGCGGAGTCGAGAGCAACACACGTGGCAAATAGTAGCACCAGTGGCAGCAGGAGTAGCGGTACTGGCTCCCCGCCCTGCCGCTGCCAACGTCCCCCCTACCTCCCCCCCCCCCCCCCGCATGCTCTCTCTCTCTCTCTCTCTCACACACACACACACACACACACACACACATTGTAGCGCACTATTCACACATATCGCGGTTACTATTTGGTGCGAAAAATCACACTATTCACATCCCACATTATCGTGTAATAAACAGTAACTGTTGGTGTTTTGGTAATTCCACACACAAATAAAGGAGTCAACCCAAGTCTTTTATCACATCCCGGGCCGGTCCCCAAGCTAGTTAACCTGACTGAGTTAATCCGCCGCCTGCTATAAAAGTAAGAATAAGTTGTCTCACTTGAGTTAACAAGGTTATTTTAATCTATAACCCGCTGTCAAAGCAGTATAGCTAATTAGTATCTAACATAAACATCCTCTTGTACAAAGAAGGGGGGTTTCCCACCGAATCGTACGTATCCCCACGAAACGTCTATAAAAGCCCTCCATATGGCAAGCGGGGGAGGGCACGCAAATTAAGTCTCTTGCATAGCTCTCACTGTGTGAGGAGCATGAAGTCCTTCGTTCGCCACCACCTTCTCCTTCTCCTCCTCCACCTCCTGTCATCATGCCTTCTCTTCTCACCTGCACCTGCAGCGAGCCAGGAACGGACCGCAATCTTGGACTCGGACGGCCGGCCTGTCTTTGGCGGGGAACGATACTACGTGACCGCACTACCCGATGACTACTCCCTGGGGACGATCTCCCCAAAGGGCCATTGCCCTCCTAACGTGTTCCTGCAGACGTGGTGGTACGGCCCAGCGGTGAAACTCTTCCCGGAGGTTCACACCGGCCAGCTGGACAACGTCGTCTACGTCGATGAATCCTTGAGCGTCATGTTCGCCTCCCCGTCCCATTGCCCAGATTCCACGCAGTGGACGTTAAACCTGAAGACGGAGCTCGTGACGCTCGGTGGGGCTCTGTCGAACTCATCCGACGGTTTCAGCCTGTTCCGGGTGGTCAAGAGCGATATCGTCACCCCAGCTGGACACCGCTACAACTTCTTGTCCTGCCCTTCCCCGAGGCTCGAGTGCCAGAAACTAGGAGTGGTCGGGGACGAGAAGCTGCTGGGCGTGAGCAGTAAGCCGCTTGAAGTTGAGTTCATCAGGGTGACGAAGAAGAATTGAAGGAGCCCCAAGGATTGGCTGCAGCCTCAACTGGAGGCCGGGGCGTTGGTTTGTGTGTATGTGAATAAAGCCCGTTGACAGCCGCAGACTGGGCTTGTGTGTTATGTGTCTTCTCGTGCTTCTTTGTGGTTGTGTCATCCAGTGTGTCTGTTCCCCTCATGTTGTATCGTGCGATGAATCCCTAGTGATTTGTCTCGTCTAAAATAAGATGACTTCTCATGGTTTTAATCATTGCTTCTATTGTTGTGCTTTGCGAAGTTTTTCCACCATCATAATATGGGAAGGTATAGCTGACAATCTTGATTAGATGAGGGTACGTAGTTCTTCCCGCTCCTGATAGTAATTTAGCTTTCCACGAGGCTAGTCTGTTCTGAATTCTCTCACATAAGAACTTCATTTGATTAATTTTGCCTCGTCCCTGACATAATGGAACCGGCCCCGAGGCACATGATCTCATTACTATATGAGTAATAGGTTTGTCAAAATCACCGATCTATTGCTCTAAGTGTCAATTTCATGCAGGAGAAAGACAAGGTCATGATCTGAAAGTGGACCGACCAAAAATGTCAGCTTAATTTAACTCCAAATTAATCTGATGGGGCCACCTCACAATCACATGGTGCTGGTCTGGTCTTAAAGGACAGCCACCCCAATATATATCATCCTACACAGAGCTTTTATCTTCAAGCAAAATAATCCGGAAGAAGCTGAAGTTACTTCTGTCCTGGAGGCCATCAAATTAGCAAACGCCTTGGAAGGCCAAGCTATTACTGAAGGCGATGCCAAGGCGATTATTGATCAGGTTTTAGGAACGAAAGACCCTTCATATTGGAGTCTCTGGAATATTATCCAGACCTGCAGGAAACTGTTGCAGAGGACTCGAACTACTCTCAGGTTTGTGAGACGTGAATGACGTAGACATGGCCATGAAATTGCCAGAAGGGCTCTCAAACTGTACCATGTTAATGGGCCGTCTGTTGTTCAGCCCAATCCTTTGTATGAAAACATTCCGCTGATCTTATAATATGTTTCAATTAACATCCTTTCATCAAAGAAGTTCTAATATTGAATAGTCTGGGAAATGTTGTTTGGTGCGCAGCATTTTAACTTTCCCCCATGATGTATGTACTCTGGGAGCTCTCGAGGGTGGGTGACGACGACGACGAGAGGAGTATCTTAAACAATATTTTGAGGAGGTAATTAAGAATATGCCATCACCTTTAATTTCTTAATTAATTATAATTTGTTACCTAATATGAAGATCAAAGGTCAGGTTAAATCCGGACTACTGAAACTTCTGACAGTCTGAAAATCAATTTACGACGATCCTACCACCAAATCTTCAGCCATATGGTCAAGATCACAAGATGTGACATGCGTGTCACTGTAGTTTAGAGTTTGACAAGGTCCAAAAGAAACTCACTTAATTAGAGTGGGTCTCTTGTCGCTTCACGTGAGTGGGAAATACCCCACGCCCATCATGTCTCCTTTCACCTCTCACGTTAGTAACATCGCTCGCTCGCCCTCTTTAATTGGTGTTCGCAGGAACGTATTCTTGGCGATGCTCCGATGATTTAGTGGGTTTTTCTTGTTCCTCCTCTATATTCTTTCGTGGGTGATCTCATTCGGAGTTTTACAAATTATTTAAAGAGAATCGTGTTAAAGGAATATTGAGTGTACACGTGGGGAATGACTTGTTCTATTTAGAGAAGATCACTCGATATCAACGTAAGAATATCTTTTTAATTTATTTTTTATATTATAGTAAAATATCTCTGCTCTCCCTGTGGATAAAAGTTAGCCTTGTACTTTTGAATCACGCATAAATCTATTATCTTCGTTTGATTTGATTTGTCTATTTTATAGTAGATTTTTTCTCATTTATTTTTGACACACTTCGCTGATCGATTCACATGTTCATTAGTCCGTGTTATTATAGACATATATTGTCTCAAATTTCATAACATCTTGCCCCCATCATGCATGGGGCAAAGTTCTGTGTGATTATGTCAAATTTTAGGTGTTGTCAAAATGTCGCTCTCATAATTCAAGGTGGAGAATTTTGATGGCAAAATTGACTTCGTTCTATGACAGAAGAGAGTGAAGGTTAATCTGGTGTAGAATAATCTTCACAAAGCTCTTCTTAAAAATGAGAAATCGAGAAAGAAAGATGAAGAATAGAATGAGCTTAATTAATTGGTTGGAAGGCTTGGCCTTGTGCGTAAGAATATCTTTTCACTTTATTATTTATTTTATATTATGGTGAAGTCTCTCTGCTCTCCCCGTGGACGTAGGTTGGCCTTGTGCGTCCAAAACTCCGAATCACATAAAAATCTATTAATTGTCCCATTTTGATTTGATTTGTCTATTTTGTCGTGAAATTTTTCTCCTTTTTCTGGCGTACACTTAACTTGCTGTTTCACACGGTTGTTAGTGTGCATTGTTATGGACATATATTACCCCAAGTATCATAACATGTCTTTCAAGGTATGCTTGGTATTCAATGATCCACCTGGTTGAAGGTTATTGAGGTGATCGAGCAAAACTCCAGAGTCATGATTGGAGATGGCAAAGCTAACCTTTGGAAAGGTAGTTTGTGTGGTTACGGTCCTTTGCGACTTTCATTACCAGATTTCCAATGGATTGGATGATGCGGAGCGACTTGGATGATTTATAAAGGATGATTCTGATTTATCGAAAATTATTGAAGATGTCCATGTTGAGGATCATATTTTTATTTCTCTATATTTTTGTAAGTAATTTATGATTATTTTTATTTCAATAAATTGTGAGTTATTAGGTGAGTAAAGATTTGGTTAAGAGTCTATTTTATTTTTTTATATTTTTTCATTTATTTTAAGAGTCGAGATATTTGTTGTTAAAGTAAAAATAAAAAGGTCTATTTGTATTTTTTTTCTATAAATAAAGAAGTGCTAACCCTAATTAGGATTAAACAATGGTTAGTAAAAAGATTTGAAACTTTACAGTGTCACTGTGTGCTCCTCTCTCTGGTGAGATTCTCAACTCCCTCTCTTCTTCCTCTCGTGACATGTCAAATCTATGTTTCTTACTCTTGACGTAAGGCTGAATCCTTGTCTCTTATTATTCCTCTCCCCTCTTGTCCACGGTAACACTCTGTTACTGTTCCCAATAGTATTTGTTTATTTTTTTATTTCTTAAGTCATCCTTCCCGCACTATTCATCTTCCCTCCCCCCTCTCTTCTATTGTACGGTGACAACCCACTGAAACCCGAGTAGCAACCACCACTGGTCGCCCTCGCACCGACACGTACCACCATCTTCAGCGGCATTTGTCGCCTCCGTCGCCGGCCAACGCCGGCCTTCCTCCTCCCAGCGCCATCACCAGCACCGTCCGCGGCCCCGCTCTCCCTCCCGTCGCCTCTTCCCCAACTGCAACCATCTCTCCACCATCTCCTTCCTTCTCCTTCGTCCTCTGTCAACCCTGGCCAAAGCCCCTGCGCCACCATCATTATTCCCCTCATCGTCGGCCTTCGTCCATTTCCTTGGGATCCTCTGTTCCCGTCGTAGACCACCGCACCCGCGACCCCCCACGCCACCGCCCGCCTCTGTCGTCGCCGTTTGCGCCTTGCCCGACCCGCCACCGCCACCGATGGCCTGGTCTCTCTCCCTCTTCCTGCCCCCATGCCCTCTCACTCTTTCTCTCCCTATCGATTCACTCTTCTCTCTCTCTCTCTCTCTCTCTCTCTCGTTGATGTATTTTTGTTATTCACCGGTTTAGGTACTGTAGCAAAAATAGAAAAGGGGAAAAAGGCAATAGAAAAAAAGAAAAGAGAAAGTAAAAAAAACCAAAAAAGGAGAAAAAATAGAAAAAAACAAGAAAAGGAAGAAGAGAAGGCAAGGAGAAAAGAAAAATATCTTATGGGAAAAATAGACAAAATAAAAAGTTGGAGAAAAGAATAGATACATAGACTAGGGCCTCATCCTACATCCAATGGAGTGGCCCTCGTCCCCACGATCAGCGTGATCACTGTCGCAGTTTGTCGTTGTCTTCACTACAGGAGTCTATTTTACTTGCCACTGAGTTCCTTCCTACGTCAAATTAGTATCAGAGTCTTAGGGAATCAATTTATTTTCATAAGTTGAAGTCCTTAATTTATGCGGTATGCTTCTTCTTTCGATTATTTTTTTCACGTATTTAACTAATGGGAAACATGTAGAAATTGATTTTATTGATATGGAATCGAAAAATTAGATTTCGCATGATATTGTTGAATCTCTCTCCAAGACTGGAGAAATTATCTATAGAGGTGATCACATATTTGTGGAGTTTCATAAGAAGTTTAAAACAACTACTTATTAAGATGGTGCTTGGTATAATATTGGTACCATGGCCGGTACATGTATTATATTAGGAAGTGAGTGGTTAAAGAAAGAAATATTGTCATACACCTTAAAAGGAAAACTTGCACCTTAAGACCTGACTATGTTGTGTCTTCTCTGGATTTGATGAATGGTATGGAGTCTGCAGTGTTTTGAGTGATTGGCAACTGTAATGGTTGACCACGTTAACTTTGTTTTGACTCCACTAACATTAAATATTTTGATGAATTTATTGAAGTCAGAATCTTTGCTAGCTTGGTCTGTGTCTTCATAAGGTCGATGCTAGGATGCATTATTCCATACATAAGGTCGATGCTATTTTTTGGCTGTCATGAAACTAAGGTCAACCTTAGTGTTCAGTCTGTTCATGGTTAAGGTCGATGTTAGCTAGCAGAGTCGCATGCACATAACTAAGCTCGATGTTCATTTTAATCTTATGAATATAAGGTCTATGCACATTGTTCAACATGCTAGACAAGGTCTATGCACATTCAGCTAGTAGAGCACATAAGGTCTATGGACATTTAGCTAGACAGCATATAAGATCAGTGCACATTACTGTTGATGCACATAGGTCGGTGCACATCAATGCTCTTGCACATGTAGGTCTGTGCATATGCATACGCCTTGCATATTCAGGTCGATGCTAGTTTGCATTGTTCTATATCTAAGGTCAACGCTAGCTGTCATGTTGCATGTAAGGTCGGTGCTAGTTCAACATCGTGCATATAAGGTCGAAGCTAGTACAGAAGAGTTCATGCATAAGGTCGATGCTAGCACGATATGGTCGATGCTATCACGGTACGGTGTGCATGTGAGGTCGGTGCTAGGTCAAGTCTCATGTGTTAAGGTCAGTGCAAGTATGAAGTAGTCTAGGCATAAGGTCGATGCTAGTAGCATTCTCAGTGTGTTAAAGTCACATACACATATGAACCCTGAAGCATGAAGTCAGTGCATATCATCAAACAGCTAACACTCATGACGGTTTCATTGCCAAGCCAGCCATATGGTCGAGCATCTACTGAGCAACATGCGAACTTACCTCACGTGGAATTTAAAGTACCAGGTTAATGGCACGTGATCCAAGGCAAGGAGCGGACTAGATGATCTTGCCACATGGACTGCTACAATACCACGATTCTGACATGTGGAACCTCGAAGGATCAGATCTGTGTGAAAATTTGGGCGAGAAACGTGGTATCCACGCGCCCATCACCTGCTATCTATAAAAGAAGGATAATCGCCTTCATTTCGGAAGATGAAGAAGAAGAAGAAGAAGAAAAGCAGAGACGGTGAAGATAGCAGTGCGGCAGAGGCTAGAGAAGAAGAGAGCAACAGAGGCAGGAGAAGAATCAAGTGCAGAGGAGAAAAAAAAATCAGAGAGCAGTGGAGAAGTGCGAAGAGAGAGTCAGCATGATCGAAGAGAGAAATAGAGATCTGAGAGAGTGGAGAAGAAAAATCAGAGTACCGTAATTGGGTCTGAGAGGAAGAAGAAGAAAAGGAGTTAGAGAGCCAAAAAGAGCGAGCGAAGATGTGATTGTGAGCAGAAAGGAAAGGGAGAGCTTGAAGAAAAAGCATTGAGAAAGATCTTGAAGATCTTTGAAGATCGGTTATATCTGTGACCTCTGAATCAGATCCAAGGCACAGTGCTCCTGCGTGAGCAATATTATTTTGCGTTTAGTTCTAGCTTTCCGATGTTGTAGTTTTCATTTCTTGTTTTCATTTAAACTCTTGTTCTAAGCTGTGTATCAGCAGTTGGCAAGCTGTGAGGCCCAGCGGATTTAAGCTGTTAGGCAGCAATAATCCACACTCGGGTTTGAGTGTGGGGTAGATATAGGTCTGGAGGATCGATGGTGAGGACACCAGAGCACGAGTACGGCCCGACTCAGCGAGCCGTCGATACCGGATCCACAGCACGACCCGGTCGACATCGACATCATTGTGGCTGGGCGACAGTATGGAGTCCCTACCTGAGTGTTGATACTTTTCTATGTTTATTGTGAGTGTATTACCATGTATTTGCTTATTGTGAGTGTATTAGTGTGTATTTTGTATTTTAACTTCTAGTTGGGTCAAGATTGTAATGTGGGCTACACTTCATGTAAGGGGTCCAAATTCTAAATTGGGCGTCAAGACCATTAGGAGCCCAATTGGACTTCTACACATGTGGGCCTAAAAGGCTAGCCCGAGGCCCAAGATGGGCTTCTAAAAGACTTGGACTATTAGACCAAGGAGACAAAGGTGGAGGATGCCCCCTTCTTGTCCCCCATGCTTGTCTCCCACCCACCCTTGACCAATGTTAGTGGGTGTCCTTTGGTGTTAGTGGATGTCCTTGGATCTAGATCTAGGGTTTTCATATTTATAGTCTCTTGTTTTATTTTGTGTGGAACTAATGAAAAATTCAAGAGAATTATGCTTGGTGTGCACCCCCCTCTTTCTTCTAGTGTTCTTGGTGTTCTTCATCTCCTTCCCCCTCTTTTCTCCAGATCTAGATCTAAATATCTCCTATCTCTCAAATCTCTTCCCCTTCTCTTCTCCCTCTACCTATTGTGAATGTCCACTACCATCGCCGCCGCCGTTCGTGCCGCCATCAAGCTATCACCACCACTTCTCCGAGTTGCTGTCCTGGATTCCGGCCTGCAAATCTGAAGCTTGAAGAGGAGGCCATAACTCTAGATTCGACTGTTGGATCCAGCCGATATTTTGAGGGTTGGTTTCTCCATGTCTCCTACATCCCCAGTTTAAATTTCACGCCGATCAGAGTTTGTTTGCCCCCCGTCCCAGTTAGTAGTTTCTTCCCTCACAGTCTACCTGTGAGCAGGCCAGCGAGATAGTCTGTGGTAGGCGATTTTTCCAACCCCCCAAACGTGATCAGAATCCTACAAAAAAAACTATGTGTGTCACCGTGTCCCTCCACTCTACCCACCATAAAAATCTCAGGTCCTACTTCCTTCCTCTGATCCATGGTCAAAGCCCATAAACAGGCTGGTTCTAGTCTACCCAGTGGATTCTGAGTTTCGGGACAGAACCATCACTCAGTTTGCAGAGTTATTCATTTCTATTCAGACCGTTGGATGGTTCTGAAACTCAAGTATGTTGAATTTCTTCGAGTGCTCTTCGCAACGGCGCTAACCTCGTCTCGATCTGACGTCATGGCTGGGCGTACCGGCTGATCTCGTCGAAGCACGCAGATCTGACCAGAAGCAGAGCTGCGGGATAGCATTGGGGATTAATTCCCAATAAATTTCCCAACTCACCACCGGCGACCACCGCTCCGGGGATCGACCCGGGGCACTCCAGGGACTCTCCCTCCGGTCGCTATTGCCAGAAGACGCCCGAAAGCCGCTGTCCCAGTAGTCGGGCCCACTTGGAGCCTTGTGGGCTCCACATTGAGCGCCACCACCGTGCTACCCGCCACCGCCCGGAACCGCACATTGCTGCCCTCCAACCCCTGAACGACGCTCCCGGATAGCTGGTTGTGGCCTTTTACCTCCCTGCGTGGAGTGGGCCGTAGTTTATTTTTACTGCTGTAATTAAATATTAGTTTGTACCGGGAGTGACGGTTCACGGCCGGGACGTCGTCGCCACGCCGTGAGCGTGGAGGTACACCCATCACTCTTATTGTCTTTCTGCTTATTTAGTATGCACTTTACTGCCGTTGCATGTGAGTAGTTATCTTTCCTAGCTAGTTTAATTTTAATCACCGCTGTGAGTTGTGAGAGCGAAACCCGTCCCGTGACTCATTCCGAGCACGAGAGTGAGCCGACTACCTAAAGTCTCAAAGCCGGTTTCCCAATCGTGCACGATCGTCGCGTTTCCCTTGATGGGGACGACTGTGAGTAGTGCTTCTTGTTTTGGGCAAGTTCGTCTCTTCTGGAGCTCGTCGGTGCCGCGTCGTAGTGTGTTGCTGGTCGCGTCGTCTGTCTAGTCGAGTCTCGTAGTTGTCCCGCATCAAATTGGTATCAGAGCCGGTTTGAGTCTAGGGTAGTATTGCCCAAGGTCTTGCATTGCATCCCAATATTCGATATATAAGAAGATGTTGCCCGACCGTTAGGTTACGCCAATCGGGGAGGCGATTCACTCGCGTGAGAGAATCTTCGGATCCCCGGACTCCGCCAGGTACCGGATATCGGTTTAAGTCAAGGGTCCTCAACTTGCATCGGTCCATCCATATAGGTCTAGTGAGTCACCCTTAGTTCTCTTTAGGCCTCATTGCATGCCCACCCGTGGAGGTGCCCAGTACCATCGCCCTGACACTATGGGTGAACACCGAGGTGCCAACCCGGGAGGCCGTTCCCTAGAGGACATGATAGCCCTACTCATGGAGCGCATGGATAGGTCCGAGCAAACTCTTAGGGAGCATACCGAGCGTATGGAGAGCCGATTCAAAGCCATGGAGGACCGCGCTGAGGCTTCTCACCGATCTGTCCAAGGTCTGGTTGGAAGGTTAGAGAGTGTGGAGAGAACCCCTCGCCGAGACCTACCCGGCATTATCCCGGTCCCTCAGGCACATGCTGCCCAGCCCGTGGCTGCTGCCCAGCCCGCGCTTGCTGCCCAGCTCGCACCACCTCGGGCTGAGGAGCAACGGCAACGTGCCCCCCATTTTGAGGACTACGAGTCCGACAACAATTATGAGGGAAATGGCCGGCGCCGACATGGTCACCGACCACACAGGGATGATGAGGACGAACGGATCCTCAGGACCGTCCGTGCAGACCCTCCCTCGTTTGATGGGTCCAAACCTTTGGAACCCAAGATCTATCTTGATTGGGAGGCCAGCATGGACCGGTGCTTTGAGTGATTCGAGATGACGGACCACCGGAGGATCATGTATGCCAAGATGAAGTTGTTAGGGCAAGCACAGACTTACTAGAGCAATGTAGAGAGTTTACTCTTTCAGCATCATGAGCCTCAGGTAGGTTCTTGGGATGAGATGAAGGACAAGCTTAGGCGTAAGTACCTTCCTGCCACGTACCGTCAGCGACTTATTGATAGGTGGCAGAGTCTCACCCAAGGGGACCGATCCGTGTCAGACTACATCGCGGAGTTTGATGAGTACTTTTTACGATGTGGCGTTACGGAGGAGAGCACTATGCCTGTATCACGCTTCCGTCGTGGTTTGCGGCCCCACTACCAATATGAATTATTTCGCCGCAATGTTACCACCTTGGAAGACGCATACCAGGTTGCTCTAGAGTTGGAGCAGTTCGAGGCGGAGTTTGCTCTCGTCCAGCGCCCGGGGTTCACTTATCAGCGTGGGACCGACCCTCGTACCACACCTACCTCCTATAGCCGCTTTCTGGTGGCCCGTCTTCCGGAACCCCCTCGGCAGGACCCCACTACTCCTAGGCTCCGCATTTTCCCTCCGAGGGACCCTCCCCCTCGCCCGCAGGCACCTATCCCTGCCACTCGGCCTTATCAGCCTGCCGTACCAGCTCGGCCTCTTCTTCCTACACCCCCAGTCCATCGAGAGGACAAGGGTAAGGGTCCAATGATTGGTGGAACATCTCAGGGCAATGGGACACGAGACCGTTGCTACACTTGTGGTGGAGTTGGCCACTTTGCCAGCAAGTGTCCCACCCGGGGAGCACTTGTTATCGCTGACACACCGGTCCGTGACCCCACGCCTGAGTTGGTGCCAGTCAGCTACGAGCCAGACCAAGAATTGGTCGAGGAATTCTTTGACGAGTTATTGGAGGGCGAGCAGGTTGACATCCTTGGTACCTCATATCAGGATGACGTACATTTGGGTGTAGTCAGGTGCATCCGTACCCAGCCTCAGGTGAGCGACGATTGGCGTCGCACCACCATATTCCACACATTTTGTAGGCTGGAAGGGAAAGCTTGCAAGGTGATTATAGATAGCGGGAGTTTCATCAACGCTATCTCCACAAGCACCGTCAAGCGCCTTAGTTTGACGCCCGTGGATCACCCTGCACCTTACAGAGTTTCTTGGGTGGATTCCACTTCCATCCCGGTCAGATTGCGGTGTCTGGTGCCGCTGCAGTTCCAGGCATACCATGATGCGATTTGGTGTGATGTACTACCTATGGAGGTGGGTAGTATCATACTTGGTAGGCCTTGGCTCTTTGACCGAGATGCCACCCTCCATGGCAGGTCGAACACATGCACCTTCGACCATGATGGCCACAAGATTACCCTCCACCCCGTCCAGCCGAAGGACCCATCTGTCTGAGGACCAGCTGGCCCCAGTACCGTGACCTCTCTTAGTCAGGGGAAAGTCGGTCCACCCACTTTGTCCTCGGCACGGGCTACCACCTCTTCGACTGCTCCTAGCATAGTGGATCCTCCACCCAGGAGGTTGATGATGATCAGTCCGAGAGGGATGGAGCAGGAGGTGACCGGGGGGAACCCCATTCTAGCTGTCGTTGTCAGGGGCGTTGAGGATGTTGCCCCTAGGTCCGAGGATGAGCATCCCCCGGAGATAGCTGCAATATTGCGGGAATTCGCCGATGTATTTCCCGAAGACCTCCCGGGAGGCCTTCCACCTATGAGGGATATCCAGCATGAGATCGACCTCGTCCCGGGCTCATCCTTGCCCAACATTCCCCACTATAGGATGAGTCCCACGGACCATGCCGAGCTACAGCGGCAGGTCGAGAAGTTGATGAGTCGAGGATCTCTTCGGGACAGCAAGAGCCCTTGTGCTGTTCCTGCACTATTGGTCCCGAAGAAGGATGACACATGGAGGATGTGCGTTGATAGCCGTGCAATCAACAAGATCACGGTGAAGTATCGTTTTCTCATTCCCCGATTGGATGATTTGCTTGATATGATGTCGGGAGCCACTATCTTTTCAAAGATAGATCTTCGTAGTGGCTATCACCAGGTGCGGATCAGGCCTGGGGATGAGTGGAAGACGGCATTCAAAACCAAGGATGGTCTTTATGAGTGGTTGGTTATGCCCTTTGGGCTTTTCAACGCCCCTAGTACCTTCATGCGGTTGATGACCCAGGTCTTACGCCCTATGATAGGGGTCTTCTTGGTCGTCTACTTTGATGACATCCTTATCTACAGCCGCACTAAGGAAGATCATCTAGACCATCTTAGACAAGTCTGTATTGTGTTGAGGCGAGAAAGTTTATTCGCCAACCCAAAGAAATGTGCTTTCATGTCTGATCATATCACTTTTCTCGGGTTCATTGTGTCGAGAGATGGAGTCTCCGCTGACCCGGAGAAGATTAGGGCCATCAGAGAGTGGCCCGAGCCCCGCACCCTCCACGATGTCCAGAGCTTCCATGGCTTAGCGACGTTCTATCGTCGCTTCATTAGTGGCTTCAGTTCTATCACTGCCCCGATCACTGATTGCATAACGAAGGGGGCATTCATATGGACTAAGGCTGCAGCCACGGCCTTTCAGGACATTAAGGAGCGCATGACCCAGCCGCCTGTCCTTGTTTTACCTGATTTTTCTAAGGTGTTCGAGGTCACATGTGATGCTTCTGGTGTGGGTATTGGTGGCGTATTGAGTCAGGAGTCTCACCCCATTGCATTCTTTAGCGAGAAGCTTAATGATGCCAAACTGCGATATTCCACATACGACAAAGAATTCTACGCAGTTGTCCAGGCATTGAGGTATTGGAGGCACTATTTGTTGCACCAGGAGTTTGTCCTCTTCTCTGACCATGAGGCCTTACGATTCCTCCATACCCAAAAGAAGCTGAATGCTCGCCATAGTCGTTGGGTGGAGTATCTCCAGGAGTACACCTTTGTGCTCAAGCACAAAGCAGGGGCGGAGAATAAGGTCACCGATGCACTGAGTCGTCGGGTGACGATGTTGACCACCATGAGTGTGGAGGTGGTAGGGCTAGAGAGGCTGAAGGACGCATATGTTGACTGTCCAGACTTTGGTCTGATCTATGCCGTCCTTCAGGATGGTCCCTCGCGCGATTATAGCGAGTTTGTGTTACAGGAGGGTCACCTATTCCGGGGTGACAAGTTGTGCATCCCACGGACTTCTGTTCGTGACTTTCTTATGTGGGAGATGCATGCGGGAGGTCTTGGTGGCCACTTTGGTCGGAACAAGACCATAGAGGCGGTTGAGCATCGATTCTATTGGCCTAGCCTAAAGAGTGATGTTGCTCGTATTGTGGCCCAGTGCCGCACTTGTGCTATGGCCAAACAAAGGAAGCAAAGTACCGGCCTCTATACTCCCCTTCCCGTCCCGGATAGTCCATGGCAGGACATTAGCATGGACTTTGTGTTAGGATTACCCCGCACCCTCCGAAAGCATGACTCAATTTTTGTGGTTGTCGATCGGTTCTCCAAGATGGCATTATTCATTCCATGCTCCAAGACCTCGGATGCCACTATAGTTGCCCGCCTATTCTTCTCTCATTGTGTCTCTAGGTTTGGCCTTCCCCGTACCATAGTGTCAGATAGGGATGTACGATTTACTAGCTATTTTTGGAAAACCCTATGGCACATGAGGGGCACACAATTAAAATTCTCCACTGCATATCACCCCCAAACCGATGGTCAGACTGAGGTTGTCTGTAATGCCCCGGATTTTTCGGATATTTTTCGGATCATTTTAGTGGGTCTCGGAGTGTATTTTGTGCTTTACACGTGTTTTTCCCTGATGGGCCTTCGGAACTCTTTGCAGGGCAAACTGTGGCGTTCTACGACTCCGGGACAGTACCACTGCGTTGTGTTCCTTCCGAGGATCGCGGGGGTAATTTTTCGTAATTTTCTGAATTTATCGAATTTTTAGGTTTTCCTATATATACTAACCCTTTTCTCTCTCCCCCTCTCATTTCTCTCTTCCCTCCCTCTCTCTTCTCTCACGCCCTCTTTCTCCCCTCTCTTCTCCGGCGGCCGACGGAGCGAGGCGGGGGCGAGGTGGAGGTGGCGCGGGCGAGGATGCGGGCGAGGACAGGCGAGGATCGAGGCGGTGGAGGCGCGTGGAAGCTCGGCCATGAGTTCGTGGAACGGCGAGGCTTCAACGGCGTTTTCTTCGTGGATCGGCGTCCACGGTGCGCGTAATCTTCGGTGGAGGTAGGGTGATGGACCCTCAGCCCGTGTACTTCCTTTCCCGCGAGTTTCGTAGGCCGTGGTGAGCCGAGCGGGCTAAACGGGGCGTTTTGGGCAAAATGCATGTTTTTGGGGTGTGAGCCGGATCTCCCGTTTTATGGTGTTTTTGGGCGATCCAGGGGTTTAGATGCATGCCTAGGGGCTTGGGGAAGGTTTCCCCTTTTGTTTCCCCTTCACCTGGGGGTGAACGGGGCGTGGCATGGCTTTTCCCGCGATTTCTACCGTTTCCGGGCGCGGACTGAGAACGCGCTATACTCCAGTAGCGCGTTCTTGAAGGTCGCGCTGCCCCGACAGGGCGCGTTCATCGGAGAAGATGAACAGTAAGACGGTTTGGGTCGCGCCTTACGGCCCCAGCGCATTCTGGTGGTCGCGCTATGGTCATGTAGCGCGTTCGTGTTGAACGCGCTAGGCGCGTATAGCGCGTTCTAGCTGAACGCGCTAGGCACGTGTAGCGCGTTCTTGGAGGGACCAGCCGGGCTGCCCGGGGCGGGCGGTCTGCGTCTGATCGTGCTCCCCTTGGGCCATGTGTGCCTTGGACACCCAGTGGAGTTCCGTGACCGTGTTTTGGGGTGTCTGGAGGTCCTGTTTACCTCGTTTTACGTGCCCGTGCGCTTAAGGGTCCGGGTGACCTCTTAGCATCCGTTCGCATTGTGTTGGTCTCCGGTCGACCCGGTTGGGACCCAGTGGTCGACCTCCGGCCTTGTGAGTATCCCGGACACCCCATGGGTTCTGTGTCTATGTTTTTTTTGGGGTGTCAGGAGGGACCGTGTTACCTCGATTAGCGTGCCCGTAGGTGTGGTGGGTCCGGGTGACCCCACGTGTTCCGGGCTCTTGTGTTACGCTTGATCGAGTCACCGTGTGTCGGTGTGTGTGCGGTGGGGTCTCCCCCGCATATCGTGGGTTCCTTTGGAAGGCGATTCCCGTGTGGGCCATGTGTTTGGCCTTGGACTGTGAGTCCAGTTGTCCGGCCTGGGGCTGGAGGTTTCCCGCTTGCTTCAAGATGGGAAATCATCGTGGTGGCTTGTGTGCTGCCCTGGGAATCGTGCTTCTGTGTTTTCCGTGTGGCCCGTGTGAGTGGCCTTTGTCCCTTGCGTTCCCTTCCCAAGGGAATGGTCTTGGCAACTCGTGTGTTATCTCGGTATTCGTGATATCGTGGTTTTGGACCTAGAGATTGGGCTAGATCGATGGCCTTGTGATGTTGCGTGCAACGGTCTTGACCCCGAGTCTTGTGACTCAAGGACCGTTGGCTGTAGTATGTCTAGAGGACTGTCCAGAGTCCAATGGCTTAGCGCCACTTGAGTTTTCTCGACTCTAGTGCACGGTGCGTGCGTGGCCGTGGACTGTGAGTCATGTTTCTTCTCCGACTGTGGTCACCGTGCGACGGGGCCGGTACGCGGGGTTGTCCCAGTACGTCGGCGGATTCGGACGTTGTTTTCCGTTGAGTTGAGAGTCTACTCCTTCAGTGACCCTCCACTAGTCGTAGCCCACCAGTACGAGGTGCTGGTCTCACCTGGGAGTGGTGTACGGGCACCCACCTTTCGAGACGGTTTGTGGACCGGTTACCGTAGGCCCCTCGTCGGTAGCCAGAGTCCGGCTACGGGGGAAAACCGGTCAGAGGACCAGACCTAGTGACGCAAGGTCTGTGTGTGCACACGTGGTTGGGGGCGGTTAGACCCACGTCGACGGACGTGACCCCAGCTAGTTACTTGTTTGTGGTTACGTGTACGGTCTTCGCGCCTCGGGTAGGACCTACCACGTCAGGCAGTTCACCTGCGGTGCGGTGTAAGACGTCAGGGGACGCTACCGGCTGTGCTTCTAGTGGGTGGTACTCCTGTCGAGTACGGAGTGACAGACTGTCAGTCTCTGTGTCTTTGACCTTCGGGTTTTTGGTCGTGTTGACCGGTGAGTTCGGTTGTTTCATCTTGGCGCGTGTGTCGGTTCTTGCGCCGTGAGATTAGTGCTAGTGGCTTTACCGAGGTTGGGTCTTGTTGTGCGGTACCCGCGATCGGATGGTCGGGGTTGCACCTTGGACAACGTGTCCAGGTCGGCTGTGTCCGGGGGACAGGCCTCTACGGCGCGGTTGCCGTGTGTTCTTACTTCGGTAGGTGGTACTAGCGTGGTTCGGTAGCTTCGACTGCGTGGTCGAGGTCTGCCTTCTGGCAGTAGGAGTAGCTGTAGTGCCGAGTTTTGACCGGCCACCGGTTCGCTGTTCCTGCTGTAGTCGTAGCTCTCCTTTCTGCTACCGCCGTTGTTTCCGATTGGGGTTCCGCGGGATCCTTGCTGAGTCTCTATTTTGGAGACTCATTCCCTGCTTTTCAGGTGTGGCGGTTCTTCCTCGAGGTTCGAGGGTGCGGAGCGGAGGTTCTCAGTTGCCAGCTTGCCGTGCCGAGTGTTCACTTGGCATGTGGTACGTTTTACTGCTTTAAACTGTACTTTCTATTGGACTGGACTCTGTTGTAGTTGTTTATTTATTTCTGTGAATTATTGTGTTGTCCTGCTTTATTTCCTATTTCTTTGTGCCTCCACACTCCTTTTAGCCCTTCCGAGCCCTCCCGGCTCGTGGGCGGCGGTGCGAGTCTCGGGTTATCGGGCCTTCCCGGTAATCAGATTCTCGGGTCGTTACAGCTGGTATCAGAGCGGTGGTTGTGGACGTACATAGGAATTCGAAATATTACAGTGATCAGAGTCCATAAGGTCCAGTACAGTCGGCAGCTGGCTTAGGGTTTTGTGTTCGCTTTCCGCCTTGTTTCTCGCTTGAGAGCTTGAGTGCGCTGTGTGGCGCTGTGAAGGTGGTTGCTGTCCGTGGCTTTCGTGCCAGCATGGGGTCTAAGGATCGAGGTCGAGAGCCTTCTCCCTCATCGGTGGTGGCCCTGGTTGTGCTGCGTTGGGCAGAGGTTGCTGGCAGGCGTGAGCTCGCGGTGCTGCGTTCGAGGAACCTGCAGCGTGGTCAGGTGGCTGGTGCGGACTGTTCGTGATTAAGTGGCCGTGAGCGTGCTCTGAGGGAGCTGCTGTCGGTTTTTGGCCACTCCAGCTTGAGGTTTGTGCAGCTCCTGAGGTGTTCTGATCGAGAGGTGTGCTCGGGTGAGCGGAATATCTTCTCGGTGAGCTGCTGTTTCGTCGAGCCTGATGATCTTGTCGTGCTCTGTGGCGTCAGAAATGGCGCGTCGGTCCCGATTGTTCTGCTGATTTCGAGGCAGGATTTGGCAGAGATGTCCCGTTAAGTCTTTGCTCCTGCGCTTATGTCAGTGGATGGGTTGTGTTGGCTCTGGAGTTGGCTTGAGATGTGAAGGCTCCGCGGCGAGTTCGGGACTCGAGGATGAGCGTCGGCGGTTGTCGTTACGGCTCGTGTTGCGGCTCTTGGCATGCCGTGTTGCAGTTCGAGGAATTGCAGTGGTGATGCATCGAGAGATGCTGTGATTGTGGTCCGACGTGACACTCGTCGAGTGTGTCGGAGGCGCTGACCTGATGGAAGTGATGGTTTTCCTTGGTGCTGGATGGTGATGTTTCGAGCATGCGCGAGGTTCGAGGTCAGGTCGAGCGTGGAGTTCTTCCGTTGGTCGAAAGTGCGCTGGTTTCTCCTTTGGTTGGAGAGATTGCGTTCGGCTAAGGATCGTCGTCTTGCATTGTGTGTTCGGATTGGTTGGCCTTGTGTGCCATGAAGTCCGTGCGAGACGTGCTCCTTGTCTTGGCAGGGTGGTTGCGTGTGAGAAGTCGTGCCCATTCCCTTGTCGTGTGAGGGTGCTGTGGACG
This sequence comes from Amorphophallus konjac, assembly GCA_022559845.1. Classification (NCBI taxonomy): domain Eukaryota; kingdom Viridiplantae; phylum Streptophyta; class Magnoliopsida; order Alismatales; family Araceae; genus Amorphophallus; species Amorphophallus konjac. The sequence continues at coordinate 40,779 of JAHNEJ010001406.1, read as the reverse complement.
CACTTTTCGTTAAACTGTTGTTCCGGTTCGTCTGTTGGTTTTATTAAGTGCGTGGGCGTGCCAGTCACCGGAGTGACAATTTATTCGGGCTCCGGAGAGCCCATGGTGCGCTCGATCTGACTTCGTCAGACGATTGTGTGGTTCGTGTCGGGACCGAATCCCGTCGCGCCATGAAGGTCACGACGTCATTTACATCCCTCATACGAGGGAATACCCTTGATTAATTGCCGAAATTAGAGGCCCCGCGGCCGAAAGGAGTAACACTAGTTATACGAGAGAGATAGGGATGGGTCACACTGAAAGTTATATTAAGGCCATAAACTGTCGGCCGTGTCGGCCACTCGTAGACCTTTTGTATTCGGACACAAGTCCGTGGCAGCGCCACAATGAGAAAATCGAGGTAGATCCCTTCAAATGTCTGCCGAGCATGCAGCAATTTTAAATGAAGGTTCGGAAGGTATCCGGAACGAGAAAACAAATCCGGTCCGATTAGGATGTCGGCCCGAGGTTAGATCAAAGCCCGGCCATATCGGGGGAATTCCCGAGACTCGGGCTCGACCTAAAGGGGCAGCGTTGTTGTTCCTTTTGCCCCGGGTCCCGGGGAGAGAGCGGGCTGCGGCGTGGGCATTAGCGTCTTTTATCTAGAGCTTTCTAGGTTATACCTTCTGGGATTTCTGATTTGATGTTTACTATTTATTCGTGCCTTTGTCCGGGATGATTTCTCTTCTTCTATGCATGATTATTCTTATTATTATCATTGGTTTGTTATTTATTTTTTATTACCCCTCCCGCCTCTTTTATTATGATCAATATTGCGCATTTGGAGTCCTTCAATTAGCGTGATTTTTATTGATTTATTTGCTATTGTTGATGCCCTTATCGTGATGTATATATGCATGCATGGAGTGTGCCGGCGAAGGAGAGACGGGAGTGTACCGCTGGGTATTGGGTGTACCGCTGGGTGGCGAAGGGGTGTACCGGTGAGGGCTGCAAAGGGCGTACCGCTGGAGGCCAAAGGGGCGTACCGCTGGAGAGTGTGTCGGTGAAGGAGGGGGAGTGATATAAAGTCTATACGTTCCCCAGGCTCGAAGTCTATACGTTGCCAAGCCCAAAGTCCGTACACTGGAGCAGAGTGGAGCAAAGTCTACGCGTTGCAATTTGGAGTCTGTACGTCGACTGGCCCGGAGTCTGTACACTGGCCAAGTCTATACATCGGAGTGTGAAGTCTATACACTGCCCAAGTCTATACGCTGGATAAGTCTATACATTGGGGGTGTGAAGTCTATACACTGCCCAAGTCTATACGCTGGATAAGTCTATACATTGGGGGTGTGAAGTCTATACACTGCCTAAGTCTATACACTGGCCATCATGAAGTCTGTACGTTGGGATATGAAGTCTATACGCTGGATGCTCAAAATCTATACATTGCCCAGCATAAAGTCTGTACGTCGGTGTGTGAAGTCTATACACTACCCAAAGTCTATACGCTGGTTATCATGAAGTCTGTACGTTGGCTGGCTCAAGTCTATACGCTGGATAAGTCTATACATTGGAGTGTGAAGTCTATACACTGCCCAAGTCTATACACTGGCCACCATGAAGTCTGTACGTTGGCCAAGTCTATACAGTGGCTGAGGGTGTACCGGCGAAGGGAAGGAGTGTACCGCTGAAAGGGCCAGGAGGAGTGTGCCGCTGGGGGGGCTCAGGGGGAGTGTGCCGCTGAAGGGTTGAAAGGGGGGGTGTACCGCTGAAGGGTTGAAAGGGGTGTACCGCTGAAGGCCAAGGGAGCGTGCCGCTGAAGGCCAATGAGGGCGTGCCGCTGAGGGCCAAAGGGGCGTACCGCTGAAGGTCAATGGGGCGTGAGGGTGGAGGCTCGATCAGTTTTTTGATTATTTGTTTTAAGGCTTTTCTTTTCTTCTTATCTTAACTTTCGTGTGGTTTTATATAAAACTCCTCCCGTGTTTTGTTCTCTTTGTTCGGTTCGATCTCTTTTCTTGTGGGTCGGAGGCTCGGGCTGCCGGGTGGTTAGTTAGCTCGGTTCAGTTCTCGTCGTGATGCCGGCAGTGGTTTGATGAGTTGGAAGGTTCGTCAGTTATCTTGCTTGTTTGTTGCCTCCTTTTGCCTCTTTTAATTGTTTATTAGTTTCTCACAAAAATTCGGCAGCATTTCCCCTTGACCCGGGGCGTAAGGGAGATACAGGGAGCGCGCCCACATGATGTGGCGGAACCCGACAACTGGAGGTGGGCCCCCGGGGGGGCAACACCTTTATAGAGACTCGGAAAACGCGAAGGAGAAACGACAGACCGAAGACATCTAAGGGACCTGGACTGGGACTGGACAAGGAGTAAGCTGAGGGACTGAAGGGCGTGCCGCTGAGGGCTGAACAGGGGGTGTGCCGCTGAGGGCTGAACAGGGGCTGTGCCGCTGAAGGCTGAACAGGGTGTGCCGTTGGAGGCTGAACAGGGTGTGCCGCTGAAGGCTGAACAGGGTGTGACGTTGGAGGCTGAACAGGGTGTGCCGTTGGAGGCTGAACAGGGTGTGCCGCTGAAGGCTGAACAGGGTGTGCCGTTGGAGGCTGAACAGGGTGTGCCGCTGAAGGCCAAGGGTGGGCGCACCGCTGAAGGCTGATCTGGGCGTGCCGCTGAGGGCTGATCTGGGCGTGCCGCTAAGGGCTGGAAAGGTGTGCCGGCCAAAGGCCGGAAAGGTGCACCACTGAGAGGCTTAAAAGGGGTGTTAGCAACTGGGGGGGGGTACTTGGTGGCTGTTCAGGAAAAGAGGAATAAAGATGGGGGGATTTCAAGGCCGGGAGTGGCCCATTAGTAACTGGGTAGTTGGGAGGAAAGAAGGGTACCTCCCCTTCTCCTCAAGCTCGGGAACACGGTAGATGGCCATAGAAGGGAATGAGTGAGGAGCTCACGGAGCCAAGGTCAACAGAAGGGGGAAACCTACGTCGACGTGGAGGACCCTAAAGACGCCGGAGGAATAAGGAGACAGAGGGAGGAACGGATTGTCCGTCAGAAAAGCCCGCAAAGCCTAGCCTAAAACATCGAAGATCGAAAAGAAACCCGGAGAGGGTGGTTTTCATTCATGAGAATCAAGAGGGCGAGGCCCTTCATACATATGGCAAAAGCAAACTCCCCAAATGGGGCCATGGACAAGAGTAAGAAAGACCAAGAACGCCAGGAGGAATGGGATACAAGAGGGAAGAAGACATCCGGGCCTAAGACATCGGCCGCTATCCCCAACCCTTTCCCCCAATACAACAAGCTCTCTCTCTCTTACTCTTGTTTCTTCCCGGTGGCCGTCGGACGGAACTCAGGCCGGGAGGGCCTCTTCTTCTCTTCTTTCTCCGGTGTGTGTTGTGTGTCTCCCCGTCTGTCTCCGTGCGTCTGCCTCCTCCTTCGCCCTCCTTCTTCTTCCGTTCTCCTCTTCCTCTGCCTCCCTCCGTCCTCTTTTCTCTGTGGAAGACCGGCGTCTTTTATACCCTCAGCAGCGGGGAGCCCTCGAGCATGGCTGTCGAGGGCGGGAAGCAGCCCGTGATGATGGGGTTTGACTCCCCTCCGTCCTGGCTGTCAGTGGGGTAGCTCACGTGGCCCAATGGACGGTTGCCACCTCAGACGGCTCACTGCGCGCCATGGAAGCGTAGGGCATGGGCTGCACGTCGTCTTGCCGTTGAAAAGCTTCACGCTGTGCCGCTGAAGAGCCAAAAAGGCCTGCCGCTGAAGCCTTAGTAGGCTGTACCGCTGAAGACCCCTTTGGGCGTGCCGTTGAAGAGCCAAAAAGGCCTGCCGCTGAAGCCTTAGTAGGCTGTACCGCTGAAGACCCCTTTGGGCGTGCCGTTGAAGGCCCCAAAGGCCGTACCGCTGAAGCCTCAAAGGGCTGTGCCGCTGAAGGGCCTGCAGGACGTGCCGCTGAAGCCCCTGCAGGGCGTGCCGTTGAACACCCAGAGGGGGCGTGCCGGTGAAGCCACTTGGGGGCGTACCGTTGAAGGTCCCCCCTTGGGGTGTGCCGGTGAACCCCCATAGGGGTGTGCCGGCGAAGGCCGCGGCAGGGTGTGCCGCTGAAGGCTTTCCAGGGCGTGCCGCTGGAGGCCCTTTGGGGTGTGCCGGTGAACCCACCCGGGGGCGTGCCGCTGAGCCCCAGGGAGTGTGCCGCTGAACACCCAAAGGGGTGTGCCGGTGAACCGACCTGGGGGCATGCCGCTGAGCAGCCTTGGGCTGTGCCGCTGAGCACCCAAGGGGGTGTGCCGGTGAACCCACCTGGGGGCGTACCGTTGAACAGCCTTGGGCTGTGCCGCTGAGCAGCCTTGGGCTGTGCCGCTGAGCACCCCCGGGGGGGTGTGTATTTGGGGCCCGTTCTGAGCCCGTCGCGGACACGAGTCATGGCCCGTTTGATTTCCTTTGGGGCCCACGGACTGTGGGGCCTTTTGTGCTTGATTTCTCCGGGGTTTCTTCACTCGGCGCCGTTGTTGATGCTGGGCCGAACATGACACTTGGATGTGCAATTTTCGGTGTCCACAAATGCCCCCCACCCACGGGTATCGCAGGCGAAGGATGAGCCGGGCGGTGCCCGCGGGTGTCTCCGTCTCTTCTCTCTTTGTCGATGGCGGCGGGGTGTCGAGAGCCGACCTGGTTTGTTGTTTGTTGGTCTCTTTGTTAGTGCCGACGGAGCGTCGGGAGCTGAGGTAGTATGTTGGTCTCTTCATCAGTGCCGACGGAATGCCGGGAACTGAAGCAGTGTGTTGTCTCTTCGTCAGTGCCGACAGGGTGCCGGGAACTGACCTGGTCTCTTGTTCTCTTGGTCTCTTCGCCCGTGCCGACAGGGCGTCGGGAGCTGGCCTGGTCTGTTGTTCTCTTTGTCTCTTCGCCAGTGCCGACTGGATGCCGGGAACTGACATGATATGCTGATCTCTTTGTCTCTTTGCCAGTGCCGACAGGATGCCGGGAATCGACATGCTTTGTTGTCTCTTAGTCTTTTGGTCTCTTGGTCTCTTCGCCAGTGCCGACAGGATGCCGGGGACTGACCTGGTTTGTTGTCTCTTAGTCTCTTCGCCAGTGCCGACAGGATGCCGGGAACTGACATGGCTTGTTGATCTCTTTGTCTCTTCGCCAGTGCCGACAGGATGCCGGGAACTGACATGCTTTGTTGTCTCTTAGTCTTTTGGTCTCTTGGCCCGTGCCGACAGGGCGTCGGGAGCTGGCCTGGTCTGTTGTTCTCTTTGTCTCTTCGCCAGTGCCGACGGGGTGTCGGCAGCTGGCCTGGTCTGTTCTCTCTTTGTCTCTTCGCCAATGCCGACAGGGTGTCGGGAGCTGGCCTGGTCTGTTGTCTCTTTGTCTATTCATCAGTGCCGACAGGACGCCGGGAACTGACATGCTTTGTTGATCTCTTGGTCTCTTCGCCAGTGCCGACGAGATGCCGGGAACTGGCATGTTTTGTTGGTCTCTTGGTCTCTTGGTCTCTTCGTCAGTGCCGACAGGATGCCGGGAACCGACATGCTTTGTTGATATCTTCGTCTTTTCTTGTTCTTCTTTCTTTTTGTACCATATTACCGATACAAGCGCCCTTTCGGGTTTTCGCCGGTACCGGCCCCCTCTTGCTTTTGCCCACGCGCCCTTTCGGGTTTTCCCGTGGCGGGGTACCCAATTTTGCCCGTAGCGCCCCTTCGGGTTTTCGCCACGGCCGGGTTATTGCCATTTTTACCCTTGTTCCCGTGTAGGGACAAGTCCGGCGGGGTATCTCTATTTTTAACCCCCATTTTATTTCATTTTCTCTCTTTTTTTTTTGAGTGAGTGACATGCAGGTGTCGGCTAGGGCACGAGGCCTTGCGCCGGAGGGTAGGGCTCATTCGTTGGCAAGAAGACAATGCCAGCGCAACGGGAGAGTTCGTGCCGATTCGGACGTAGGGTCCGTAATGGCCATATTCGTGCAGAGTGGGCGGCTAGGGCACGGGGCCTTGCGCCGGAAAAGGACTTATTCGTTGGCAAGGGACTAATGCCAACGCAAGGATAGAGGTTCTACCGATCCAGGCGTAAGGCCCGTGATGGCGATATTGTATGGAGTGGGTGGTGGCTGAGGCCCGAGGCGATGTGCCAGGGACGGGCTTGTTTCGGTGGTAGGGTAGTGGTGCCATGACCAAGATAGGGTTGCGGGGGTAGAGTCGTCTTTGCTTCTGCAGACGTTCGTCCTACTGGGATTATGAGGATGGAACGTTTTCCTCGGGAACATTTATTACTCGATGTTACCGGCTTACTCCTCTACGTATGTGAGCGGATGAATATGTAAATGTGTACACATATATGGGTATACATACATATACACATATGTATATATATATATTTATTTATTCAATATCTTACATATATATTTTTTTTGCTTCCCCTCCTTCTATTTTCCCCTTTTTTTTATTTTCTCCTTTTATTTTCTTCTCTCTTTTTTTATCTCTTTCTATTTCTCCTTCCTTCCTTCCCCTTTTGTCTCTCTTTTATTTTCTTCCCCCCCTCTTTTATTTTCTTCTTTTATTCCCCTTCTATCCCCCCCTTTTTCTCTCCCTTCTTCTTTTTTCCCTTTTTCCTCTCTTTTTTTTTCTTTTCTTTCTTCTTTTCTCCCCTCTTTTCGTTTTTTTTTCTTTTCTTTCTTCTTTTCTCCCCTCTTTTCGTTTTCTATAAATAGGGGGGGCGGGGGTATTTCGAACGGTCACCCGTTTCGAACTGCCCCCCCCCTTCTTCCCTCTCTCTTTCTCCTTCTTCAACGACCGAACGGGGGGCGCCCCTTTCTCTCCCTTCTTCTTCCTCTTCTCAGTTCGTCGGACGCTGCCACCGCCGCCGTCGTCGCCGTTACTGCGGTGAGGGCACCGCCGTGGGGGTCTTCCCCCATCCCCCTCCCCTCTCTTCTTCCTTTTCTTCCCTCTTTCTTCCTCTTCTCTCCTTCCCCTTCCTTCTTCTCTCCCGTTTCTCTCGTCTTCCTCGCCGTTCGGGTGCGCCGGAGCCCTAGGCTCCCCCCCTCCCTCTTTTCCTTCCTCTTCCCCTTCTTCGTTCCTCCCCTTCCTTTCTTACGTCTTCTCTTGTGCCTCCGGCGTCGTGGGCGGCCGCCGGTGAATGGGCTCGAGGGCGCACCGGGGAGAGGGCCTGAGAGTGCGCCGGGGGAGGCCGTCGTAGGCGTGCCGGGGAAGGCACTGAGGACGTGCCGGGGAAGGAAGCTAGAAGTGTGCCGGGGAAGTGCCCCGAGGGCTGTGTCGGCGAAGACGCTTCAAAGCATGCCGGGGAAGGCCTCTTGGGCGTGCCGGCGAGAGAGCTCCTGGGCGTGCCGGGGAAGGCACTGAGGCGTGCCGGGGAAGCCTTAATGGGCTGTGCCGGCAAGCGGGAGTTGAGGGGGGCGTACCGGGAAGCGGTCCTCCTGGGCGTGCCGGGGAGGCTGCCAGGAGTGTGCCGGGGAAGCCGCCCATGGGGCGTGTCGGGGAAGGCAGCCGTGGGTGTGCCGGGGAGCGCCCGCTGGGGTGCGTGCCGGGGAAGGCACTCGGGGCGTGCCGGGGAGCACGGGGCACGAGTGTGCCGGGGAGCGCTCGGGGCGTGCCGGTGAGCAGTCTTCGGGCGTGCCGGTGGAGCAGGCCGAGGGGTGTACCGGCGAAGCCCTCGGGGCGTGCCGGCGAAGGATGCAGGAGGCTGTGCCGGGGAAGAGCCCGTGGGCAGTGTGCCGGGGAAGCCTTAATAGGCTGTGCCGGTGAAGGGGGCATCAGGGGGAGCTGTGCCGGCCAAGGGGCCAAAGGGATTCTTGACTAGGGAAGAAGACTCCTTCGCCTGGTGGACTTCTGGTGTTGCCTCTCGGGGCCCACCATGCTTTGTTGGGGCCGTCACTCCTTGTGGGCGCGCACCCGTGTTTTCCCTTACGCCTCTGGCCTAAGGGAAACTCTGCCGAAATTTCGTCAGAAATTGGCAATATTCGTTCATCTAACTTGTAGCAAAGCCCCTTCGCAGTCCTTTTACTTGTGATCTATTCTGATCTTCTTATTTGTGTATCTTTGCAGACAAATGGCTGCCCCAAGTGGTTCTTCTGCCCCTGCCGCCGCCGTCGGTGCCGACCTCATCCCGCGGGGTCCAGTGCCGGCAGTCACATGGCTCAATGTGGAGGACCTAGATCGAGAGCACGCGGAGATTGCCGCCTTGGCTGAGTCATCGGGGTCCGACTGTGAAAGCATGGACGTCCGCAGACTCGTCAGAGTTGAAAGCGGCTTCACATTCGATCGGGCCACCGAAGAATACAGGAAGGATTTCCCGAAGGATAGGCACCTCGTTCGATTTCTGAAGCATTTGCGCTCTCGAGAGGGGCGAGATTATCGCGTCATAAAGGCGGCCGAGCGGGCGATCCTGCATGCCCGAGACAGTCTGCTGTACAGCGTCCCCAGGAGCATTCCGATGTATCTGGTGGGAGAAGCCCGGGAATGGAAGCCAGTCCTGGGGATCGAAGGGGTGCTGCCGGCTGAAGATAAATTGGTGCGAGCCCCTCAGTTTACGCCAGCAAGGTGGGACATGTCTGCGGGGAAGGTGCATGGCGAGTCGCCCCGATTTGGTTTATTCTTGGCTCCCCTGAAATGGGGTTATAGGGAGGAGCCGTTCATATTGGACTGTTTGGCCATCAGGTTCAAGTACGAACTATCACTGGGCTGGTTCGGGGAGCTGAAGCTTCAAGACGCCCACAGCTTCCGAGAAGGGGCGGTGGAGTTCACGGAATATGTACTGTTCAACTACGCCCCGTTGCTGGTCCGAGTTGGCATCTATCACAGCGTGTACGCTTCCCGGTATGGTTATCCCATCTCCAAGGGTCTCTGTTGCGGCATGATAGAAGTATTTAGTGCGGAGACCAATACCTTCTACACGGCAGAGGGAGAGACTTCACTTGATTTGTGGAGCCTAAGCCAGCTGAGCGGCTTGCCCATTGACGGGGAGCCTTATGAAGAAGTATGCCTCCCGGACTTGATCAAAGACGAGACTAACGGGGACGGCTATTATTCTCTGGGGTATTCATACCGGTACCTGATGAAGGCGTACCGGGAGCTGTACCAGCTGTCGCACAAGGGGAAGCAGCCCGCCCGTGGGGATAGGAAACGGGTGCGTATGGCGGTATGGCTGGAATATTTCTATGATGGGCTGAAGCAGTATGAAGATTTTCCTTGCGTCGGCACCGCTGTTGCTCGCAAGAAACGTGCGAAGCCCAAGCATGATGTGAAGATCCCCTCCAGGGGACGTCGGAGCGGGGCCAATCCGATGGGGGTCGACCCACAAACTCACTGTGCCGCCTATCTGACGTACTGGCTGTGTTCATTTGCCATGCCGTACGGGGATGAGACGGTGATCCGGCCAGATGCCATCTACCCGGCGTGTCAGATGGCGTGGGGTGTTAAACTTTCTCTGTGCCCGGCGGCGCTCTGTCTGATTTATAAGGCACTGGGAGACATCAGCACGCACCAGTTCCCGAGGCAGGCCCGGTACGTGTGCCCACTGCATTTCTTCAACGCGTGGGTTTGTTCACTGTTTCCGGAGTTCGCCCCGCGAGTCCTTCAGGATTGGGGGCTGGTGCCGAGGATGCTGGAGTTCGCGAGTGCAGAGCCGGCTTCCACTTCCATGCGGATGTATGATATTCGGGGCCGGTTGACCACGGTTCCCCGGGATGCAGCCGGTACCATTCATTTCTGGACGCTGGCCGCACATTCAAGCCCCCTCGTGAATAATAAGAGGGAATGCAAGGATGACCAGGTGGAGAGGTATGTCCACCCTATCAGCCAGGAAAACGTGGTGCGCCCGTTGCTGGAGCCCGAGCTGAGGGATTGGGCGCTGGCTATCCGCCCGAGCGTGTTGGTGTTCCGGAAGGGAGACAACGTACTGCTGGAGCCGTATTACCCCTTCCGATTTGGCCGCAACTTCGGGTATGACCAGCATATCCCTGCTTATCATGCACAGTTCGGCTTGCCTTCGCGGAACGTCCGGGGAAGTGCGGTCGCCGAGCACGCTAGAAGCTGGTGGGACTTCTTCCACCGGGCGGACTCTGCCTCCTTCAGGGTGCCAGCCCCGGGTCGCGTGCCCCGAGTGACCGAAGACTATATAAAGTGGTGGAATGCCCGGACGGCTTTCTATCGGTTGCACAAGACCGATTGCTGGGATGGCGCCGAAAGGAGATTCCTTAGCCGGCAACCGGTGCCAGTACTTGACATTGAGCCAGATCATCTTCTTCGGCTCAAGAACAGGCAAGAGAAGGAGGTGGCGACATATATGATAGCTCGTCGGGAAGCCCGGGATAGGAGGCCGACGCCGAAAGTGGAGCTGCCTCCAGTGGCGAAGGACAGCTATCAGAAGACGCTGAGGGATCTGTGCCGGGTAGGGAGCGACCGTCTGGACCTCATCAATTATCCATTCCCCATAGAGGAAGAGGGGACTCCCGCCAAGAGCTGGCGTCCGGAGAGAGACTTGGCCTGCCTGTATCGCACGTTCATGAGGCGGGAGGAGAGGAAGCCCGAGAATTACAAGGATACCACGTGGCTATATATCCTCCTCCGGGTGAATGGGATGAAGATTGAAGATGTGACGGCCTCCATCCTGGGCAAGCGCCTGCACATCCCTTATTATTATGCTGATGGGTGGGGCATGGACCACTTCAATCTTTTCTGTCACCTTTCTTCCAAGAAACATGCGGATCTGGCCAACCTCACGGACCGGTGTCAAACTATTGAGGACGTTTGTTGGCTAGTCCGGGAGGCGGCACGTCGGGACAAGGAGATATCCCTGAGCTACTGGCCGATCACGCTGCGGCTGTACACTGGCCCTCATGGTATTCAGTTCCCTCTTGCTCTTCGGTTTTGTCCCTCAGCGCTGCGGCTTTCGCGGTGAGTTAGGTACTAATGGCATATGCATGTTCGTTCTTTCCCCTCTTTTCTTTGCAGACCATCCCGACAGCACGCAGATGGCCACGTACCGGAACCTCCTCCGGCTGGTGAAGAAGCCTGCGTATTTTGAAGCCGCGCCGCTGGCCCCGACCACGGCTCCTTTGCCTAAGGCTGCGAAGAGGCCCCGGGCTAAATCGCCTGTGAAGAAGGCGGTGGACGCCGCCAAGGCGGCTAAGCAGCGGGATACAAAGCGGAGGAAGACAGACACGGCTAAGGCTTCGACGGCTGTTCCTCTGGCGCCACTAGTCCCGTCTTTCGAGGAATTCGAAGCTGCCCGTCCCGAGCCAGGTCAACCTGCCGGTCCGCGTCCCCGCTCTTTAGTGTGCCTTTTGAATCTCCCTCCTCCTTTTTATTTTGGAGTGGAGCCCTGACACCTGGATACTTCTTTTGTTTCAGCTTCTATGGAAGAGCCCATGCCCACGCCTGACATGGGCGAAGTTGCGGTCCCGGCGGAGGCGACCCCGGCGGCGGCTCCAGCTCCCTTGCCGCAGGCAACGGGAAGGCCCCGGGCACAGTCGCCCGTTAAGAAGGCACTGGCTGCTGCCAAGGTGGCCGGGCGAGAGACGGTAAAACGGCGGCGAACCGAGGCATCCCCGGCTCCGACGGCAGCCCTGCCGATGGCCCCCGTCTTGTCCTTCGAAGAATTCGAAGCCACGCGGACCGAACCGAGCCACGAAGCTGGTGAGATTCATCGGCCGCCCGTGTCGTCTGTGGTCGACCGGCCTCCCGAGTTGGCCTCGGCTTCGCGCATGGCGACGATGCGCTTCTATCTCACGGGCGAGGGTACGGTCGGGACTCCCGAGAAGGCGTTGCCTGTTGAGGAAGCCCGCGGGTCATCTCGTGTCGCAGGAACTGAAGGGGGTAAATATTTTCGACTACACGGTTAGCTCCCCCCCCTTTTTGTCCTAGGGGCCAGTAGATTCACCCTGGCTTATCTTCTTTTGCATGACAGGCGTTGCTGCGGTGGCCACCGAGTCATTGGGGCCTGATCCCGACCTCCCGACGACGTTGATATATGTGAGGAGGAAGAAGATCGGAGCGCGAGCCTCGCCTAGCCCGAGGGAGGACGTGCTGGGCAGAGACTCTGAGGTGGAAGCTCCTCTGCCGGTCCAGGCCGAGCCGACGGCGGTCGAGTCTCCGTCTGGGGAAGAGGTAGATTACAACTACTCTTCCGACGAAGTAGCTCCTGACGAGGGCGTGTCCGGGGCATCGGAGCCGCCCGAGCCGGCCTTCGGGGCCCCCTTACTTGCTGGCTCCTCGAGCCTCGTGGGGAAGACCGCTGTGAGTGTGAGCTTGTTTGGGCCGGCTCTCCCTTTCCTTTTTTTTTGTGATTGACTGACGACCTTATCCCCCCCTTTTTTCTTTAGGATTTTCGAGCACCGGCCGAACTTGAGATCACAGAGGAGGCTGCCTCGGCTGCGCTGATCGACCGCCCAACGGGAGCCGATGCCGTCATGGGCAAATTGGCTCTTTTACTCGACGCCCTTCGAGAGGAAATGCCCGCGGAGCCCTCCGGTACTACCAGAGCGGCGGGCGAGCCTCTGGAGGAGGGGGAGATCGCGCCTGAAGGTAGCATCATCCCAGCGGCCAAGGTGAGTATGCGGGCTCCACGGTCTCCCTTTTGCATGGTTTATTTTAGATGGCGAATAGCTGATTCCCATTCCCATGGTCAGGCGATGCCGATATCGGGGAAGGCGCCTGGTCGTATCCGGAAGGCAGTGGCCAAGCGGAGACCGAGCATTGGCCCGATAGCGGTGAAGGGGCCGGCTCCAGTCTTGGGCTTGGAGAGAGAGAGACTGGCTGCGCTCGTGGAAGCGGGACGTTTACCCCAGCTGGTGGTTCCGCTTCCGCCCTTCCCGAAACTCCCGGCTCAGATGGAGGACCCGCTCTTGCAGCAGATATTTGCGGGGCTCCGTGCGCATCTGGAGGGATCTCAGCCGCGAGCGAGGAGTTCATGGGTGACGGCTTCGGGCCTGGCCTTACTCGAAGCTCCTCCTCTAGCCGAGGTAACGGCCCCTGCACCCCTGCCCCTTGGAGGAGTGGCAGAGTCGGGCCAGACGGAGGTAGAGGGGGCGGGTGACCTCCAAACGATGGGGGCACCGGAGGCTTCGGTAATGGTCTTTTCCTTTCCCCAGGCAATGGTCGGCCAAGAGTCTCTCGTCGAGCTACGCCGGCCGGGCGACTTGACCCTCGCCCTTCCTTCATCTTCAGTGGCGGCAGATACCGACCTGTGGGCAGAGGTGGACAGCACCGTGGAATTCACCCCTCCGGTCGTGCCCTCAGTTAGTCACACGTCCTCAGAAGCGCCAGTCCGTCAGATGCTGATCACTTTACGGACGATGTTTCTCGCCGATGCTTCTCTGTCGTATCGGGAGGTGCATACCATCGTGACGCAATTAACGGGGGCGCTGCAAGTGCTTGGCTGTCCGCTGGGGGAATGGTCACGGCGGGTCTTGCTATTATTGAAATATGTCAAGCGCCGCGAGTTCCTGGAGACCCAGGCTCCTGACGAACGCGCCGCCCTTGATGCTCAGGCAGACGAATATCTGCAGGCCCTAAAGGCCCGACGCGACAGTAGAGAACGCCACGGAAAGGCCCTAGAGGAAGGCGAAGGCAGCGTTCGTTCCTTCAAGAACCGGATCGAGAAGCTGGAGGGCTATCTCGCTGCGGCTAAACTTGGCCTCGCCGAGGCGGAAGGGGCGGTGGCAGAGGAGAAGGAAGCTCTTGCCGTTGCCGACGTTGAAATGGCGTCCGTCGAAGCGGAGCTCGCCCGTCTTGAGGGATTGAGGGGCCGACTGCGCGATATGACGAACTTCCCTTGCGTCGGGATCCTCCCCCTCGAGGACATCTTCAGGGACATCGACTGAGCGTTGCATCCCTTAATTTCTCTTTCTTTTTTTTTTGAATGTAACGCAGGGGTATGCCCCGCAGCACATGTAGTTTGATCCTCTTTTGAATAGAGCAAAGCATTTATGATTTCACGCGTTCCTGGTGTATGCATTTATCCCGGAGGGAGCTTTCCCACCCCTCTTTCTCTTCCGTGCATATTGTTTTCTCCTTCCTCTTCCCTCGCTCTTGTATCTTTCCCCCCTTTTCGTGTAGGGGCCCATTGGCAGGGTACGAGTCTTTGCGGGGATTCACTTTGGAAGGACCAGGCAGGGACCCATGTCAGGGTACAGGAGAGTGCTCGCCTTCCCAGGGGGAGGACGAGGGGACCACTCCACCATACCGAACGGGCAACTCCCTGGTTTTGCCGCAATATTGGAAGCGCGTGCTGGTCTCGAGTGAGGGGTACTTGGCCAGAGACCCCTTTTGCCGTTCAGAGGTGGCGGACAGAAAGGTCCGTTTAGTCAGTGACTTAGACGGGAGGTCTGATCCAAAGGGGTGCTCGCCCCCCGGGGAGGATGGAGAGAAGAGTTCGTCTAGTCAATGACCCGGACGTGAGGTCCGAGCCAAAGGGGTACTCACCGCCCGGGAAGGACGGAGAGAAGAGTTTGTCTAGTCAATGACCCGGACGTGAGGTCCGAGCCAAAGGGGTACTCACCGCCCGGGAAGGACGGAGAGAAGAGTTTGTCTAGTCAATGACCCGGACGTGAGGTCCGAGCCAAAGGGATACTCACCGCCCGGGAAGGACGGAGAGAAGAGTTTGTCTAGTCAATGACCCGGACGTGAGGTCCGAGCCAAAGGGGTGCTCACCGCCCGGGAAGGACGGAGAGAAGAGTTTGTCTAGTCAATGACCCGGCCGTGAGGTCCGAGCCAAAGGGGTACTCACCGCCCGGGAAGGACGGAGAGAAGAGTTTGTCTAGTCAATGACCCGGACGTGAGGTCCGAGCCAAAGGGGTGCTCACCGCCCGGGAAGGACGGAGAGAAGAGTTAGACCGCCCGGGAATACGGAAGAGAAGAGTTTGTCTAGTCAATGACCCGGACGTGAGGTCCGAGCCAAAGGGATACTCACAGCCCGGGAAGGACGGAGAGAAAAGTTTGTTTCTTTCTTTTTTAAATCAATTTTGGTACCCCCGCTGATGCGGGGCGGTGACTGGAAATGGGGGGCGTTCCCCCTTTCTGGCTTCTCTTTTTTTTTCTTTTTTTTCTCTTTTTTTTTCTTTCTTTTTTTTTCTCTCTTTTTTTTGCTTCTTCCTTCTTTTTCTTTCCATTTTTTTCTTCTTTTTTTTTTGCTTCTTCTCTTCTTCCTCTTTCCTTTTTCTGCTTCTTCTTTTTTTTGTCTTTCTCTTTTTTTTGCTTCTTCTTTCTTTCTCTTTCTATCTTCTTCTTCTTTTTTTTTTTGCTTCTTCTCTCTTCCTCTTTCCATTTTTTTTTCTTCTTTTTTGTCTTTCTCTTTCTATTCCTTTCTTCCCTTTTTCGGGAACCCGGCTGGTGGCCAAATCATTCGGACATTAATCACGCAAATCCGCCCCAAAATGGGGCGAAGAGTAATATTATTACCTGAATGGGGGCGCTGGGGCGTGGTACAGCCTTAAGTGCCTTCCATTAAGAGGCGGGAATTGAACTTCCCCGCGGTGGTTGACAATTACATAGGCCCCGCCTTCGTAGACTTTCTGGACTACGTAGGGTCCGAGCCAGTTCTCGTTTAGCTTACCTTTGGGGTTGGCCGCCATGAGATCTCTTCTCTTGACCATGACAAGGTCACCCTTCTTGAATTCGCGTTCCTTGACGAGCTTGTCAAAGGCGCGTGCAATCCGGGCCTGATAGACCTGGATATTCTGTTGGGCTTGAAGCCGCTTTCCTTCCAGACTGGAGAGTTCATCGAGCCTTCGCTCGGTGTTGGTCTGCCCTTCGGGGACAAGCCCATGCTGAATGGCGACCCTGAGGGACGGTATCTCCAGTTCGACGGGGATGATTGCTTCCGAGCCATATACAAGAGAGAAGGGCGAGCAGCCCGTTGGGGTCTTGTATACGGTTCGGTACGCCCAAAGCGCTTCATACATTCTTTCTTCCCAGTCCCTTTTGTTAGAGCTAACAGTCTTGGCCAGGAGAGTGCAAAGTGTCTTATTGAAAGCTTCGGCCAGCCCATTGGCTTGTGGATTGTAAGGAGTCGATGTCCTCCAGTCAATTTTGTATTTTTCTGCTAACCGGTAAACTTTCTGGTTGCGGAAGTGGCTGCCGTTGTCCGACACAATCCGGTCGGGCACGCCGAACCGGAATATAATGTTGCGGCGGACAAACCTGACCACGACTTCTCCGGTGACCTCTCGTAAGGCAACGGCCTCGGCCCAGCGGGAGAAGTAGTCGGTAGCCGCCAGAATGTATTTGCCGCCTGTGGAAGATGCGGGTAAGGGGCCCACGACGTCCGTCCCCCATTGGGCGAACGGCCAACTGGGCGCTGTTGGGTGTAATGGTGCCGGAGGTCTCCTGGGTATAGTGGCATGCTCCTGGCATCTCTGACACGACTTAGCATACTCGCAACAGTCGTTGAACATTGCAGGCCAATAATAGCCAAGTTTCTTGATTTCAATTTTCATTTTCGGTCCCGCCTGGTGCGCGCCAGCTATGCCGGCATGGACCTCCTTCATAACCCTCCAAGCTTCTTCGGTGGACAAACATCGGAGGAGCAGCTTCCTTCTGGCGTCTGCCACAATTCGGAATAATATTCCGCTTCGGAGCTCGTAAGAATCCTTGGTTCTGACTAGCTTGATCTTTTCTTCTCTTCGGTCAGGCAATCGCTGGTGTTTGAACCACTGCACCAAGGAGGCTCTCCAGTCGGGCGGGCTGACGGCTTCCACTGTAGTGACCTCTAGGTCTTCTTCTTCTGACTCCTCTGCCATCATGCTGGGTACCTGGCGTTGGTTTATTACTTGGATATGGAGAGATCCATCTGGAGGCACTGCCAGTGAGCTTGCCAATTTTGCCAATGCGTCGGCTTGTGCGTTCTCCCCTCTGGCGACATGGCCTATCTCGAGGAGGTAGAACCGCTCCATGAGCCCTTTTGCTTTAGTGTGATACGGGAGCAGCTCAGGTTTTCGGACATCAAATTGCCCCTGGACTTGCTTGACGACCAACAGCGAGTCGCCGAACACCTGGAGCATTTTGATCTCCATTTGAAGGGCGACCTGGAGACCGATGATTAGAGCTTCATATTCTGCTTCATTATTGGTGCAGGGTTTGCTAATGCAGCAGGAGGTGTGCATCACTTCTCCATCTGGCGATTTGAGGACGATGCCAGCTCCGGCACGCACCTTGCCATGCCCAGACGGGGTCGCTTCTGTTCTCGAGGCCCCGTCGAAGTATAACTGCCAGACGGCTTGTTGCACTTGATCCACCTCTAGTGTTTCGTCTTCGGGTAGCTCTGTGGCCAACGGAGAGTCTTCGGGCACAGGGTGTGCTGCGAAGAAGTCCGCGACGGCTTGCCCCTTAACGGCCTTCTGTGGCACGTAAGTGATGTCAAATTCCATGAGCAGCACGGCCCACTTGCCAAGGCGCCCCTTCGGGACTGGCTGGAGGAGAATGTGCTTGATGGGGTCGGCCCTGGATATCAGGCTGACTTCATGGGACAACATATAGTGCCTCATCTTCTTGACCGCGAAGACCAAGGCAAGGCAGATTTTCTCAATCGGGGTGTACTTAGCCTCTGCGCCCACCAACCTTCGACTGAGATAGTAAAGAGCTTGTTCTTTTCCCTCATCATTGTTCTGGGCGAGCATTGCCCCCAGTGAGTACTCGGTGGCCGCTATGTAGAGAATAAGCGGTCTACCTTTGACAGGTGCCCCCAGGACGGGTGGGGTCTTCAGGTACTCCTTTAGCTGGTCGAACGCGTGCTGGCATTCGTGACCCCAGCTGAAGGGTGCATTCTTCATCATCAGTCTGTGGAAGGGTTGGCAACGCCCTGACAGGTTGGAGATGAACCTGCGGATGTAAGCTAAACGCCCCTGTAGGGACCTCAGCTCCCCCAGACTCTTCGGAGGAGGCAGCTCCTGGATGGCTTTTATCTTCAGGGGGTCGATCTCGATCCCTCTGTGCCGGACAATAAAGCCGAGGAATTTCCCACTGGACACGCCAAAGGCGCACTTCATGGGATTCATTTTCAGCCCGTACTGCCGGAGCCTTTGGAAGACGGCCCTGAGGTCGCTCAGGTGCTCGTCTCTTTTCTTCGTCTTGACGACCAGATCATCAATGTAGCACTCGACCTTGCCGTATAGCAGCTCGTCGAAGATCTTGGTCATCGCCCGCTGATATGTGGCACCGGCATTCTTGAGGCCGAAGGGCATCCTCTTGTAGTGAAATACCCCTTTGGGTGACCGGAAAGCCGTATGGACCCGGTCGTGGTCGGCTATCCAGATTTGGTTATAGCCGGACGACCCATCCATAAAGGACAGGGCCTCGTGGCCGGTGGTTGCATCAATCATCACTTCGGTGATAGGCACCGGGAAGTCATCTTTCGGGCAGGCTCTATTCAGGTCGCGGAAGTCCACGCAAATCCTGATCTGTCCATTCTTCTTTTTCACCGGTACAATATTGGCCAGCCATGTGGTGTATTGATTTTCTGCCACGAAGCCGACGTTTATGAGCTTGTCGACCTCTTTGCAGATCTGGCTGGTTAACTCCGGCCTCATGCGCCGGGGAGGTTGCTTCACTGGTTCCATTTTAGGATCAATAGACAGGATGTGTTGAGTCACCTCGGGGCTCAGTCCGGGCATTTCTTCATAGTTCCAGGCAAAGCAATCCCGGAATTCTTGCAGCAACTTTGTGTATTGTTCTCTTTCCTGTAGAGGCATGAGAGCACTCAGAAAAGTCGGCCTGGGATTGTCTTCTGTGCCGAGGTTGATTTCAACCAATTCGTCGACTGTGGCCTGGCCGCCATTTTCAATTTCCGGCGGGGCTGGCGACAAATCCACGAAGTCTTGGTCTTCATTGTCTTCGGGCTCGAGGACGTCATCTCCCTCCCCTTGTTCATCATGACTGGGCATAGAGGTTGCATTTGCCTCGCAGTCCCCCAGGGTCGTAGCCGCCGGGTACGTAAGGTCCGCAGGTTCAGGAGGGCATAAGTGCGTCTCGGGCTCTTCTGTGTATTCATCATAGACCGCTCCTGCAGAGGCTGGGGTAGCCGCATCTTCGGGCGCCCGGCATCGGATGGACACAGTGTAGGCTCCTGCCCTGGGGCTGTCTGCCACATGGGGGCGTGGCGGGGCTACCACGTAGTCCCCCATTCTAAGCTCATCCCTGTTGATGAGGCTTTGAGCAAGGTCTTTGAAGACATAGCAGTCTTCAATGGCGTGGCCCAGTATTTGGTGGTAAGGGCAAAACAGTGGATTCCCGCTTCTTCGGGTGTCCTGCGGCCTCTTGGACCGTGGAAGGGAGACCTTGCCGTAATGGCAAGCCCAGTCGAAGATGCCCCGGGTCTTCTCTCTCGGAAAGGAATAAGGCTTCTGCAGCTTCTCTTGGAGTGTCAGCCCTTGCCTGGTTGGCCGCTCGATCAGCGGGCTTGCCATGTCTCTCATTTCCCGCCTTGTCAGGGCGGGGGTGTTGGGACTGGTGCCTCGGGGCCGAGGCATCCGGCCACCCCATGGGGGAAGAGATCCTTGGATCAGGTCGGCGACTAGCGAGGTTAACTCGGCCAGTCGTGCTTTTAGCATCTCGATCTCCCGTTGCTGCCTATGGTACAAGGCGTACATGACGGGGTCGTATCGAGGGGAACTCGGGGCATGGCCCATGCTACTGCTCCTTGCTTCGCCGGCCGGCCGGGGTGGAGGCGCCTCGCTGGCGTGCCCTCTCGAGGTCGACACTTCGGAAAAGGAGGGGGTCTTCTCCATATAGCGGCGGCTGGGAGGCTTCCACAGGAATACTTCTTCGTCTTGTGCCTCTTCGGCCGAGGCCCCGGGACATGTGTCTCGGTGGGTTTCCAGCGAATCTGCAGCTTCTGCGGGGTCGTCGCCGGGCCATGCTGAGACCGATATGACATCAGTCTCGTAGTAATCTTCTAGTGAAAAGCCCAGACCGGGGTGCTTGGTGATTTTCAGCAACCGTCGATCCAGGTTTGGTGGGTTCCACATTCTTTCAAACATTTCCTTCCGGCTGGAGGGCTGGTAGGGAGGAATCTTCTGCTTTCTGACCATTCTGGCTGCCTGGTCAGTCATGTGGGGAAGTCCCGTGATGGGGACGTGCGGGTCATGCAACTCGTCAGGGAGCCGGCAATCATCGTCTTCCCTGACCGGCTTTTCCCCGGCCACATAGAAAATAGTGGGCGGCCCCTCAGAGTTAGGCACCTCGAAGGTTTTCAGTCGTTCAGCTGCTTGGGATTCTATCTCTGCTATCGGCTTGACGATCCCTGGCGGGACCCTGACATCTTCTAGCAGGTCTTCGAGGCAGGGTGCCCCCGGTGTGGGGTAGATGGCGAGAGGGGCTGCCCTGAATACCCCTTCTTCTTGTGCAATAAATGGTACATGCGGGGGAGCTACATAGCCTGGGGGCGGCGGAGGAAACCAGCCCCCTGATTCCATTTTCTTCTTGCCCTTGTCTTGGATGACTTGAGGAGCTTGCTTCGCCTTCTCCAAGTACAGATTAGCATCTGACAAGTGACACTCGAACACCTCGAACGGGTGGAGGTCGGCGAAGATTCTGACTTCCTTTCCCTCACAGGGGTACTTGATGCATTGATGCAGGGTGGAGGGCACCACTCTGTTCTGGTGTAGCCAAGGCCGGCCAAGCAACGCCTTGTAGGAAGTGCTGGAGTTGATGACGTGGAACTGGACCTTGGTGGTGAAGTCATCAAAGGTCAAGTTGAACTCTGCGACCCCCATAGGAACTTCACATTTCTGGTTAAAGCCGGCAATCTTGACATTTTTAACTTCGACCAGATGTACGTCAAAGTAGTGCTTCTGGTATACCCGGTACGGGAGTATATTCACCGCTGCCCCTGGGTCGATCAAGACCCTGTTGATAGGTTGGCCGTTCAGCTGCCCTTTCATGTAGAGGGGCCTGTTATGGCTGCAAGTCGGTAGGAGCATGTCATCTTCTGTGAAAGCCACTGCTACTTCAGGTGGTATTTCTGCCAAACAGGCTTCAAGGTGTGCTGGCGTCTGGAGTGCGGTGATGATGGCTTGCCGTGTTTCTTCATTCAAGGACAGCATTTCCCACACCGTAAACCGGGTCGGGATTTTCTTGAGATGTCTGACTATCCGCTCGGCCGCCCGTACCTTGAGCAGTTTCATCTCTTCGGGCTTGCTGCGCCTGCCTTCATCCTGGAATTGGGGTGCCGGATCAGGGGATGCCTGTTTTGTGGGTTCTGCTGCAGCTTGTTGAGCCGGCGGGGTCGGTCGGGCCTCTTCCGCTGCCCGCATGAATTCGGCGAGGTTTGGGGTGCCGCTGAATTCTTCCTCTGGCTGGACAGGAGTTGCCGCTGGTAAAGCTTGGGGAATGTTTGCTTCACTGGTCGCAGCGGACCCCTGGGGGTGCACCCGCCTTCCTGCTCGGGCGGACAGGAACTCGGCGAATGACGGGGTGCTTTGACTCTTGGTGCCTCCGGGGTAGAGGTCTGATGGAGGAGGGATCTCGGTGCCTCGGACCTCGGGCTCGGGAACCTGGTATGGTCGTTCCCCCCTGAGCATGATGTTGAGGTTGTCCTGAGGAGGGCGCCCCCATTTCCTTCCGGACCTGGTGGCGTGTTGGGAGGTGGACGCCTCAGCTTGATTCACCTCTGCCGGCTCATGGGGTGGCTCTCCTTCTTTCTCTTCCAGGGAGAGAGCGGTGTCGAACAGCGCCGAGAGGGTATTGCAGGCGAAGACGACCTCCTTCTTCTTCTTGCCCCTGGGTCTTCTCCTCTTCTTCTTCTTGCCTGCTGCAGCGGGTGGCTGCTCTTGAGGAGGTTCACCCCACAGGGGAGGCTCTTTGTCTGCATCAGCTTCTGTTCCCGGAGCCAGCTCGAGTGATTCGAACTCCGTCCAGGGGACATACTCCTTCAGCTCCACAGGCTGGATTTCGGGCTGTTCATAATCTTCGAGCCCATCAATAATAGCCTGGAGTCTTTCAACCGTCGGGCTAGTCTTCTTGTGCATCCGCAGCGGGGCAGAGCTCTTCCTGTTGTGAGTGGGCCGCCTCATGACCAGCCGGGGGGCCGTGTCGTGGCAAACAGGGTTTACCGGGGGCGGTGCAGGCAGGGGCGCTGCTACCCTCGAGTGAATTCCTGGGGTAGGTCGAGAGGCGCGCGCCTTTCTGGTTTTTCTGGGTGCAGTCTGCCACCCTTCTTGGTCTTGAGCTGGGGCCATGATAAAGGTTTCATAAGTGGCACGGGCACAGGCCTTCGCCCATTCTTCTGGCAGCTCCTGATATAGTGAGATCATATTGACGGAGGAGGCTATGCTGGGCAGCTCGTGTGGCTGCGGGGGGTCTACTTTATGCTCCCCCATGTCCAGCTCCCCGTCCCTGATTAAGGACTCAATAACATCCTTGAAGACGTAGCAATCTTCAATAGTATGCCCGAGCACCCGGTGGTACATGCAGAAGCGCGGGTCATCCTTCTTCTTTGAGTCGCCAGGCCTTTTCGGCTCTGGCAATGTGATCTTATTGTAGCTGGTTGCCCACTCAAACAGGAGCTTGGACTTGTCCCGGGAGAAGGAGTACAACTTGTTTCTCATCTTCTCTCTTAGTGAGGGGCCTTCCCGCCGTTCTGTGGTTCTGGGCGGCGGAGGGTTAGCCGCTCCCTTGGCTTTCTCCTTCTGCTTTTCAAAAGCCTGGAAGTCTAGTGCATGCACCTCCGGGGGAGCCGGCTTCTTCTCCGCCTGCCTGGCCCTCTGGCTTGACATGGCTGGGGTGGAGGAGTATCGGGCCAAGAATGCCTCGATCTCCGCTACCACATTGTTCAGACGGTCAAATGTCTTGACCTCGGTGCCGATCATTCTTTCCAGGATTTCTTTCTTTAAGTTTTGCTTGCAGATCTGAACTGCGTCCTCCTGATGCGGGGGGCGTTTGCACCTCATACTAAGGTTCCTCCATCTTTTGATGTAATCGAGGGCCGACTCATCATTCTTCTGTCTTGTGGCGTAGAGTTCAGTCATAGTAACTTCTCTCTCGGCCACGTAGAATCTTTCTTTGAACTTCTTCTGCATGTCGGGCCAATCGGCCACCGACCCGGGCGACAAGCCGGAGTACCATTCAAAGGCAAGCCCGGTGAGTGTTGAACCGAAGAACTTCAGGAGGTAGGCCTCATCAGCAGCCAGATCTCCCATGACGTTCACGTAATAGGCAATATGCTCTCTGGGAGATCCTTGCCCATTGAACTTTTCAAATTTCGGCGGCTTGGTGACGCCAGCCGGCAACTTCCTGGCAGCATACTGAGCCGGGTAGGGTACTCGGTAGACGTCGAAAGGCGTCTGATCCCCATCGCCCCTTTCGGCCAACTTCATGTCTATCATCTGCTCAAGCATCAACCGGCTGACTGCCGCCGGGTCGACCGGGTTCGGGTAGAAATGAGCGGGCTGTGCGCTCGGGGTGACTACCACGGTCGCTCGGGGGGCCATGGGGGACCCTTGTGAAAGCGGAGCCTGTGGCGGGGTCACCGCTGTGCAATGTGCTTGCTGCGGGGGCGTGCCCCCGGGGGGATCGAGGGTTGCTGGAAGAGCTGCCTCGGAAGACTGCCCCCTGTCCCTGGGTACCTCGGGTATGGTCTCGGTCTGCCAGGACATTGGGGGTGGCGTGTTCCGCTCATTCAACTGTTTTTTAAGTGATTCGATTTCCTGCTGGAATCGTTGCATCATGAGCAGCATTGCTGGGTCAGCTGTGGGGAGACTGGGCATGCCCCCCATCTCTTCGGCCGGGGCGTCCTCGAATGATGTCGAGGGTCCGCCACTCGTGTCGCCGGTGGTGACTACATTGGCCGTGAGGGCCGTGAGGGGTTCCTCAGGTGGGGCCCCTTCGACTCCTGTGGGTGTCGCGCCGCCTGCCGCTCTTCTTCTTCTGGTAAGGGGTCCCGGCCTGGCGGCTATTCTGGCCAGCTCTTCCGGGTCGGTGGGTAAGGCCCCATACCGACCATGAACTCCTGCCATATTGCAGGTGAATGTCTGCCATTTCTTATTCTTATTTTTTTTTGACGCCCTCTGGGACGGTCCTCCTGGGAATGTCAGCCTGTCGAAAACCGACCGTCGGGGCGGCGCTTCCTCCCGTACAGGGGACTGGCGCGGCTCTTCCGGGCTGGCCCTCGACTCCATGCTAGGTGCGGGCTCCCCCCTTTCTTCCTGGGAGGCGGAGGCCATTGCCCCCAGTAGTCTCTGGCGGCCAGCGGGGGTGCTACCCGGGCCTCGGAGGTAATTTCTCATGGCCTGCTCGATCCCTTCCCACTCCTGGTCTGGAAGAGCAAGCTGTGGTTGCATATCGGTGACAACGACAGGAGGGGAGTAGGCCGTGAGAGCCGGGCGGGCGGCATTGTGCCGGCGCCCTCGGCGACGGCGATGAACATCCTCGGACGGCACCAGGATGACAGGTGCCGGTCGGAGAGTGGGGGTCACTACCTCAACCCTGTCATGGCGTCGGGCCCTCCTGGGGCGGAAGATGCTGGGCCCTGCCTGGGCGGGTGCGTTGGGCTGGGTCTCCTTAGGCACCCAGACTTGCTTCAGTTTAGCCGGCCTGTGACCCGGCGTCCTCTTTGGTGCTACGACCGGGGCTGTGGGCCTCGTCTTCTCCTTCAGCTTAGCCAGTCCTTCAAAGGAGTTGCGGACTGGAACGGTTGGGATGATGCGGTCCGGTGTCACCTGGGACCTCTGCCCGTCTAGGCGGACTCGGAGGGCCCCAACCGTCATGGACTTCCCGGAGTTGGAGGCGCGACGCCCTGATCCGGCGCTGGTGTTGCTTCTCCGGAGCCTTCTCCGGTGGGATGTCGACCCTTGGTGGAACGGGCCGGTAGTTTGGTGCACGTGGTGCACGTTGCAGCTGAGCGTCGTTGTGTGGACGCTATTGTTGTCTTCGGCCACAGCTCGGCCGGCGGCAGCTTCGACGGCTCCCGGAGCGGGAGCGTTGGTTTGAGGCTCCTCGGGCGTTTCCACGTCGAGGATCTGGACGAAGGCTACCCCCAGGAAGTTGGGGAAACCCACGGTGGGAGGGAAGCTCCCGAAAGTGAGGGGTACCGCCAGGTAGCCACCTCGCACGTGATTCTCCACAACCTCAGGGCTGCAGATGACACCCATTGTCGGCTCCATGATGCCTCTCTCTTTACTTTTTCTGCATTTAAGAAGATAACGCAGTTAGTATTACAAGAAGGGGGCTGTGGGGCCCCTAATTTCGGCAAAGAGATGAAGGGTGGATGAGTCCCACCGGGCGTGCCAGAGTTGTGGACGCACTTTCCGTTAAACTGTTGTTCCGGTTCGTCTGTTGGTTTTATTAAGTGCGTGGGCGTGCCAGTCACCGGAGTGACAATTTATTCGGGCTCCGGAGAGCCCATGGTGCGCTCGATCTGACTTCGTCAGACGATTGTGTGGTTCGTGTCGGGACCGAATCCCGTCGCGCCATGAAGGTCACGACGTCATTTACATCCCTCATACGAGGGAATACCCTTGATTAATTGCCGAAATTAGAGGCCCCGCGGCCGAAAGGAGTAACACTAGTTATACGAGAGAGATAGGGATGGGTCACACTGAAAGTTGTATTAAGGCCATAAACTGTCGGCCGTGTCGGCCACTCGTAGACCTTTTGTATTCGGACACAAGTCCGTGGCAGCGCCACAATGAGAAAATCGAGGTAGATCCCTTCAAATGTCTGCCGAGCATGCAGTAATTTTAAATGAAGGTTCGGAAGGTATCCGGAACGAGAAAAAAAATCCGGTCCGATTAAGATGTCGGCCCGAGGTTAGATCAAAGCCCGGCCATATCGGGGGAATTCCCGAGACTCGGGCTCGACCTAAAGGGGCAGCGTTGTTGTTCCTTTTGCCCCGGGTCCCGGGGAGAGAGCGGGCTGCGGCGTGGGCATTAGCGTCTTTTATCTAGAGCTTTCTAGGTTATACCTTCTGGGATTTCTGATTTGATGTTTACTATTTATTCGTGCCTTTGTCCGGGATGATTTCTCTTCTTCTATGCATGATTATTCTTATTATTATCATTGGTTTGTTATTTATTTTTTATTACCCCTCCCGCCTCTTTTATTATGATCAATATTGTGCATTTGGGGTCCTTCAATTAGCGTGATTTTTATTGATTTATTTGCTATTGTTGATGCCCTTATCGTGATGTATATATGCATGCATGGAGTGTGCCGGCGAAGGAGAGACGGGAGTGTACCGCTGGGTATTGGGTGTACCGCTGGGTGGCGAAGGGGTGTACCGGTGAGGGCTGCAAAGGGCGTACCGCTGGAGGCCAAAGGGGCGTACCGCTGGAGAGTGTGTCGGTGAAGGAGGGGGAGTGATATAAAGTCTATACGTTCCCCAGGCTCGAAGTCTATACGTTGCCAAGCCCAAAGTCCGTACACTGGAGCATAATGGAGCAAAGTCTACGCGTTGCAATTTGGAGTCTGTACGTCGACTGGCCCGGAGTCTGTACACTGGCCAAGTCTATACATCGGAGTGTGAAGTCTATACACTGCCCAAGTCTATACGCTGGATAAGTCTATACATTGGGGGTGTGAAGTCTATACACTGCCCAAGTCTATACGCTGGATAAGTCTATACATTGGGGGTGTGAAGTCTATACACTGCCTAAGTCTATACACTGGCCATCATGAAGTCTGTACGTTGGGATATGAAGTCTATACGCTGGATGCTCAAAATCTATACATTGCCCAGCATAAAGTCTGTACGTCGGTGTGTGAAGTCTATACACTACTCAAAGTCTATACGCTGGTTATCATGAAGTCTGTACGTTGGCTGGCTCAAGTCTATACGCTGGATAAGTCTATACATTGGAGTGTGAAGTCTATACACTGCCCAAGTCTATACGCTGGTTATCATGAAGTCTGTACGTTGGCTGGCTCAAGTCTATACGTTGGATAAGTCTATATATTGGAGTGTGAAGTCTATACACTGCCCAAGTCTATACACTGGTTATCATGAAGTCTGTACGTTGGCTGGCTCAAGTCTATACGCTGGATAAGTCTATACATTAGAGTGTGAAGTCTATACACTGCCCAAGTCTATACACTGGCCACCATGAAGTCTGTACGTTGGCCAAGTCTATACAGTGGCTGAGGGTGTACCGGCGAAGGGAAGGAGTGTACCGCTGAAAGGGCCAGGAGGAGTGTGCCGCTGGGGGTCAATGAGGGCGTGCCGCTGAGGGCCAAAGGGGCGTACCGCTGAAGGTCAATGGGGCGTGAGGGTGGAGGCTCGATCAGTTTTTTGATTATTTGTTTTAAGGCTTTTCTTTTCTTCTTATCTTAACTTTCGTGTGGTTTTATATAAAACTCCTCCCGTGTTTTGTTCTCTTTGTTCGGTTCGATCTCTTTTCTTGTGGGTCGGAGGCTCGGGCTGCCGGGTGGTTAGTTAGCTCGGTTCAGTTCTCGTCGTGATGCCGGCAGTGGTTTGATGAGTTGGAAGGTTTCGTCAGTTATCTTGCTTGTTTGTTGCCTCCTTTTGCCTCTTTTAATTGTTTATTAGTTTCTCACAAAAATTCGGCAGCATTTCCCCTTGACCCGGGACGTAAGGGAGATACAGGGAACGCGCCCACATGATGTGGCGGAACCCGACAACTGGAGGTGGGCCCCCGGGGGGGGGGGGGGGGGCAACACCTTTATAGAGACTCGGAAAACGCGAAGGAGAAACGACAGACCGAAGACATCTAAGGGACCTGGACTGGGACTGGACAAGGAGTAAGCTGAGGGACTGAAGGGCGTGCCGCTGAGGGCTGGACAGGGGGTGTGCCGCTGAGGGCTGAACAGGGGGTGTGCCGCTGAAGGCTGAACAGGGTGTGCCGCTGAAGGCTGAACAGGGTGTGCCGTTGGAGGCTGAACAGGGTGTGCCGCTGAAGGCTGAACAGGGTGTGCCGTTGGAGGCTAAACAGGGTGTGCCGTTGGAGGCTGAACAGGGTGTGCCGCTGAAGGCTGAACAGGGTGTGCCGTTGGAGGCTGAACAGGGTGTGCCGCTGAAGGCCAAGGGTGGGCGCACCGCTGAAGGCTGATCTGGGCGTGCCGCTGAGGGCTGATCTGGGCGTGCCGCTAAGGGCTGGAAAGGTGTACCGGCCAAAGGCCGGAAAGGTGCACCACTGAAAGGCTTAAAAGGGGTGTTAGCAACTGGGGGGGGTACTTGGTGGCTGTTCAGGAAAAGAGGAATAAAGATGGGGGGATTTCAAGGCCGGGAGTGGCCCATTAGTAACTGGGTAGTTGGGAGGAAAGAAGGGTACCTCCCCTTCTCCTCAAGCTCGGGAACACGGTAGATGGCCATAGAAGGGAATGAGTGAGGAGCTCACGGAGCCAAGGTCAACAGAAGGGGGAAACCTACGTCGACATGGAGGACCCTAAAGACGCCGGAGGAATAAGGAGACAGAGGGAGGAACGGATTGTCCGTCAGAAAAGCCCGCAAAGCCTAGCCTAAAACGTCGAAGATCGAAAAGAAACCCGGAGAGGGTGGTTTTCATTCATGAGAATCAAGAGGGCGAGGCCCTTCATACATATGGCAAAAGCAAACTCCCCAAATGGGGCCATGGACAAGAGTAAGAAAGACCAAGAACGCCAGGAGGAATGGGATACAAGAGGGAAGAAGACATCCGGGCCTAAGACATCGGCCGCTATCCCCAACCCTTTCCCCCAATACAACAAGCTCTCTCTCTCTTACTCTTGTTTCTTCCCGGTGGCCGTCGGACGGAACTCAGGCCGGGAGGGCCTCTTCTTCTCTTCTTTCTCCGGTGTGTGTTGTGCGTCTCCCCGTCTGTCCCCGTACGTCTGCCTCCTCCTTCGCCCTCCTTCTTCTTCCGTTCTCCTCTTCCTCTGCCTCCCTCCGTCCTCTTTTCTCTGTGGAAGACCGGCGTCTTTTATACCCTCAGCAGCGGGGAGCCCTCGAGCATGGCTGTCGAGGGCGGGAAGCAGCCCGTGATGATGGGGTTTGACTCCCCTCCGTCCTGGCTGTCAGTGGGGTAGATCAAGTGGCCCAATGGACGGTTGCCACCTCAGACGGCTCACTGCGCGCCATGGAAGCGTAGGGCATGGGCTGCACGTCGTCTTTCCGTTGAAAAGCTTCACGCTGTGCCGCTGAAGAGCCAAAAAGGCCTGCCGCTGAAGCCTTAGTAGGCTGTACCGCTGAAGACCCCTTTGGGCGTGCCGTTGAAGAGCCAAAAAGGCCTGCCGCTGAAGCCTTAGTAGGCTGTGCCGCTGAAGGGCCTGCAGGACGTGCCGCTGAAGCCCCTGCAGGGCGTGCCGTTGAACACCCAGAGGGGGCGTGTCGGTGAAGCCACTTGGGGGCGTACCGTTGAAGGTCCCCCCTTGGGGTGTGCCGGTGAACCCCCATAGGGGTGTGCCGGCGAAGGCCGCGGCAGGGTGTGCCGCTGAAGGCTTTCCAGGGCGTGCCGCTGGAGGCCCTTTGGGGTGTGCCGGTGAACCCACCCGGGGGCGTGCCGCTGAGCCCCAGGGAGTGTGCCGCTGAACACCCAAAGGGGTGTGCCGGTGAACCGACCTGGGGGCATGCCGCTGAGCAGCCTTGGGCTGTGCCGCTGAGCACCCAAGGGGGTGTGCCGGTGAACCCACCTGGGGGCGTACCGTTGAACAGCCTTGGGCTATGCCGCTGAGCAGCCTTGGGCTGTGCCGCTGAGCACCCCCGGGGGGGTGTGTATTTGGGGCCCGTTCTGAGCCCGTCGCGGACACGAGTCATGGCCCGTTTGATTTCCTTTGGGGCCCACGGACTGTGGGGCCTTTTGTGCTTGATTTCTCCGGGGTTTCTTCACTCGGCGCCGTTGTTGATGCTGGGCCGAACATGATACTTGGATGTGCAATTTTCGGTGTCCACAACTGGAAAGGATGTTCTCGTCTCCGCAGCTTGAAAGACCACCATTGATCTCCGAAATACCAGAGAATATTACCACTCTTGCCAAGGTTCCAAACTATCCTCGTCCTCGCCAGAAGGACTCTATCATCGACGGATCTTCATCCGTCCTCAACATTGCCGTCGACGGCTCATTAGCCGCCATCCTCTCCATCCACTCGTCTCAGCCTTTGCTGATATCTTCTTCCTGGGCCAGACAATTGTCTGATGATCTTCCCAGGTCCCCTTCTTTGCTTACATACCTGCGCGGGCTTTTCAACCCGCGCCAGGTCTTCAACCATGATCTGCTCTATGAGCCTCACAATCCTCTAGCCATAACCCATTTTCTCTCTCCTCCAACCTCTTTTCACTGCTTTGTCATTAAAAATGAAAACGAAAAAAAAACGTCAATTTTCAAACTCCCCAACAACACATCTTCGTTGAGGAAACCTCCTACATCTCCCACGGGTGCGTACCGCCTTGCGGACCACCAGTCCAAGGTCCGATGAGCGACCTTTTCTACCCCTCCTCTGAGGGGTCTTCTCCTGTACATTCTACACCATCCTCTTCGTCTTCCTCTTCTTCTGTAAATATTGTCAGTCATTCTAGGAATGATAGGCCAAGGGTAATACCTAGGAAGAAATCCAAGGGTAGGCAGATCCCTCGTCGATTCCTTCTGGATTTGGCCGCCAGGTGTCAGGCCCTTCTTGTCATCCCCCAGTTGTTAGAAAATCACATCCAGCTACCCGAAATAGAATGCGAGGGTGACTGTGCATCTGATGAAGGGTATGGAGTCTACGAGATCACGGATGAAGAATGCCCCACTGAAGATGAGGGTGAAGAATATGAGGATGCGGCGGGCGCATACGCTAGTGGAATGAGGAGATTCGACGAGCCGTCAACCGCCGTAGAAGAATCCACCAAAGAAGTCAACTTGGGAACTGAGAAAGACCCTAGGATCATCCTCATAAGTGACAACCTACCACCCTCTGAAGAAGAGGCATTAATTGAGGTTCTCAAGGAATATAAGGACATGTTTGCATGGAGCTACGAGGATATACCGGGTCTGGATTCAACCTTGGTCGAACACCGTTTAACCCTAAAACCAGGGTCCATCTCGGTAAAACAAAGGTTAAGGCGTTTCCACCCTCAGATGGCTTTGAAAATGAAAGAAGATGTCGATAAGCTCCACAAAGCCAGGTTCATTAGAGTCGTTCTTTATCCTCAATGGGTGGCAAACATTGTCCCGGTCATGAAAAAAGATGGGAAAGTCAGGATTTGCATCGACTTCCGGGACCTTAACCGCGCGTGTCCAAAGGATGATTTTCCCTTACCTCACATTGATGTGCTGATTGATAACACGGCAGGCTACGAAACCCTCTCTTTCATGGATGGATTTTCAGGATACAATCAAATTCGTTTGGCAGAAGAGGATCAGGAGAAGACGTCATTCACTACCCCTTGGGGAACATATTGTTACGTGGTCATGCCGTTTGGGTTAAAGAATGCTGGAGCTACTTACCAAAGAGCGATGATGGACATATTTCATGACATGATGCATATATATCTGGAAGTGTATGTGGATGACTTATTGGTGAAATCAAGGACCAGGATGGAACATCCAGGAGTTTTGGCTAAGGTCTTGCAAAGGTCAAGAGAGTTTCAATTGAAAATGAACCCGAAAAAGTGTGTGTTTGGTGTGTCGTCGGGTAAATTGCTGGGGTTCATTGTGAGTAAAAGAGGGATCGAGATAGATCCCGACAAAGCTAAGGCCATAAGGGATATGCCGCCTCCCAAGAATTTGAGGGAAATCCGAGGTTTAATCGGGAGGTTGCAGTTTATTCGTCGGTTTGTGTCTCAACATTCACAAAGGTGTAGACCTCTCTACGAGCTGACCAAGCCAGGAGTAGAATTCCACTGGAATTCTAAATGTCAGAAAGCTTTTGAAGGGTTGAAGGAATATCTGGCTAGTCCACCCGTTCTCATTCCACCCAAACCAGAAAAACCTCTGATCCTTTACGTCTCAGTCTTTGATGACTCCGTGGGAGCCGTCCTCGCACAAGCTGATGAAGAAGGCAAGGAACAGGCAACCTATTACTTGTCTAAACTTCTCAATCCCTGTGAGCAGAAGTACACCGTCATGGAGAAAACCTGTGCTGCCCTCGTTTGGGCGGTGCAGAAATTGAAGCACTACTTCTTGGCTCACGAGGTCCACTTGATTGCTCGAATGAATCCTATCAAATTCCTTCTGGAGAAATCCGTCCTTACGGATAGGCTAGCACGCTGGCAAAGTTTTCTCTCTCAGTTCGACATCACCTACATCCAGCAAAAGGCGATTAAAGGCTATGCCATAGCCGAGCACCTCGCTCACCATCCTCTTCCCAAGTTCGATCCCGTCCAATCAGAGTTTCCAGATGAGGAACTAATGTCCATTAACCAATCAGATGAGCCAATGTGGACACTATATTTTGATGGAGCTCTGAATTCTCAAGGGAGAGGAATCGGCGTCGCCCTCCTGTCGCCTGAAGGTCTCACATTCCCGTTGGCATATCAGCTCAATTTTCAGTCACCAACAATATAGCTGAATATGAAGCTCTTCTAGCTGGCCTAGAACTCGCCCATTCTTTTCGTATCACTGAGTTGCGAGTCGTAGGTGATAGTCAACTCATCCTTCGCCAGGTGCTCACTAAGTATCGCACTCGCGATCCCAAACTCAAGCCATACCAAGAACTCACTGCTGCCTTTGCCAAACTGTTCGCCAAACTGATCTTTGTTCATGTCCCTCGTCATCAGAACATTCTCGCCGATGCCCTCGCCTCGTTGGCATCATCCATAAGGTTCCCTCTAGGAAGATGGTTTAAGTCCATTTCCATCTATAAACTTCACGCCCCTGCAAAATATCAAAGACAGGATAG
Source organism: Amorphophallus konjac (assembly GCA_022559845.1). Lineage (NCBI taxonomy): Eukaryota > Viridiplantae > Streptophyta > Magnoliopsida > Alismatales > Araceae > Amorphophallus > Amorphophallus konjac. Next base: position 8,060 of record JAHNEJ010001406.1, on the reverse strand, counting down.
CAAGGAAGATCCTGCAGGAAGATATCCTTGAGAAGAGAGAAATCATGTTGGCAGAGGCCGAAGAAGAACTGGCTGATGAAGAGAAACCATGGTTCTATGAAATTGTCAAATACTGTCAAGATCAGTCTTATCCTGAAGGGGCCACCACAGAGGACAAGAAAGCCATAAGAAGGGTGGCTCAGAAATATACTTTGGTTGGAGGTCTACTCTATAGAAGGAGCCTTACTGGTATTCTGTTAAGATGTCTTGGTGATGATGAGGTTTGGAAATGTGTAGAAGAGACGCACTCGGGTGTGTGCGGTGGCCATGTGAATAGTCAGATGCTCGCCAAGAAGATCATTCGGCAAGGCTTTTATTGGCCCACCATGGAAGAAGATTGTGCCATCTATGTCCGTAGGTGTGTCAAGTGTCAACTTCACGCCGATAAAATCCATTCACCATCTTCCTCACTTCATCCAATATCCTCCCCATGGCCTTTCTCCATGTGGGCATTCGACATCATTGGTCCCCTAGGTGATCCCAATTCCCTCACCAAGCAGAAATCTTTCATCCTTACTGCGACGGAATACTTCACCAAATGGGCCGAAGCCGAAGCTTACGCAGAAATCAAGGCGTCAACAGTCTGCAAGTTCATCATGAAAAACATCCTCGCCAGATTCGGCATCCCAAGCACAATCGTCACCGACAATGGGCCACAGTTCATTTCTCAGGACCTACAAGACCTCTGCAAAAGGTACGCGATTGCATTGCATCATTCATCGCCTTACTACCCACAAGGTAACGGCCAAGCGGAGGCCACCAATAAAACATTGCTCAAAATCATCAAAAAAACCTGCGAGTCTAGTAAGTTTTCAGACTGGCCAGAAAAGCTTATCGAAGCTCTATGGGCCTATCGCACTTCAATCCGTACCCCCACCGGGCAGACTCCATTTGTCCTTACTTATGGTATGGAAGCGGTAGTCCCGTACGAGACTCTGATCCCTTCTCTCAGGGTACAATTGAACGAGGAATTTCCCCTCGACGATCGTCGTAATTCACTCCTCGCCCAGTTGGAACTCTTGGATGAGAAGCGACTGGCCGCTGCCGAACACGCGCGTGTGTATCAAAATAGACTCGCTCGCTTTTACCAAAAGAAAGTCGTTGAGAGAAAATTCAAAGTCGGTGAGATGGTCATAAAAAGAATTTTTTGTCAAACCTGGAGGGCCGCGTTCTAAGCTCCAACCCAATTGAGAAGGACCATTTGTAATTCAAGCCGTGTACCCTGGCAACACCTACAAGCTAGTCAACGCCGAAGGGACCGAGTTATCCCACCCTTGGAATGGGCTTTATCTTAAGAAATACTACCCCTAGCACAAAACAAAAAAAAAATGATGAAAAGATAAAAAACATCAAAAACAAAGAAATATTGAAAACCACTAAAAATATGAAAAATTCAAAATGCCGATGCCTGGCAGCCACCATGTAGTTAAGTCCCTGCATTTAACCTTCATGTTAGGATAGGGCCCATTGAGGCTTGGTAGGCACCGGGTCTTGGTTTGCCAGAACCGTGGAGATCCCTGTCCGGCCACATCGGCCTATGCTCGCTCGAAGGAAGCTAACATGTGCTCACTTATGTATTTTATTCAAAAAAGTCGGTAGCATCACCTACGGTGGGGCTCCACCCGGAAGATCTCCGGAAGCTGTAATCTTTATTCTTTTCTCTTCGACCAAATGAGACAGTCGGCGCCCTTAAAACGCTGAGCATGAGAAACCAAAACTCAAACCCCAAAGGCCAGAGTATGACCCATTTCCTCGAGCATCGATCAGAGCACGAGAAGAGGGCAGTGTCCCCGCAGGCATACGAAGAGGGAGCCCACAAACGTCAAACGACTATATCTCCCTCACAAAAAGAAATATAAAATCAAAATCAAGAGAAAAGCCTGGTCGTGACCGTGCCTGGTGCGATAAACGAAACCCCTCAAAGCAAAAGTCTGAATCCACAAAAGGGGCCGTGGAATGTAAATACTCGAGATTTGGTCCGAAGTTGTCCGAAAGGAAAGAGTTAATGGGCCCTTATTCGCTCGCCGGGTTAACGGCTTTGCCGGTCCTCTCAGGAGGTTTATCCCCTACGCTCTTCCTTCTCCCTCTAAAGATGAAGGTTCGATGGAGTTTCTGAAGGGTGAAAACTGCCTAGGGTCTGCGACCTTATTTTAATATACACATTTGGTTGCCTACTTCGAAAAGCAAAAGCTATCGCTGCGAAGGAGTCTCTGTGTTTCTGGCTGGTCAAGACCCCTGTTTACCACCTTGATGTCTTCTTGTTTAACCTCGGGCTTAGCCCAATGCAAGCGCGTCACCTATGGGTGCGACGGCGTCTGATTCCGGGTCATCGTCGCGCGGTTGGTCGTTAGGGTTCCAGGGTGTTCCATCATATACCATCTAGAGTTGTGAGGAAACAGACCCGGGTCGGGCAAATCATTTACCTCGAACACCTTTTGAGTGAATCCCTGTGGTCGGAAGCAACTGGGAGCCTAAGCATGGCATGACGGTATTGTCATCAGGGTAAGTCTTAGCCGGCGGGATCATCATTCGAGGGGTCTAGAGGCCCATATCAACCTAGATGTGCACTTAGGATACCTGGGAGGTTAGTAAGAAACCCCTGTTCTCACGAAGGTTAGGTGCCATTTGGGTGCTTGCCGGGCATTAGCAACAAAAAAATTGAAATGATAAAAGCAACAAAAAAAAAATGGAAAAGAGAAATGTACATATTTGCAAACAAAAAAAATCTTTTTATGATAAAACACAAAATATATCAAATATAAAAAAGAAAACAAATCAATTTTGCATGATTGTATTTACGTGCATCATCTCATTTTTAATATCGCTTGCATTCGTGTGCTTGCCTGTCACATTTATCATCACCGTATCTTTCCCTTGCCTTCGTTAAATAAAGGCTTGGCCCCTTGACCAGTTATCAAGGACAGTCACAGTGACCATTTGCTTATTGAGCAAGGGGCCAAGTCAGAACAGAAATTCTGATTTGTTTGTTTCAGTGATATGTGCAGGGATTCAGGTAACTGAAGCAAAGGTGAAAAACAAACAAACCAAACCTTGCGTTTTATTCCAAAAACCAAAAAAAAAATTTTTATCAAGTTCCGCCCTCTCTCTCTGCATTACTCGTCCCACTACTCTCCGGGCAAAACACTCTCAAAGGTGCTACCCAACTACGAAAAGCGGTACTCCTGCCGCTCTGTACTCCTCTTCCTATTCCCACATCCCGGCGTTGATCCACGGAAGCAGCAGAGAAGCTGCCAACATGAAAGCCACGCTCTCGTGCTTTTCGGTAGCGCTCCTCACCATCTCTCAGCCACTGTTCAGCAAGACCAAGGCCGATTCGGAGTTCGAATAGTTGGGCCTCCATAGCCCTTCGCTCCTCCCTTTCAGCCAAACTGTTGGCTCTTTCTCTCTCTGCGTCTCTTTCCCTCTCTGCCCGTTCTCTCTCACGGTCTTCCCTCTCCAACTGGAGAGTGATCCTCAGTTCCATAGCATCCCTGGATGAGTCGTCATCAGGATGACGCCGCAGTTCCCTCTCCAGTTCTGCTATCCTAGCCTCCTTCTGCGCAGCTTGGGCAAGCGCTTCTTCCGTCTCCTTTTCCTGCCGAGTGTACCATCTCAGATACGCGATAAGGCGTAAACAAAGAGAACTCAACGCTGAAACTTTTACCTGTATACGGAGCATCCCTTCTGCCTCCGCAGCACGCTGCGTGGCGTGAGCAAGTTGCTCATGAAGCGAGTCAAGTTCTGAGGTGGGAATCCACAAGCTGGAAGAGGCACCACCTACTCTCATCGCTGGGGAGGCCGCGCCAATCTGGGCATGCTACGACCATGTGAATTAGCAGCCAACATCTGGAATCTGGGAATTTAATTAGGAATGTACTATACACCTACCAAGGTGCTCGTAGCTCCGGGGGCATCACCCAACTGTTGTTCCATCTCTGCCAAGCGAGTTCGTAAATTCGCTATCATGGCATCCCGGACATCCTGCAGCCTTACAAGTCAGCATTTTTACCAGAAAAACCAAGAAAAGGAGAAAGAAGAGAAGAGAAAAAGGGGAAACCTACCTCCACAAGTCCCCGGGGTTGGAACCGTTCGGCGTACTTTGTCCTATATAGACGCAAGTAGTCCTCGCTGTCCCGCGCCTGCGATTCTACAATCGTGCCACCCCGTTGCCAGTCTTCGTACTATTCAGGGAATCGCACGCGCCAGTCAATGCAGGTCGCCGGTCCTCGCGTCTTTCTCCCGACACGAGGTGGCGCAGCTGAATCCACCCATTCTTGAGCCAGTCCTAAAGTCCTCATAACGAAGCGGCTCGATTTCATTCAGGCAGTGCATCCATAGTTCCCGTCCGAACCGGGCACGACTTGCTAGAACCCACGGCTGGTTGGCATCGACCATGTCTGAGTAGGGTCTCCAGTTTACCATCGCTGCAGGGAACTCCTGTAGCTCCCGCCTTAACACCACCAGTTGGTAGGTTAGGGGTGCCGCACTCATGATGGGTTCCCACCGCCTGGCTAGCGGCACCATCACGGGTCGCCAATGTCGAGCTCTCCCCATGGGGAGGTAATAATAGCTCCATAGCTGCTCGGCGCAGGTCATCAGCACCTTGCGAAAACAACAACAAAAAAATAATAAAAATACAAAACAAGCAAAACCAAAGATACCTGGATGAATGGTGTGAAACCACTCACAGTCATCTCACGATCCGTTTCTTGGAATAGGCCTGCAAACAAGTGCGCCAGCATGACAGCTCCCCAGGCGTAGTACCCTACTCTTTCAAGGTCTGACAGCAGCTCCAGGAAGCGACATTGGATACCGTCCCCTTTCGAGCTCAGTACCAATCTCCCCAAAAGGAAGAGGAGAAATCTCCTCAAATCTATGTTACATCTTTCCCAGTTGCCGAAATCTGTGCAATACACGGCACGGCATCCTATTTTCATCCTTTCCATGAACTCTTCTGAGGATTCGTCATCCCGCCGACGAGTGTCGGTGAGCCCTAATGCATCCATGAGGGACGCCCTAGCTACCGACCTATTTTTCCGACCATCTAGGTCCAAACCCAGTAACTTCTGGGCACCTTCTCGGTAGTCCGCGTAAGTGACTCCGGTCACTGCCTCGCCATCCACCTTGAGACTCGTAATTCGGACCACATCTTCCAAGCTAGGCACCATGTGCCCCCAGGGCATCAGGAATGCCCGGCTCACTGGGTCCCATCTCTCACACAAGGCTTGGATCAGGACTAGGTCAAGCTGGATCGGCTCGATCCGAAGGAAGGTACCAAATCCCATCACGTCTAGCCTCGCCTTCTGAAAATCTGGGAGGCCCCTGTACGCTGCTACTACCAACTCCCATAAGATTTGTGATTTCATCACAACCTACGCATACAAGGAATGGGGGTGAGGATTGGTCGGAAGAAAGGAAGAAAGAATGAGAAAAGGGCAAGAAAACTTGGCTTACGAGTTGAGATTGGGCCCTTTCGCTGAAGTGCCCTTCAAGGTCTGAAAGCCTCCTGGAACTACTACCACTGGACCTGCTTCTCTTCGAAGAATGGGAAGATTCGCCCTCCATCCAACTCTCAGAATTTTGAACTCCTCCTCTCTCGTAAGAACTTGTGCTCCTCGAGGTAGTCCTCGATATACCTGGGAAGATAAAAGGGACAAGAATTTATAGAAATGGAAGGAGTGCGGGCCAAGATTGCCTCCATCACCTGTCAATGATAGCCCTCGCAATGAGGCACCTGCCAAGCGGTCCCATGTGTCGTTTCACCGCTCGCACAGGGTGATTGACTGGACGAAGAATAGGACGAATAGCCCCTATGTTGTCTAGGGATACCCTATCATGTTTTGGAGGACGCTCGCAAAATTTGGCACAACATCCGGGAAAAGGAACTAGGGCCGTCAGTATTGACTTCGACGACAGATTCCCGTGAAAAATGGTCACAACAAGACGCGATTCTCCGCTTGGAGCGGAGTCTCGGCAGACCCATCACATGGGAACAGTGCAAAGGAGGAGAAGCGTAGGGAAGAAGGAACGCACAAAAGAACAAATAAACAGCAGAAAATCAAATCACTCCATTCATAATTCTACATAAGCTGTCACAAACACTACAATCATAGAGAGGTGGCGGGTCCACTAGCTCGCCAATCCTCACCATCACTCATCTCTCTGGGCACTCTCCTCCTCTCCCCTGAGGTGCGGGTCCCTCAGAAGCCTCTGGGATCCTCGTGCAGCAGCACCTGTCTCGCCTCTGGGCGCCTGCTCCGCAGCAGTGACTCGCTGCTCCCCCCCTGGCGTGGCAAAGAAGTCACTAGCGGCGAAGCGACCAGACTGGCGGAGTCGCTCCCCGAACTCTCGCGCTCTCTCGTAGCGCGTCTCCATCCCTCCTAGCCTCTGCACGACGGCCTGAAGGCCCAGCTGGAGCTCCCTCACTTGGGCCTCCAAGGCCCTCCTCTCGGTCAGATCCCGCTGCCGCTCGGACCTTCTCTCGGCTTTCTCTCTCTCTGCCTCTCTCCTCATCATCTGCAGAAGAACCCTTAACTCCAGGATGTCTGGAGAAGGTCTCTCCTCACCACGATGCCGCAGCTCCGCTACAGTCGCCACCCAGGCGTCACGCTCCTCTTCCGCCCGGGTCGCGCGGGCCACCGCACCGGCAAGTTGCTCCCGGAGGGAGGCAATCTCAAGAAAAGGGGCCGAGGAACTGGAAGATCCGCCAGCCACTCCCACCGTCGCTGTCTACTGGGCACGCTGGAACGAAATAAACAACGGCCGTCAGTGAAACTCCAAAATCTGAAGTTAAAAGTGCGGCACGTAACTTACCAGGAGCGACAACTCATGTTGAGCGACGGCCAGCTGCCGCCTAGTCTCTGACAGTTGGGCGCGCGAGCCGCCGATGCCACGCGTGTCCCCAGCTTGGGGAAGCCCCGCGTAACTCTCTCTCTGCCGCCGTAGGAAGTCCGCACTGTCCTGCACCAGTACACCCCCTTGCTGTCCAGGGAGACGTACGGGCCAGTCCTCGAGCCTCGCCTTGCCGCGGCTCTCCCTCCTGACGCGGCTCGGCTCGTCCGCACTCGCCCACTCATCGGCCAGACCCAGGGTCCTTGCCATGTCCTGCACCAAGAAAGGGGCCCCGCATCAGTCAAAAGGAACGCGTCCCCTGTCTAGGACGCGTCCATCATTTGAGTGCAACACTCGCCGAACCCTTTCCTCCTCGCGCGGCTCGCTTCAAAACCCAAAATGAATTAAAATAGGAAGAGATCGGAGGACCTACCGGACCGTGTTCGCCTCCTCCCACGCCATCGGGCCCCTCGGGGGCCCGAAGTGGCCCTTCCTCCTCCATGGACGCCGTTCCGTGCTCGGGCGCGTCCCTCCAGGGGCGAGGAGTTCCTCGTCCCTCTCCACCTTCACCATGGTCGGGCCCACCGAACTCCATCGATCAAAAGAAGAGGAAGACAGAAAGGGGGCAAGCGAGTTTCGGCAGAAGGCGGGCTCGTTTGCGGGTAAGGCACGGGAGAAGAAGGACCACCCGTCGCTTTAAATTTGAAATCAAGGATTAAGACGCGTCCTCGCGCCTGGACGCGCCCAAAAGGGGGAGAAGGGAACAAAATCCCCCCGTGCAAGGCGTAGTTCCCCGCTGTTCAGGGCAAGGTCTCGCGAAGCATGCCTCAAAGGACAACTCAGTGCAAAGAAGAAAGTGTGGGAGAGAGAAAGGTACACACAACACAAAAAAGCCATTTCCATTTCATATAATAGCCGAAAGTACATCATACAGTGAGAAGGGTGACGTACAAGCAACTCTCTAACTCTCACCATCACCCTCCTGGTCATCTCCTTCCTCCCTCCTCTGACGGGGATCCCTAGGGGGCCTCCGCGACCTCTGTGAACCCTGAGAAGCCGTGCTCGCCTCCCCAGGCGGCACCATGCCAGCCTCCAAGGTACGGCGACGCTGCTCGGCCGAAGAAACTAGAAAGCTGCCCACAGAAAAGGAACCGGACTGACGAAGTCGCTCCCCGCGCTCCTTCGCCCTC